>JAAKBH010000529.1:0-217390 GCA_019776075.1 Amaranthus palmeri
GAGTAGGGGGTCGGGGTGTTCAATGGGTCGGGCTCCCATTTTGAGCCCTTATTCGGCCTCATTCTAGAAGGGCTTTGTAAAGGCCAGACTGAAAATGGGTGGAACCGAAAACAGGCTATACTATAATTAAAATGAAGGTGGCAATAAAAGGGCTCATTAACGGCCAAAAACGAAACTTTGTAAAAAGTATAATTAATGTATGATTTAAATATTATAAATGACAATTTCAATGAAATTATTAATATTTTTTAATCTAATTATTAAATATGACAATTTAATTGTTATAAATTAATAAATTGGGATTAAAATAATTTTTAGAAGATGGGTCGGGTAGGGCCGGACTGGGCTTTGAAAGTTCGGCCCATTTAACGCCCATAATAATTCAGGAAATCTCCAATGCGACGGATGTATGTATGCAACCAATATTCTAAAGTCCAACCCGTTTGTTCTTCCCTTTTAAACAGAACAATCAATTGAACAAAATGTATCTTCATCTAGTTAGCAACTTGATCATCAAAAAATCATTCAAATTCACTGTCACTAATGGAGGTCGAGTAAAATAACCATGGTGTTAATATGCGAAAAGAGAGTATTGCTAAAATTGGTCCCCGTTGGCTTCGTCGTCTGATTTTAAAGCTTTATCAAGACCATTACTATTGTTAATGGATGATCAAGCTTCAGTACAGAGAGCGATGATGATGAAGATGATAATGATGATTATGATAATGGTGAGGATGATGACGAAGGTGACAAATGATAATTTCAAAGAGGAAGGGAATTTTAAATGCTTATGATGGTTAATAATTGTGAGGAGTATTGTTTATTGATTACAATCTATACTATATTAGTTATGCAAATACAGAAAATTTCCTGATCTTATGCAAATACAAGAGATTATATTGGTGAAGATAATTATGTGGAAATGAGGGTATTTGATGATGATGATGATGATGATGGTTGTTAAAAAATGGTGAAGCGTTGTAATTTGATAGTTCTAACTTTCAAGTGATTATATAATACAAGGCCTATTTCAAGACTCAAAAGGCTTCTTTCAAGCCTTAAAAGGCATATTTGAGAACTTAAGTTTAACATATACTCTAAAATTTAAAAGGAGAAAGTGTCAAAAAGTACCTAATAAAAACTTTTTTTTCAAAAAGGTACCTAATAAAAAAAATTTTTCCAAAAAATACCTAACAAAAATTTTTCTTTTCAAAAGAGTACCAACTAACGGTTGGGGTTAAGATTTCCGTTATCTTTTTTTTGCCCATCTTTAAAAAGTATCTGATAAAAATTTTTTTTTCAAAAAAGTACCAATGCAAGAACACCAAATAATCATCTAATACAAAAACAACATAAACATAATATATATATAACTCTAAGAACATAATCCATAAAAAAGTTCACAACACATCATCCAATACAAACACAATAATAATAATAATAATATTGATAATAATAATAATAATAATAATAATAATAATAATAATAATAATAATAATAATAATAATAATAATAACAACAACAACAACAACAACAACAACAACGATAATAACAATAATAATAATAAAGTGTCCAAAAGTACCTAATAAAATTTTTTTTAATAAACGGTCAACTTAACACCAACGTTTACTTGCTCTAGGTTAGTGTTGGATAATTATGTTGTGTTCTTGATACTTTTTTGAAAAGAAAATTTTTATTATGAATTTTTTTGAAAAAAAGTTTTTATCATGTATTTTTTAAATATGGGCAAAAAAAGATAATATAAAAAAGTTAACTCCAGCCGTTAGTTGGTACTCTTTTGAAAAATAAATGTTAGGTATTTTTTGGAAAATTTTTTTTATTCGATACTTTTGTCGAAAAAATAGGTATTTTTTGACACTTTTTCCAATTTAAAATATCAATTTCTAAGTCTTAAATCATTAATTTCAAGCCTTAAAATGAGAATTTCAAGGCTTAATCAACAAATTAAGGACTTAAAAAGCTTAATGATCTAGAGTTTGAGTTTAATATCTAAGATTACTATAGACCTCACAAATCACAATGTCATCCTAGTCTTTAAGGGTGTGTTTGGACTGAAGGAAATGGAGGGAAAGGAAGGGGAAAGATTTGGAGGGAGGAAGTATCCCTTGTTTGGATAACAAATTAGGAAGGAAGGGATTTATAGGGGAGGGATTTAGAAGGAAAAGTTGGACAAATTTTGTTAAGAAGACAATCTCTCCTAAAAAGGAAAGATTTGGAAGGAAAATATTTTCCTTCCTTTTCCCTTCCCTTCCCTTTTAAACAAACAATATACACTTTCCCTCCTTATCCCTCCCTTTCCTTTCCTTTCCATTCTTTCCCCTTCCCTTCCTTTCTTTTCTATCCTAATTTTCTATCCAATCATAGTGTAAGACAATCAAGTTTTAATAGTATACTTAAATGATACAAGGCATATTCCTAGCTCTGAAAAAAATGATTCCTTGATTTAAAATGCCTATTTCAAGTTTCAAATGGCCTATTTAAAATTTTAAGTTTAATAACTACTCCATACCTTAAATGTCAAATCCAATACTAAGCCCAATAGTAAATGAACACATATATGCAGCGGTTGCACCCAAGCATTTGTGATAATAATTTTAAAGTGCCTTTATTAGGTCAGTTCATATTACTTAAGCCCGACCCGTCCCTTATCTGACCCATTAAACACCTCTACATGTGAGCTAGTGAGTTGTTGTTTCAAACAACAAAGCGAATAGATAAATCAATAACAAACTCTAAGAATGAGAAAATACAATCATAAACAAGATATAAAGAGGCAACACCGTCAAGGTGCTTTGAAATACTAAAGATTTATCTTTCAAAAAATACTAAAGATCACTTACATTCATTTAAATACATTATGATAATGATAATGATAATGTAATTAGTGAATTTTAATTGGAAATGTGATATTAATTAGGTAATACTAAAGATCTATCGTTCAAAAAATACTAATGATCACTTACGTTCAAAAAATAAAGAGGCAACAATAATAATGATAATGTAATTAGTGAATTTTAGTAGCAAAATCTTGTTGTTCACAAAATCCTTTAACATGTTTACAACATTCATTTAAATACATTATTAATTGGGGATGTGATATTAATTAGGTAATAATTAAATATATGAACAAATTTTTTTATGATCAACTTTTCTTTACCATACAAAAGTGACAGTTTACAATTTATGAAAATTAAAATTCCATATCAATTACATTCTCACTATTTTGTATCAACGACCAAATGAGTCATTATGGTACATACACATCATCATCATACCCACTGTACCCCGCCCATTGAGAACTATGGTTAGAGACAAGATTATTAGGATCGAGATTCTACCTAGGATCGTTAAGTGGGTATGATCGAAATTGGTAGAATCGGATTGTAGGATCATGTGATCCTACAAATATGCAATAATGTGCTTTGGATTACTAATTGTCAATTATATTTGTTCTATTTTTATGTTTTTAAGGTGTAAGTAAAATCTTATTTCACTTCACCCATTAAGTTTAGAAAAATTTCTTCTAATAATCACTTTTAAACTGTAAATGACGAAAAACTTGAAATTTATAAAGTTATTGACATAATTATTTTAAATATATAATTATATGTAAGTAAACTCTATATAATATGATAACATTGTATAATTGAAACTACCCATGTATAATCAAATCTCGTTGGATCGTAGGATCGTTGAATCGCGTTATGATCCTACCACATAAATCATTGAACTAAGGAGGATCGCACGATTCAACCTCATTAAGATCCTACCTACGATCCTGATAGGTCACCTATTTTTGGATCGTAAGATCGTAGAATCGTAGATCATAATCAAGATTCTGCTGATATATGGTTAAGGCCGAGGGAGAGAAGGACGACAACAACTCATACACATAAAGGAGAGCACAACAAATTGAGTCCCCCAACTCGAGAAAGAATATAAAAAGTTATTGCAATGGATCGTACCCAGCGAAGCTGAAGCTAACTCCACAAGTTTGCATCTTATCACACCAGCGTGACCCTTAAACATAAAATAAAAATAATTAAAATGCAAATAATTTAAAATAAAAATAAAAACAATAATAACAATGATATATAATAGAAACAGAAAAAGCCAGAGAATAAGAACACCGATAGGCAAGCGAAGTAGAAATCAATATTCTAATAAATGATAAGGTGCCTCTAATTAATCTATCCTTGGTCAGGTCCCTAAAGAGATTTAACTCATGCAAGTCAACTTTCATTTGTTCATCCCAAGTAACCTAAGTCTTCCTCGACTCCTCTTACTCATTACTATGATGCTTTCTATCCTCCTCACCAAGGCGCCGAAAGTCTTTTTCTGGACATGTCCAAACCACCTAAATCTATTTTCATGCATTTTTGCAGAAATAGTGGCAACCCCTATTTTGTCTACTTGATTCCTAATTCGATCCATTAATGTGTGCCCGCATATCCACCTCAGAATACATATTTCTGTAACTTTCATCTTATGTTCAAAGGTCTTCTTACGGTCAAACATTCTGTCTCAAATATCAAAGTAGGTCTATAGCCACAAAGTAGGACTTACCTTTTAACTTACTTGGGAACTTTCTATCACATAGCGTTGCGGTGACTGCTCGATGATTAACATCTCTGTCAATCTCCCCCTCTTTGAATGATTTATCTCAATACCTATACTCGATCGTACTTGTAACAACTTATTCACCAACGCACACCTCTATCTACTCTCACTAATCGATGATGTCCTAACTCCTACTTAAGTCATAACGCAAATACTCGGTCTTCATATGGCTAATGCGCAACCCTTTACCTTTTAAAACTTCCCTCCACTCATCTAATTTATTACTAACTTCCTCTTTAGTTTCTGCTACCAACATTCCAACATGATATCACTAGCAAATAACATGCACTACTATGTAAGTATCTAGGATATGAATCGTACAACAACAACAACAACAAAATCTGAGACATATGTCGTCCAATAATAGGATCTGCTTTAAGAACCTCGTCAACCAAAAAATGGAAATATTTTTATCATCAGCATTTGCATGTCGTACTTCTTCAATAGCATCGCCTTCTACCTCCATGTAAGTGAGGGTCTTCCAAAATTGATGTATGTCATCCAAATATAACGAACCTTGTGACCGGAAAGAGAAGTAGAAGTAACAAACACAAGGTAATTCGTGAGTGCTTTGAAGTACATAAGCGCATTTATCAAATATGTAATCCCCTAACTTTAATAAAGGTTTTGCTCAAGCAGTTATAAGGCATGAATTGATACATGACGATACAATGGTCTGATCCAATAATAACGCAGTGACCTTGAAATAGAATTCATGAATTCTTGCAGTGCTTGTCTAATCTTTGACTACTGATTTGTAATTTTTGCGTGAGACCTCTTAAATAGGGTAATAAAAGATCTATTGTCGCTACAAAGGTAGTATTTAAATGAGGAGTGTTGGCTTTCAACTCTACAGGGAATTTGATTACCCATATGTGCTCAATCATTCATCCATGCACGCATAAACATCTGTTTGTGGGAAAGCCATGTTCCCGCCAAATAGCGAACGACCCTTATATAGCTCATTGACCAAGTAGACATAACTGCCTCCTATTCATTTTCAAATTCTGCGGCGTGGAGCAACTAACCAAGTGGTTCCATTTGGTTTGCCTAAATATCTGCCCTTGTCGGTTTTTTGTTTCCGCCAAACAATTTATCAACTATATTCTTTACATCATTTTAATTATGCCTTACAATTAATAAGTGTTCGCACATCTACATTAAAAAAGGGAATGCATATAATTAATTTATATTTAATAAATAAAATGGCATACATTAATCTGTAAAAACAATTTACCTGAAAAGACATCACAGAAGTATTACAAACTAATAATGCAAAATACAAATTACAATTGGTAATTTGTTTTTATCCCTTTATTGCTGGCTAAAATAAAACTTACAAACACGTTAAAGACACACTTGAAGATTATTTTGTAACGACAACTATTACCCGAAACTTGATACTTGTTGTAGGCGTGTGATCAATTTTGTTTTGTGATATTTCCCCCACAAAATACTTGGCTTTAGACTGGGAAATTCATAACGAGATACAAATAACACAACACACCCTTAGTACTTAGGGTATGTCACTTAACGACAAAGTATTGAAGAATTATAAGCTTCAGAAGTTCTACCAAATTAATTAAGGATAAATGGAGATTAATAATCCCAACTTTGCGTGATCCGCTCAAAACAATCCCAACTTTCGATTATTTTCTAATATACCTAACTTTGCCACTTTGTTGCTCAGGACATACCCTTTAATATGGTAACCGGTTATAACAGGTAAATCACCTTTTTTTTGTCATGGAAATAAGAAGGATAAATGGAGATTTATAATCCCAACTTTGCGTGATCCGCTCAAAACAATCCCAACTTTCGCATATTTTCTGTTATAACCGGTTATAACAGGTGATTTACCTGTTATAACCGGTTACCATATTAAAGGGTATGTCCTGAGCAACAAAGTGGCAAAGTTAGGTATATTAGAAAATAATCGAAAGTTAGGATTGTTTTGAGCGGATCACGCAAAGTTGGGATTATTAATCTCCATTTATCCATTAATTAATCTCTTGAAAGAACAAAAGTGAATGAGAAATAGCAAGTAGGAATTCAGAAAAGGTGTGGTTTTCACTCATCCCAAGCGTCTTTATTTATACTACTCCAAGTATACTAAGAGTCATGAATATTCAATCACCCATCGATGATCAATATAGATGGCCTCCAATCAATACCATTAAACCATGGCATTAATGAGCACTATTCTCCTCCATTACTCCTTTGTAACATTAGAAGAGATACGAAATAAGTGGAAGAATCCAATGCAATTAACTCAAAGGAAATGTAATGACTCAACGGTCATATTAGAAAAAAAAAAAAAAAAAAGTCGAGTCGGCTTTTACGCTTAACCCAGGATAGTTGACTTGGCTTTTCCTGTTAGACAAAATGGTTTTTCCAGAACCTAAAGTCGAGTCAGCTTTAGACCTAATTTCAGGAGAGTCCAGTCGGCTTTTCTTGCTGACTCGATTTTCCAATTTTCTTTTTGTTCTATACTTTAAACCCCTTTCGGACCTTGTATTTTAATACACATTGTCTCACTACTTTTTGTAGTACTTGGTGATTATATACTAAGGATCATTAGAAACTAAATGTTCAAGAATCCTACCCCATTTAGGATATAATAAGCCACTTTATGTTTACAAAACAAATTTTATATTCCATGTCATGCATCAATGCTAATATCCTTACAAATGGAATTAACACTTAGTACAATACACTTAACAAGTGATCGAGCCAGAATTGATATCCATTCGGATTTGAATCAAATGACCCTTCCAACCACTTGAAGATGAAGTACACATAAAATCAGTAACACAAAGTCATTAACCAGACACATTTCAAGGTTGTGTCCCTATCTGATTCATAAGTATAACATAGTCGGTATGCCAATCTTGACTATTTGAAGCAAACACACTTCAAACTTATATAGGTAGGTTCTCATTATGTATAAAACACATCCCCGTGGAACGGATACAACACCAACATCTCTTCAACCCTTGATCTTGAGAACTTCCAATGGACGACTACCTCGTTTATCACGGTCCATAACAACGACGGCTAATAAGAACTTGTTGCTTACAAAAATCTAAAGAAACTTTACCTTATTGAATTCAAGACACGATGTTACTCGTGTGTGAATTGGGCTTTTCAAATGATCTTTATTGACATAATCCAATTGCAATTGCCTAATGTTCAATTGAATCCCTACTCATGACTTTCGCAAAGAATCGGAGGTTCACCGATAAGGGTAATACCATAATCCTTGGTACGCAACAAGTATCTTAAAACTTTCCTTTTCTCCATCCAATAATGGGGCCCTAGGTTGCTTATAAATATAATAAGTTTACCAACCACATAAGCTATGTCTGGCCTTGTACAATTTATGGCATACATCAAAGATCTAATGACCTTTGAATACTCCAATTGTGACATTGATTGTCCGGTATGTTTGACAAATTTCATATAGCCTGGTTCCATGGGAGTAGAGACTGGTGCCTTATCAAGCATGCTATACCTCTTAAATATTTTCTCAGCATAGTAAGATTGACTTATCTTAATTCGTTTACCTTGTCTCATGATCTTAATACCTAAGATCACATCGGTTTCCCCGATATCCTTCACTTGAAAAAACCTAGACAAAAACTCTTTTGTATCTTGAATTTGTACTAAATTAGTACCAAAGATGAGCATGTCATCTACATATAGACAAATGATAACCTCATTACCATGGGGATCATAATGGTTGTAACTGCAATTGTCGGCTTGATTCAATTTGAATCCAAAGGACAAAATTGTTTCATCAAATTTTTGACGCCATTGCATAGGTGCTTGTTTAAGTCCATATATAAGGATTTAACCAGTTTACACACCTTTTGCTCTTCTCCTTCCAAAATAAACCCTTTGGGTTGTTTCATATAAACTTTCTCATCTAATTCGCTAAATTGAAATGTGGTTTAAACATTCATTTGACGAATCTCTAGATGATAAATTGTAGCCAAAGCTACGAATAGTTGAATAGTAGTTATTCTTACAACCGGTGCTTATGCATCAAAATGATCGATACCAACCTTTTGTCCAAAGCCTTTTGCTACTAAATGGGCCTTAAATTTCTTAATAGTACCATAAATCTTCTTTTTCTTTCGAAAAATCCAATTGCAACCTAATGGTTAACAAGTTGGAGGAAAATCCACTAACACCCAAGTGTTATTTCCTATGATGAATTGCATCTCATCATTAATAGCTTATTTCCAAAAAGCATTACCATGTGTTGCCCTAGCATCGCTATAAGTCAATGGGTCACTTTCCACATTAAAAAAATATGAAACACTAGAAGAAGTTTCGCTTCTAGTACATTCAACCAAATATACTTCGAAATCTGGTCTAAAGTTTGTAGCTTTCCGTTGTCTCTTACTCCGTTTTGGAATAAAATCAACAACTTGTTGTTCATCTAGTTGTAGATTTTCATCAACATCTAGAGGTGAACCTTGTTGATTATCATAAACATCCTCATTGGAACAAACTTGTAGATTTCATTGTCTACTCAATGATGAAAATCTATTTTCATCAAAAATAGCATATCTAGACTAAATGATCAAATGAATCGAAATTTAGTCATTTTGTTCTATAACATAGAACCTATAAGTTTTGTTAAGAATAACATAACCTATAAAAATGCATTCTATCCCTCGTTCATCGATTTTCTTTCTTTTGTTACCGGGCAATCTTACAATGGCCTTACAACCCCAAACCTTAAAATAGCTTAAGGTTGGTTTTCTTTTGTATCAAAGCTCATAAGGAGTCTTCTTATTTGTTCTCATTGGAACCCGGTTAAGAATGTGACAAGTCGTGAACATAGCTTTACCCCAAAATCCATCACTCAAGCCCGAGTAGGATAACATCGAATTAACCATCTCTTGTAGAATACGGTTTTTCCCTTCCGCCACACCATTTGATTTTGATGTGTATCCGGACGTTGTTTCATTTATAATACCCATAGAATCAAAGTAGCTAGTTTGGATCATAATATTCACCTCCTTTATCGGTTCTTACCTTTAAGTTTACTACCAATTTGTATTTCGACTTTATTTTTGTAAATCTTAAAGCAATTAAGAGTCTCACATTTTCTATGTAATAGTTATACATAACAAAACTTGGAAAATTCATCAATAAAAGTTATGAAATATTTCTTATTTCCTAATGATGGTTTACTATGAAAGTCTCAATGATCACTATGTATCAATTCCAAAATTTTGGATTTCCGTTCAACACTTTTAAATGATGTCCTTGTGATCTTATTTAACATGCACTTTTGCAATTTTTAGACATTTTAACACACATAGGAATTAAAATCATGTTTGGACATAAAAGCTATTTTATTTACATGAACATGTCCTAGTCTAACATGCCACAAATATTGCAAATCTTCCTTTTCATTACTTAAAACATGTGAAACATTACATGTAGCATCTTTATTCAAATCCAAAGACAACTTAAAAAGACTATTATAAAGATAAGCACGTCCAGCAAACAAGCTATTTTTAGAGATAATACACCTATCGGCTTCAAATACTAATTTGTATCCCAATCGATTCATGATTGGACTAGAGTTAAGATTTCTACTAATTTTGGGTGCATAATAAACATCCCTTAAAATTAAGAGATTCGCCGAAGTGAACAATAGCTCAACTTGTTGTTTGCCATGGACCATGATAGGAGCGTTATTTCCCATAACGAGATGCTCCCCATCAACCAACTTATGAAAGGTTTTGAACCATTTTATAGAGTTACACACATGTCTCGAAGCCCCCAAATCAATCCCCCAAGAGAAAGTATCATCCTGCAAAACATTTAAGTTAAATTTCATTGAAGAAAAATTGAAAGAATTTTTAATCAAAATTGCAGGATTACCTTGAGTACAATGGTCTTTGCTTGTAGAAGCTTGACTAGTCCCCTTTGCCTTCTTTTACTTGTTTTTGAAAACAAAGCAAATTTTCTTTTGGTATTAGAGCTAGTGGTCTTCCCCTTTGGAGAATCACCTTCCTTTCTTTTCTCACTGAAATGGGATGATTTCCCTTACAAGGAGATTTTCAACCATCTTATAAGAATTAAAATTATTTACAAGACACGTTTTGGAGCTAGCTTCGTCCGCCATGTATTTTTTCTCTAAGGTCTCCCATCATTCCTTAGCGGACTCATGGTAATGGTAGATGTCAAAGAGTGAATCTTGCATCCCATTGGGAATGGGACTCCGGCAAATGAAATCATCATTTTCCTATTTACCTCTTTTCCTTGATTGCTCTAGAGTTTCATTTTCCTCTTACTCCCGTTTGGTTATAGTTATCACGTAAGCTACGTTCAAAGTAGTTAGGAGGATCATCGTCCACTTTAGCCAACGTCGAAAATTGACACAAACAAACTTATTCAACTAAATGAAATTAGAAGTAAGTTCTTAAATACTTTTTATCCTGAAGAAGATTATCACAAAAGATTATTACAAACTAAATACAAATTACAATTGGTGATTTGAATTTATCCCTTTGTTGATGGCTTAAATACAACTTACAGATACACTAAGTACAAACTTGAAGATTATTTTGTAATGACAACCGTTACCCGCAAACTAGATACTTGTTGTAGGCGTGTAATCCCTTTCCTTTTGTGATATTTTCCCCAACAAGGTACTTGGGTTTAGACTTAGAAATTTACAACGAGATAGAAACAACACAACACACTGTTAGTACTTAAGGTATGTCACTTAACGACAAGTATTTGAAGAATTATAAGCTTTGAAAGTTCTAATGAAATTAATTACTCTCTTGAAAGAACACAAGTGAATGAGAAATAGAAAGAAAGAATTTAGAAAAGGTGTGGTTTTCACTCATCCCCAAGCCTCTATTTATTCTACTCTAAGTATAACAAAGAGTCGTGGGTATTCAATCAGCTATTAATGACCAATATTGATGGCCTCCAATCAATACCATTAAAACATGGTATTCTTGAGCATTATTCTTCTCCAATACTCCTTTAAAACATCAGAAAAGATATGTGTAGAAACACTTAGAGACAATGAACTGTAACAAGAGGGGGGTGGGGTGAATTGTTACTGGCGCCTTTTGAGTATTTTTAGCCCTTTTTATTGCGGAATTTGAATATCAAAAATACTCAAGACAATATGAAGAAAACTATAAAGGAACACCAAGATTTAACGTGGGAAAAAGAACCACGACCCACTAGGGATTTCTCTTCTCTATTATTTTATGTAAATCACTTCTCTCTTACATAAAATAACTTCTCCTCCTCTACTCTTTTTCTTCTCTCGGTAACTCCTTACTGTTTCTCTTCTACTCACGGTAAACTCTTACCGTTTCTCTACTCTTCTCACGGTAACCTCTTACCGTTTCTCCACTCTCTACCCTTTAGACTTACCCAAGTCTAAATAACAAAAACTCTCAAATAAACCCGTACAAGATTTATCTAAAATGGATGAATCATATCAAGAATAGCACAAGGATTAAATCTTGAAATTAATTAGACATTAAAATCAATCAAGATTTCCTCTCTTTATTTTGTAAACTCACGAAATATTTTTGGGCACAATATTTTCGGAAAAATAAATCTCTCTCAAATGAGCACCCAATTTGTGCCGGTTGTATAAAAATCCTTTATATAGATTTTTAGATTTAATTTGCCCATAATCCCATGATCCGAAATAATGGGAGTTGAGGGCTTGTTTCCGCGTGAGAGTGGTAGGAAAGCTTGGTAGTTACTCCAAGTTTTCTTGTCAAGACAATTTAAGAAATCTTATTTTAAAATCCTAATTTTAAGGAATATTTTTAGGAGTTAGTTAAATTAATTTCTTAATTATTTTCCTTGTGCATTCTAGACTAATTCATCCGTGCAACAAATCTAAATAAGAAAAATAAAAATTAAAAATTATTTTCCTGATTATTTTTGTTGACTGCTCCTCTGACCGCTGATTCTGGGAACACTGCACTGTCTCCGATAGACCAATTTTCGAACTCTGACTTGATCTTGGAACAGTTAATAAGTAATCCCTTTTCAACGTTTAATGGTCCATCAACGACCCTTATAAAGATCAGATATTTGACCTAACAAAACAATCTCAAAGACAAATTATGTTTGTTTAATAAAGTTTACGTTATCATCAAAACTAAATGGGCCAACAAATTCCCCCTTTTTGATGATAACAAACTTTATAAACAAACTTAATAAAATAGAGTAAAACAAATATAATGAACATGCTTGAGATTAACACACATTCAACTAAATCTAGTAAATTAAATCGTTACAAATAATTCACTAAACTCTCATGTAATCAAATTACTCTAATAAATAATTTTAAAACTTTTTCCAAATCATGTGGTTAAACATGAGTTAAGTTTTTAAATTAAAATAAAAAAAACTATAATAATACTTGTAAATTAAGAAAATTAACTAAGAAACGAAAAAAAACATAAAATAACACAACAATCTAAGTAAATCAAAATATCATGAGTTTTGAGAATCAAAGATAAACGAAGTGATATTCGATAAAACATATCAAACAACAATTAATTAAATTATCCATAAGTACTCATGATGATCAACATTTCATTAGACAAATAATCCATTTCATATGAAGCATAAGAATATCAAAACAGTAAGTCAACAAATTGTTACTCTTCCCCATTAAGTATATAGAACAAATTAAAGTTTTAAGAACATGCTAAACTTCTTAAAGACTTAGAACAAATCAAAGTAATCTAAGGCATTAAAGTAGTTTAAGGTCTTAGGTTTTAGAACAAAACAGAGAATCAATAATCAGTTTAGAACTTAACTTAAGACAAGGAATGAATCAATTATCAAGATTAAGCAAAAACATAAGCATATTTAGCAAAAACATATAGCAATCACAAGCATTCATTTAAGTTTGTTTGCTATTCTTCCCCCTTTTGGCATCAATCAAAAAGTAGGGATGTGAATCAATCCACAGCTCTAAGGCAAGCATTAGACAAATTAAGATAGTAAGCAGTAAACTAAGAAAATAAATGCCAAAACATAAACAAGAAAGCACGCATATAAACATCATAGACCATGGGAATATAAAATAAAGGATGATATATATAAAAAGATAAAAAGTAGTGGGTTAATTAGTTAGTAGCATAAACGAAGCATAAATTGTTTTTGTACCCCAGCTTGGTACATTAAAAGACAAAAGAAAATATTGTTTAAGAAATTACATATAAATGGGCCAACCAAACATCAATTTTTAAATGAAATCAGAAGCAGAAGCAGGAGGATCAGGCAGCAGGCTCCTTATCAACAAATTCAGTTTGCACCTCCACTGTGTCAAGCTTCGCACAAAGACGTGTTTCCATGTCGGTGAGTTGCTCAGTAATAGCAGATAGAGAGGCACGAACTTCACTCTGAAATGCAATGAGTTGAGACTGCAAGGAATCAAATTTGCCTAGGATGAGATCAATTGGAGTTGGAGGAAAAGGTGAATCATCCCTATCAAAACCAGTAGGTGTAGGTGAAGTGGGAATTGGTGATGGTGGTGATGATGGAATGTCAACTGGTGTGGGTGAGTCTGGTTTTGGTGATGGTGGGGTTTGAGAAGTAATGTCATCATGTTGGCTCGAGGAACTTTTGGAAGCCAACCTCTTGCTCTTTCGTGGTGTGAGCACAGAAGGTTTCTTGATATTCTTAAGAGGCACATGAAGGTCCTCATCTTCTTCCTGTTCCTTTTCTCCCTCTCCCTCAGCCCGTTCCCCCTCACTCACAGCATCCTCCTGTTCCCTATCAGTTTCTGCCTCAGTAGTGGCAGTGGAAACATCCTCCTGATCTTCTTTTTCTCCTTCCTTTACTTCCTCATCCTCTTCTTTTCCTACTTTCTCCTCCTCTTCTTCATCAGAACTTACTTCAACCTCCTCAACGGCATGCTCTAGAATCCCCTTTTCATTCAATTGGAGGTGCAAATTGGTAAGGCACCTCTCACTGATCTTATTATTAGCACTCATGGGAAATTCTAGCCCATCCATTGGGACTCCAAACTTCTTAAAAATACAAGTTAATAAACCTCCATAACCAACCATAAGTCCTTTTTCAATGCACTCCGACAAATGTGATACCATTAACGAAGGAAAATTAATTTTAATGTGATTAGCCATGCAATAAATCAGTGTTGCATCTCGTAAAATTACTTCACTCCGCTTAGAATTGCGGGGTAAGATAAACCTACGGGCAATGTTGTAAAGAAGCTTGTGAAGTGGAGACAGAGACATGTGACTAAACCTCCTTTTGTTTTCTTGACCAAGAAATTTTAAAACGGTCTTTTCTGTGATACCCGAAAAAACAATCTTTGACCCAACATAATAAGTGTCAAACCCTACCACTGGAACTCCGAACCATTCCCCCAACATTAAACTATTAAATTCAATTTTAATATCTTTAATGATGCTAGAACAAACCCCATTGTCAATTGTGAAATTTTGGATGAACTCTCTCATGAGATGTGGATAAATAGGATTACATGCAAAATTACTCATTAATTCCTCCCACCCTTGATTACTCAAAATAGCGTGTAATTGAGGAAAGGGAGTAGAATCATACCAATACTTGTCCAAACCAAATCCTACTGACATCTCTTTAGCAACCTCCTCTGCACAATCAGGATCCACGACCTTGGACTTTTTAGCCGGTTTTGAAGATGAGCTTCCTTTGGTGGAAAAAGCCCTTTTTGTGCCAACATGCATGGGTTTTGAGGATGATTTGGGTTGTGATGAGGGAGTTGATGATTGTGGGTTGTCGAATGTAGGGTGAATGACTTGTAGAGGTTCCGGTTGTATGAATTTGGGCATCTTTTCTTTGGTGTTCTTGGTAGAAGAAGTCTAGGGAGTTTTCATGGTGAAGATGAGTTGATTTGAGGAAGGTTAGGGATTTGAAGAAGAAAGGGGGTTGACGGTTTTTGAAATGATAAAGGAGAAGTTGTACTTTGGTAATTATGGTGAGTGATTGATGTGACGTTAAGAGTGGGTTATATAAAGTGTGAAGGGACGGTTATGAAATGAGTGTACAACTTCTTGAATTAGTTTTAGTGTATAAACCGAGTGAGGTAACGAAAAGTTTAAGTGTAAGTTCGTTGAATTTGTCGATTAAGATAACTACTTTTCGAAACACCTCGATGATCCGTCTTCCATTTTAAAAAATGCTGGAATTTGTGGAAAAATAAAATATTTTTGTGATTTTTCGAAAAATAATTTATAGTATGTGGATAATGATATATAATATAATATATAAAATAAGTTATGCTACTTGGTCTAATCAGTTCAAACATGCAAGGAATCAAGATTAAGTTTAAGACATAAATTTATATAGAAGCATACCCAAATCTCGCAATGATTGAGTAATAAATCTTGGTTGTTGTGGTTGATTGAACCCTTCCGATTTTTCAAGATGTTTTGAGGAGAAATACTAGCATTAAACTTTAGTGAAGCTTGATCATACCTAGCTCCAACCTCATCTTTTCAAATTGTTCTCTTGGAAGCGGTTTGGTCATAATATCTGCAACTTGATCACAAAGTCTCTTAGCTGTTGTTTAATCCAAAGCATTTGGGAACAGCAGGCTGCTGCTGCTACGTATTCAGCTTCTGCAGTGGATAAAGCTACTGTGTTCTGTTTCTTGGAACTCCATGATACCAAGCAAGATCCAAGAAACTGTACCATTCCTGAAGTGCTTTTTCTATTCACAAGATCACCTGCATAATCTACATCACTATACTCTTTCAAGTCATAGACATCACTTTTCGGATAAAATAGGGATAAGTCATCTGTTCCCTTTAAATATCTTAGAATTATTTTAACTGCCGTATGATGTGATTCTTTAGGATTTGATTGAAATCTAGCACACAAACCAACGCCAAAAGATATATCGGGTCTACTAGCTGTTAAGTATAGTAGAGATCCTATCATGCCTCTATACATCGTTTGGTCAACATTAATACCGTTAGCATCTTCATCTAACCTAATGTTAGTGGCCATGGGTGTATGGTTTGTCTTAGCATTATCTAGTCCATATTTCTTTAGAAGTTCTTTTATATATTTTTGTTGATGAATAAAGATACCGTTAGCAGTTTGTTTAATTTGCAAACCAAGGAAGAAATTTAATTCTCCCATCATGCTCATTTCAAATTCATTACTCATTAGATCCGCAAATTCCTTACATAACGATTCGTTAGTTGCACCAAAAATAATATCATCAACATATGTTTGAACAACTAAAATATTCGAACCTTTATTCCTAAAGAATAAGGTTTTATCAATTTTACCACGTATGAACTTGTTATCAATCAAAAACTTAGATAATCTCTCGTACCATTGTCTAGGTGCTTGTTTTAGCCCATAAAGAGCTTTATCAAGCTTGTAGACATGATCCGGAGAAATTGGGTTTTCAAAGCCAGGTGGTTGTTCCACAAACACTTCTTCTTCTAGAAACCCATTTAAGAATGCACATTTTACGTCCATTTGATATAATTTAAAATTCATGAAAGCAGCAAATGAAATAAGAATTCTAATAGCTTCTAATCTAGCTACGGGAGCAAAAGTTTCAGTATAGTCAATACCTTCTTGTTGATTGTAACCTTTTACCACTAACCTTGCTTTGTTTCTTACGATTGTTCCATGTTCATCCAGCTTGTTCCTGAATACCCATTTCAATCCAATTATCTTCTTGTTCTTCGGTTTAGGTTCCAAGTGCCATACTTTGTTTCTTTCAAGCTCATTCAATTCATCTTGCATAGCTACCACCCAATCCGAATCTTGTAAGGCTTCTTCATGATTCTTGGGTTCCATTGTTGAAAGAAAAGCAAAGTGTGCACAAAAGTTTCTCATTTGTGACCTTGTTTGTATTTCTTTGTTCATGTCGCTTATGATCAAGTCAAGTGGATGTGATTTTTGCTGTTTCCATGGTCTTGGAACAAAGTCTCTGGTGGAGACAGACGTGGAAGCAGGCTCACTGACTTGATTCTGATTTGGTTCACCATCATTTCTTTCTTCTTGATTTTCTCTTGGGATAACTGGATTAGGAACTGCAGGCTGTTCCTGTTCTGCCTGTGGCTCCTGTTCTTGATTTGGTTCAGCATTCTGAACCTGCTGTTGTTCTTCTTGATCTTGCTCTTTTTGTATAAGTTCTTCGTCGTCCAAATCAGCAAGACCTATTTTAAAATCACCTGTTTCTTGTTCACTCGTCATAAAGTTAGTTTCATCAAATATTATGTGAACAGATTCCTCAACACACATGGTTTTCTTATTATAAACTCTATATGCTTTACTATGAGATGAATAGCCAAGAAATACCGCTTCATCACTTCTTTCGTCAAATTTACCTATATTTCGTTTTCCATTAACATGCACAAAACATCAACATCCAAAGACTCGAAAATATGAAATATTAGGTTTAATTCCTTTAAATAATTCGTAGGGGGTTTTAGAAGTGATAGGTCTAACTAATACTCGATTTAATATATAGCATGCAGTATTAACGGCTTCGGCCCAAAAATTTCTAGGTAAACCACTAGCAATCAACATAGTTCTAGCCATTTCTTCTAAGGTTCTATTCTTAGGTTCAACCACACCATTTTGTTGTGGTGTTCTAGGTGCGGAGAAATTGTGACTTAGACCATGCTCATTACAATAATCCATAAATTTTGAATTTTCAAATTCTTTGCCATGATCCGATCTTATGTGGACTAGTTGATTGTTACTAGATTTCTGAATTTTAGTAGCGAATGCAACAAATTCATCAAAGGCTTCATCCTTGCTAGACAGAAATAAAGTCCATGTAAATCTACTGTAATCATCAACTATAACAAAAACATAACGCTTACCGCTGCGACTTTGTATTCTCATTGGTCCACAAAGATCCATATGAATTAATTCAAGTGGTCTTGAGGTGGTCACGACATTTTTAGGTTTAAAGGATGACCTTGCATGTTTTCCTTTAGCACAAGGATCACATACTTCATTCTTTTGAAATTTTAAGGGCGGTAATCCTCTTACTAGGACTTTAGATCGTAAGTTATTGAGCAATGAAAAGCTAGCATGACCTAATCTTTTATGCCAAAGAAGAGGGTCATCTTCTATAACGCTTAGACATGTTAGACTGGTTTTAGGAACAGTGTGCAGGTCCACCACATAGGTGTTCCCTTTTTTGATCCCTTCCAGAATGATGTCTCCTGTGTCGTTCCTAGAAATGATGCACTTATCAGAAGTAAAGTTTACAGAGTTACCTTTGTCGCAAAATTGAGAAATACTTAAAAGATTGTGCTTTAAATTCTCGACCAAAAATACATTATCTATAGCATGGGAACTTGACCTTCCTATCTTGCCTTTTGCAATGATTTCACCTTTCATGTTATCGCCAAAGGTCACCGTTCCTCCATCATAGGCTTCTAATGAGAGAAATTTTGATCTATCGCCTGTCATGTGCTTGGAACAGCCACTGTCGAGATACCATGAGTTGTTCCCCCTCACTAGAACCTGCAAAACGAATTTAGTTGTTAGAGGGTGGAACCCAGCCATCCTTGGGTTCCATGTCGATTATACAAGAATCATATTTCTTAATCCAAACTCTATCGACATAAATTTGGTTTGTTTTGTTGTGCTGTTCCCTTTTTAAACATTGATGTTTCAGGTGCCCAATTTTACCACAAAAGGAACAGACTTTATTACTTGGGAGATCAACATAGACCTTTTTCTTTTTATCATATTTGTCATATCCTAGACCTTCGGTTCCTTTGGTTTTAGCATTAAGAATCCATTTGGGAACTTCTTTGATTTTCCCTTTTTCTCTTGAATTTAATTCAAGCTTAAGTCGATCATTTTCTTTTAAGGCGGATTCTAGGTCTAATTTCATTTGTAAAAGGACACATTTAATTTCTTTATTAGACTCGTAATTTACTTCCATCTCAAATTGCTTAAGTTGATTTAATTCAATATTTAACATGATGTTTTTTTCTTTAACCTTTTCTATAGCTTCTTTTAACATCACATTATTATCAAGCAATTCAAAGAATCGAGTTTGCACATCGGACCTAAAAGAATTAAGGTAGGATATTTGGTCTTTACATGCTTTAAGGTCTTTTTCAGTTTTGAGACAGATGGCTGTTTGTTTTTCCAAATTTTCGTGAGATTCTAAAAACATGCTAATTAATCTATGTTTATCCAATTGATAACCGATTTTCTAACGCGTCGTTGTACGCTAAGAACCTTGGCTAATCAAACACATTTATAAACACCCAAGATAGAACTACAACGAGTATAGAGGTAAGATGGGGATCGAACCACAAGGACAAGGGGTGTTAGACTAGAGGTTTGGTGTGTGAACGGTTGATGGTTGGTAGGAAGGTGGGTGTGTAAACTAAACTAAGGATTAAAACGAACAAGGAAGGAAAGCGGGCTTAGGCTAGGTCCATCCTAGGTAGGTCCATTGGAAATATAGATAGGCTAGGTCGAAGGAGATTGAACGGAGGTCAATCGAGACACTCTAGTTGGCATGGGGAAGTTGACGACCTATAGTCTATACGAACGACCCATAATCGCCCTATGTCTCACTAAGGAGTGGCAGGACAAGATATGCAACGAATATCAATCAATCAAACCAACATCATCCTCAAACATCTTCCTAAACATTAAACACAAGACCAAAGCCCTAGGATTTCTCTAACCCAAAACCCTAAAATCTACTCTAGCATGTGGAAAGTAAAAGCAAGAAGAGAGGAAAGCATAATAACTATTCTAGAAAGCATTAAGGAAAAGAAAAGCATGAAAACATTAAAGAGAAAGCATTAAAGAAGAAGAAGAACATGGAAACAACAAAATCTACACTACAAAGCATTAAATGAAAGCATAAGAGAAAGCAATAAAGGAAAGCAATAAATGAAAGCAATAAATGACATTAATGAAAGGGAGGAAATATAAACTTACATAAATGGAGGAACAAAAATGAAGAACAAAGCATTAGAGAAAACATAAAACTAAACTAAGACATAAATGAAGAAGAAAAGCAATAAAATGATGAACAAGAGAGGGAGGGTTTCTCCCAATCAAGTCATGCCCTAAACATTCAGATTAAGGCCTTTATATAGGCTGTACAAGATGGGAGGAATAACCCTAAAAGAATCCTACGTGGCAAGCTTCGAAGAAAAACGTGCTGCGCTGATTTTTGGTCCCATTCGACCGAATCCAAGTGCCATTCGCCCGAATGGAGTCTCATTCGCCCGAATGAGGTCCATTCGGGGTTTCCAGAGACTTCGAGAATCAAACGGACAAGTTTCAAAACCATTCGCCCGAATGCCCATCACCATTCGCCCGAATGATGGGTCATTCGACCGAAGGTGGCCTCTGATTCGCTCGAATGGCTGGTGCATGGTGCTTTGTATTGCTTGCTGCCTACATTCGCCCGAATGTAGTTGTTCCTTCGCCCGAATGGAGTTGCAGCAGCATGTTCCTTGGAGTACACAGCCAAATTCGCCCGAATTGGGCCCAACTTCGCCCGAATGGAGGTGTCTTGGCTCAAAGTGATTTCAACTAAGCACCAAACGAGTTCCGATCTTCGAGATATCTTCGGGGATGACCCGAAACACTTGTGGGAGCCTCGGAACGCGTGCAACTTCTTCGATCTTGACGTCTAAACTTCAAACTAACCCGAATCACTTCGAAACGAGCTCCGATCATCGTGATATGCTCGGGAATGCCTCGGAACGCGTGTCTTATCTTCGATTTAAGTGTCGAAGTCCCGTACGCAACGAAAACACCTCAAAATCTCCCGAAAACACCTAAAAACACCTTAAAGCACCATGGAGACAAGATCAAGGTAAATCATGCGTAAAGTATGCAAAAAGCCAATATAAAACGCGAGAATCGACACATAAATGGGGAGATAAATGTGCTCTAAATCGAGCACATCAACACCCCCAAGCTTAACCTTTGCTAGTCCCTAGCAAAGAGACTAGGTAGGAACAACATGAAAGCACACGGGCACCCCAAAACAACTAACTACAAAAGCAAAACATAACTAAACTATGAAAGCAATAAAACCTAATACTCACTGTCGTAGGAATCACGATCGCACTTAGCACGTGCGACAAGCCCTTTAAACCTCAAGGTCTCCCAAAGAGGACGAGTTAGGTCTCGTGAGGGTTTTCAGAAGGAGACCCACAAATCCTATGCAATGCGAGTGCAAGGATGAAAACTATATGCAACTAAAACTACGGTGCAAAATCTAATATGATGCAATGCAAGGTGAGCGGAAATCAAAGCAACGCGAGCTGTGTACAAGCAAAACTCTTCCCTAGCCATAGGCGTGCAAGTACAATGGTCTCAAGGAGCGCAATACCAAAGAGAATGACCAATTCCACAAACTCGAGATCACTAGGGTAAGCTACACCACAGGCTATGCCACCCACTACCTAAAGAGGTCACAAGTCTACGCTCCCCGGGCAATTTCTCAAAAGATGTGAGAAATATGCAATTACGCTCATGTGTTTGATTTTGGTTCGTGTTTCGCTCATAACCTTCCGACTAAAGATGAGTCGGGAATCAAACACCTAATAGGGGAGAATCATGGGGATTGTATCATATCTAACTCCAGCACAGGACAAACTCATCGGACCAAGTCGAACAGGTTAGCACAAGGGTTGTAACGTTGGCTTAGGGTTAAGGTGGGATACATTTGGGGAATGTGGAGCTAAGTAGAGGATAGCAAGTGATCCTAAACAAAATACCCACAAACATCTCATAACAAACCAATGAAAACCATATCCAACAACCAACAATAACCCAATAACATGTAAGCACAATGATCTCCATCATCAAACACTATCAAAACATGTAAAATCTAATAAACACAAGTGTCTCCAAGCTCATCTCCCAATAATATAACGACCTTCTCACTCACATGTATGTGTATGTGTATAAAAACTCAATGAAAAACAAGAGAGAGGTCTCCTCAAGACATAGAATGTGTATGAATAATATCAATGAAAGCATGGGAGGAAATAGGAGAGAAATAATAAGAGCTGGATAAGAAATGAGATGGAGTCATGAAAACCAACAACCAATGAACACAACCAATAACCCACGAATCACTGTAGCACATAACAAACCCCACTATCACAAAGCTATCCTCTAGGTAAGAAGAGGGAACAATTTGGCTCATGTGGAGGCTAAATAATGTGGCTACAAAAGAATAGGAAAGGCAAAAACTTGGCTTATCCTAGAGTCAATTGCGTTCAAGGTAGGCTATATGGCTATGTAGTTAAATTCTAGCGAACGTGTTATCATCCCTGGTCTCAAGAAAAGCTGACTATACTGGAGAAGAACCGACACAATACTTAGATCCCCTAACTAGCACACAAAAATGAATGGAACTCGCAAGGAGTCCAAGAAGGCTCAATACTCACAGGCTAGTCGAAATGCGCCTCTAAAGGTAGTCATCCAAGCCACCAACCAAGCAAACCCCAATTCCCCCAAGCTATGTGGAAAATAGGTCAAGCTCTAGGTCCCAAAACATGCACAGGGCTAAGGAATTACGAGTTTGCATAAGGTCAGACCACAGAAGTACACACCAGAAGCAAGCATGCCAGTTTCACAACTCAACCATCTTATTGAAAACTAAACATGAATATGAAATGTATACACTATGTATGAATGCAAGATGAATATGCGAAAAGATATACAAAATGATGCATGGCATGAACTAAACTATAGCTATATGGAACTAAATGCACAAACAAATGGGTGGAGTGACAATGAAGTTGACCATCCCACCCCCAAGCTAAAGCTTTGCTAGCCTCTAGCAAAGAAGGAGAGGGGAGAAAGATGAAACATTAAAAACCATGGTCAACGAAATTGTAGAAACACCCAACACAAACACAAGCTAGCCAAAAATAAAGAGAGAAGAAGGTTATACCTAGGCTAGGAGGGCATTCACTCCTAGCATTACCATTACCACCATGAAGTGGTGTAAGAACTCTCCGCTCCTCAAACGAAGTGGAGGCATGAAGCACAAAGCTTGAGCAATCGCCACCCCCAAGCTTGGGTGAAGCTAGATTCTTCATGTTCGGCTCTTAGGCACGTTTGAGCCTTCTTTCTCTTACTCACCCTTGCGGGACCGTTAGCATTGACCCTCTCAATATCATCAAACAAAACACAAGCAAAACTTGTGGAGGGTCAAGTCTAAAGGTCGTTTGCGTCTGCAAATACTAACAACCAACACTACAAACCAAACGTGAGCAATGACTAGCAAAAATGCGATGCAATGAATGCAAAACAAAAATGAAACAAAAACAATATCTACAGTTGGGTTGCCTCCCAACAAGCGCTTCTTTTAGGTCTTTAGCTAGACCCGACTCACTACGGGGTAGCGAGTCAAACTCCGTAGGAGTTTATCATATTCACTTCCCACAACCGCAGAGGTTGGGGAGTGAAAGATGGAGAGAAGAGAGGGGAAAAGAAGAAACACAACAAAAACCGACTTTCCATAACATGATGAAAAGTCGGGGGAAGAATGCATGGAGGGAGGGGGGAGGGAAACAAGAGGCAAAGCAACACAAGCATCAAAGCAAGCATGAACATGAACGACCGGGAGCTTCTCATGACAAAGAGGTGTAAGGTGAGACTCAACAGAAGGCACAACAAGGGTATGCACTTGAGACTCCTCAATAAGGGGCAAGTCTACCTCTAGGTCATCGATTCCACTATCTAGATGATCGTGCACATATGTGAGGGGTGTGTCACATTTAGGTGCGCGAGGCACCTCATCATGAACCTCATCGGTGTGTGGTGCATCAACACAAGAACAATGATCATCAAGAGAAGGAGGGGAGCTAATGATAGGGTGAGGGGAGTCTAGGTCATGGTAATGGGACTCTAGTCTAACCTCAAAAACCCTTCTAAAGGTATTAACGCTCAACGTTCTCTCCGACTCGGTCTCCCCTTCGACCCAAAGGTCGCCAGAAGGATAGGCCGGTGGAATCTCAAGGAGAGGGAGAAAGGGGTACTCTTTCCTATAGAAATGCTTGGCCAAACCTTTGAAGAAGTTCAAACAAGTCTTAGGGGTTTGGTCAAGGAACATGTCATCGTGATACTCATCTACGAGTTCCCTAGTCTCACTATTCAAACCTCCGTAAAGATGATGACAAATTTGCCACATTTCAACATTACACATGCGGAGGAAGAACATCTCATATCTAAGGAAATAGCTCCAAAAAGATTCATGCTCAAGTTGATAAATGTTGCAATCCATGAATAGAAAAACAAAAATAACAAAAACAAAAACTATTCACAAAACACACCAAAACTAAAATCTAAACAAACGCCCTGTTCCCCGGCAACGGCGCCATTTTGATAACCGATTTTCTAACGCGTCGTTGTACGCTAAGAACCTTGGCTAATCAAACACATTTATAAACACCCAAGATAGAACTACAACGAGTATAGAGGTAAGATGGGGATCGAACCACAAGGACAAGGGGTGTTAGACTAGAGGTTTGGTGTGTGAACGGTTGATGGTTGGTAGGAAGGTGGGTGTGTAAACTAAACTAAGGATTAAAACGAACAAGGAAGGAAAGCGGGCTTAGGCTAGGTCCATCCTAGGTAGGTCCATTGGAAATATAGATAGGCTAGGTCGAAGGAGATTGAACGGAGGTCAATCGAGACACTCTAGTTGGCATGGGGAAGTTGACGACCTATAGTCTATACGAACGACCCATAATCGCCCTATGTCTCACTAAGGAGTGGCAGGACAAGATATGCAACGAATATCAATCAATCAAACCAACATCATCCTCAAACATCTTCCTAAACATTAAACACAAGACCAAAGCCCTAGGATTTCTCTAACCCAAAACCCTAAAATCTACTCTAGCATGTGGAAAGTAAAAGCAAGAAGAGAGGAAAGCATAATAACTATTCTAGAAAGCATTAAGGAAAAGAAAAGCATGAAAACATTAAAGAGAAAGCATTAAAGAAGAAGAAGAACATGGAAACAACAAAATCTACACTACAAAGCATTAAATGAAAGCATAAGAGAAAGCAATAAAGGAAAGCAATAAATGAAAGCAATAAATGACATTAATGAAAGGGAGGAAATATAAACTTACATAAATGGAGGAACAAAAATGAAGAACAAAGCATTAGAGAAAACATAAAACTAAACTAAGACATAAATGAAGAAGAAAAGCAATAAAATGATGAACAAGAGAGGGAGGGTTTCTCCCAATCAAGTCATGCCCTAAACATTCAGATTAAGGCCTTTATATAGGCTGTACAAGATGGGAGGAATAACCCTAAAAGAATCCTACGTGGCAAGCTTCGAAGAAAAACGTGCTGCGCTGATTTTTGGTCCCATTCGACCGAATCCAAGTGCCATTCGCCCGAATGGAGTCTCATTCGCCCGAATGAGGTCCATTCGGGGTTTCCAGAGACTTCGAGAATCAAACGGACAAGTTTCAAAACCATTCGCCCGAATGCCCATCACCATTCGCCCGAATGATGGGTCATTCGACCGAAGGTGGCCTCTGATTCGCTCGAATGGCTGGTGCATGGTGCTTTGTATTGCTTGCTGCCTACATTCGCCCGAATGTAGTTGTTCCTTCGCCCGAATGGAGTTGCAGCAGCATGTTCCTTGGAGTACACAGCCAAATTCGCCCGAATTGGGCCCAACTTCGCCCGAATGGAGGTGTCTTGGCTCAAAGTGATTTCAACTAAGCACCAAACGAGTTCCGATCTTCGAGATATCTTCGGGGATGACCCGAAACACTTGTGGGAGCCTCGGAACGCGTGCAACTTCTTCGATCTTGACGTCTAAACTTCAAACTAACCCGAATCACTTCGAAACGAGCTCCGATCATCGTGATATGCTCGGGAATGCCTCGGAACGCGTGTCTTATCTTCGATTTAAGTGTCGAAGTCCCGTACGCAACGAAAACACCTCAAAATCTCCCGAAAACACCTAAAAACACCTTAAAGCACCATGGAGACAAGATCAAGGTAAATCATGCGTAAAGTATGCAAAAAGCCAATATAAAACGCGAGAATCGACACATAAATGGGGAGATAAATGTGCTCTAAATCGAGCACATCACCAATTTAAATAAATAATCAGAAAATGGATCAGTAGACAATACCTCTTTTCCTTTAGCCTTTTCATCATGCGTCGCCATGAGGCAAAGATTGGCTACTTCTTCTTCTTCAACGGGAGCTTCGGTTTCGGTCTCGCTTTCGGATTCTCCCCAAGCAGCTATCATGGCTTTGCGTAAATCGGCTTTGTTGAAATTTCCTTTTGTAGATTGTCTTCCTGCTTCTCTTGCTTTCCCTTTGCCTTTCTCATTTTTCCATAATGGGCAATCCTTGATTAAATACTCGGTACTTCCACATTTGTAGCATTCATAAGTTTTGGAATTTGAAGTTCCTCTTTCTTTGTTGTTTCTTTGATTCTTATATCTGTTGTTCCTGAAAAACTTCTTAAACCTACGTACCAGCAAGGCTGCCTCTTCCTCGTCAGTTTCTGATTCTTCTTGATCGTTTGCTGTCAGAGCCAGACCCTTGTTCCTGGAACTGTCCGCTGTTCCCAAATGTAATTCATGAGTCATAAGGGAACCAGCCAACTCTTCCAGATTAAACTTTGTGAAATCTTTAGATTCTTGAATGGCTGTGACCTTTGCTCTCCAACGATCATCTTGAGGTAGGCTTCTTAGGATTTTTCGCACTTGTTCATCCGAGGGAATTAGCCTTCCAAGGGAGACAAGCTCATTCGTGATATTCGTGAACCTTGTAAACATTTCTTGAATGCTTTCTTTAGGTTCCATCACAAATCTTTCGTATTTGGACATGAGTAAATCAATCTTGGAACGCTTAACTTCACTCGTTCCTTCGTGGGTAACCTCCAGCAGATCCCAAATTTGTTTGGCGGTTCTGCATCCCATAATGCGATTATGTTCATTTGGACCAAGCCCACAATGAAGCAATTTAATAGCAAGAGCGTTCATTTCCATCTTTTGAAAATATTCTTTCTCATATTCTGTGATAGGTTTGGGAACAGTCTCGTTATTGGAGTTGGTAGTTGTTACCTCAAAATCTCCAATTTCGATAACTCTCCAAACTTGATAATTTTCGGCTTTGATGAAGATCTCCATCCTGTTTTTCCAATATGTATAGAATTTGCCATCGAACATTGGTGGTCTCTGAGTAGAGTACCCTTCTTCCATGCGCTCGTTCATTTTCTGCATCTCTAATACACCAAGATACGGCTCTCAGGGTTTCCTGATCAAATGAGGAACAGGGCTCTGATACCAATTGTAGAAACACTTAGAGACAATGAACTGTAACAAGAGGGGGGTGAATTGTTACTGGCGCCTTTTGAGTATTTTTAGCCCTTTTTATTGCGGAATTTGAATATCAAAAATACTCAAGACAATATGAAGAAAACTATAAAGGAACACCAAGATTTAACGTGGGAAAAAGAACCACGACCCACTAGGGATTTCTCTTCTCTATTATTTTATGTAAATCACTCCTCTCTTACATAAAATAACTTCTCCTCCTCTACTCTTTTTCTTCTCTCGGTAACTCCTTACCGTTTCTCTTCTACTCACGGTAAACTCTTACTGTTTCTCTACTCTTCTCACGGTAACCTCTTACCGTTTCTCTACTCTCTACCCTTTAGACTTACCCAAGTCTAAATAACAAAAACTCTCAAATAAACCCGTACAAGATTTATCTAAAATGGATGAATCATATCAAGAATAGCACAAGGATTAAATCTTGAAATTAATTAGACATTAAAATCAATCAAGATTTCCTCTCTTTATTTTGTAAACTCACGAAATATTTTTGGGCACAATATTTTCGGAAAAATAAATCTCTCTCAAATGATCACCCAATTTGTGCCGGTTGTATAAAAATCCTTTATATAGATTTTTAGATTTAATTTGCCCATAATCCCATGATCCGAAATAATGGGAGTTGAGGGCTTGTTTCCGCGTGAGAGTGGTAGGAAAGCTTGGTAGTTACTCCAAGTTTTCTTGTCCTTTTAGCTAAAAATAGCTAAGACAATTTAAGAAATCTTATTTTAAAATCCTAATTTTAAGGAATATTTTTAGGAGTTAGTTAAATTAATTTCTTAATTATTTTCCTTGTGCATTCTAGACTAATTCATCCGTACAACAAATCTAAATAAGAAAAATAAAAATTAAAAATTATTTTCCTGATTATTTTTGTTGACTGCTCCTCTGACCGCTGATTCTGGGAACACTGCACTGTCTCCGATAGACCAATTTTCGAACTCTGACTTGATCTTGGAACAGTTAATAAGTAATCCCTTTTCAACGTTTAATGGTCCATCAACGACCCTTATAAAGATCGGATATTTGACCTAACAAAACAATCTCAAAGACAAATTATGTTTGTTTAATAAAGTTTACGTTATCATCAAAACTAAATGGGCCAACAATATGGAATAAGTGGAAGAATCCGATGGAATCACCTCAAAGGAAACGTAATGTCTTAACAGTCATCTCATAACAAAAGTCGAGTAGGCTTTTGCTCCAAACCCAGAAAAGCCGACTTATCCTGCTGAACAAAATGGTTTTTCCTGAAGCTAAAGACGAGTCGGGTTTAGGCCCCCTTTGAATCCCTTTTGGACCTTGTACTTTAATACACATTGTCCCACTACTTTTGGTAGTACTTGGTGATAATACTAAGGAATATTAGACACTAAATGTTCAACAGAGTGGCTAGTTATCTCGATCATACAATAACGTTTGAAGACTAAGTACCGCCAAAAAAGTCTCTTAATTTCTCCAACACCCAAGAATATAAAATAGTCGCTTTTTCCCATATCACAAAAAATACAATCAAGAAGTTGTGATTGATTAGAGACATTCTAACAATTTCATATAGCAACCACTTTTGTTTATTAATTTTGTAAGTTGTATGAATCAATATAACATACGTCCATGTAAAAATCATCTAGATGGATATATTATCAACGATTAATAAATGACTCAATTGACCCTCAGTATCCAAATATGTCCATACCACATAGTTCTGCTATGAAGCCAAATATACACAGTGTTGAATTGTAGTCCTACCATCCATCTCTTCTTGTCTAATTTATTGCCTGAAGTTATATATATGATTCATACTAGCATAAACACCGAGAAATTTTTTTCTAATAGAGGTCATGATAAAAGAAAATTGCATACAAGTTACACTAAGCTGTCTTATATGTTGTCGAATATAAATATACTGGCAACCTAATTACTCTTACATGAACATCTATATACACTAAAAATGGGTGATTATGTCTTCCTTTTTCACCAGAAACACTCTCACATTCCAAGCTTTTTTTCCTGGTTTACGACTTTTTATACTTCCATAAATATACAATCACATGCTTTACTTCTAGAACTCGATTGAGCATCATTATCTAAGTTATACATAACGATGACATGGTATGTATTAACTAACTCTCGATCGTCCCTGTTTTTGTTTATACGAGGCACATGTAAATCAAAAACTAATTCCTAAAGCTATTTCATCGGCTCAAGCTTCTAATTCATGTATAGATATAGAGTCAAATTCGTTATCCGTAACAAATCTAATAGAATAATCTACATTATCACCTAAATTTTTAAAGTCCTGTAAATGTAAATTAATTACTAAATATTAATATATATTAAGAAATACAAAAATAATATTAAATAAATAATAAATTAAGTTCATCGGCCAATTTATTTCGATTTTTAGTTTTAGTTCGGTGAGTGTTCGGTAAGTGTTTTTAGAGAGATGTTTAGAGAGTGAAAGAGTCAACAGGGTTAATGTTGAAAATCCATTATATAAAGGGTGTCGAAACAATGAAAAGGGTGGATAACTATAATAAAACCCTTTTGTTACGGCAAAAGTTAACCAATACATCCGAACATTTATTAAGGAAGCTAATAATCTATATATAAACTATAACTATCAATAAAGCGAACTAATGAAGAAATCACTTGAGACACATGTCACATTGTCATTAAAAATTTTCCTTTCTTTATTCTATTATTGAAATGAAGACTTTTGATATTTGACTTGATAATTAGGGAAATTATTAACTCATCAAAATATGTAATATTTGTTGATTGACTATAACTATCGGTGATGATCTATTGAAATATTATTATTTCCTTAGATAAACCAAGAAAAATATACATGTAATTATAATTTAACTTAAATAATAAATCATCATCATATAATGAATAAGCTAACTCATTTGGCTATTTTTTCAACTAAATCCTCTTATCTATTGTAGTTGAAGACTTTTGAAATTTGTTTGTCTCGATTATTAATATTTACTATGAGTGTAAATTTTAAAATTTTTGTATAATAAATTACTGGAAAATTCTACATGGTAAGCACCAACAATAGGGAAAGGCGAGTGGTAGCCATTCTTAAATTTTTTTTTTCCCCACAAAATAGCACTCAACTCTTTGAAAACTCACTACAGTAAAAATATAATGCAAAAAATGTTATTTAGTCGTAAATGGTGAAATGACTCTAATACCCTTGTTTAATTTCTATAAAAGGGAGCATCTCATTCCTCTTCCTTTTAATGTCTTCTTGCTCTACCATTGATATTCTTCTTCCAACATCATAAACCATATCCTCACCATCTATAAAATCAAGAATTTCTTCAAGACCACCAATATTGGCGACAGATATGGACATCAAAGAGATTAATGCTGTTAGATGCAGGTGTAACAATGGCCAACAAGGACGGATTTTGGAAGTTAGGGTTTCGGATTCCGATGCTTAGAGATGTTCATTTGGGTGATTGGGTCGGTTTCAGACGGGTGTCATTCGGTTCGGTTACTTGTTACGACGGGTCACACTCGGGTCGGGTTAATTAGTCGGTTCGGTTGAAGATCGGTTATTCGAGCTATCGGGTTAGCATCGCGTCGGTGTCGATTGACGTTCGAGTCGAGTGTTAATCGGTGTCGGGTTGTCATCGATTAATAATTGTTCCGGTTTTATCGGGTACAGATCGGGTTCGGGTTTTTAATAAAACGGAATTCGGCTACGTATTACTAATTACTATCGGTCGATTCAATATCAAATTAAGTTGTTAGTCAAATTTTAATTGATGACAAGATTCCCTTTACTTAAAGCAAAATAGTTAAAATGCAAATCAATTAGTGATCATTATTACTTTGTTACTTTTACTTGTTTGACCGGAAATTAAAAATATTAAGTTCTATCAATTTTAATCTAATACGATGAAAAGTAGTTAAATAAACATTGACCATTAATTATTAATTCTAAATGTATGAAATCATGTATTTATAAAATTTAATTTATTAAATATTTATAACTTTATTAGATGAACTAATATAAGATCATTGAATATAAGTATATAACACTTGTACGCTAAAACTTAGTTCAGGTTTAAAGCAATTCGATCTAAAATTTGTTCGGGTTAAGTCGGTTTTAGTCGGATCGAGTTCGGTTTCGAACGTGATTCGGGTCGGATATGACTCGGGTCGGTCTTTTTAGGCTCGAGTAATCTCTGTTAACGGTTATGTGTCGGTTACAAAAACCGGTTAGAGTTCGGGTTCAACTTCCCCATTTTCGGTTGTCAACCGGTTCGGGTACAACATCGGCTCGGCTATTTTCGGTTCGATAAACCTAAAAATGGAACACATTTTTGGGTCGATTTACTTTCGGTTTCGGTTCGGATTTTCGGGTCGGGTCACTTTTGAACAGCTCTACCAATGCTAACCCATTTAGGTTGTATTACAAGTGTTTTTTTAGTTGGGTGAAGAAAGAAGATTTGACCAGGTATGGAATACAAAGGTTGATGTTTGAATCATATTGAGGAGAAATTTATACCCAAATTGAAACAGAGTCGATGGTCTAAAGGAAGCAAAATATGGCAATCACAGAAGATGATGAAGATGATGATTATTCTTGTCTTTTAATTCTTGTCATTATCATTAAGAATTAAATTATGAATGGAAGCCATTGAATCTAGGGTTTTTTTGGTCTTTTTTTCTATTTAGTTTATTAATGGATGTGTATTATTTGCTGAAATGGAAGTAACTTCCTATTGTAATCTACCTTGTTGAAATGGAAGCAATATTATGAAATCATTATCTAGAAATTCTTCATATGCATTTCATATCTTACTGATTAGTGTTTTCCAAAGCAAAAGGAAGTCGTTCATAAGATATTGCTTTTCAAAGTATTAGATACTTAGTATTCCATAAGTACTGATTTCATAGATTAATGCTTACATCCAAAAGCATAAGTTCATAGCTTAATTAGCGATTACAACATAGTAGTTCATAAGAACTACATCCAAAATAGAAGTTAACATACTGTTTTCCAAAGCATACTGTTTACACCATCCAAAATATGATGCTCCTAACACCCCATATCATACAACCCATGATTATCCAAAAACAAACTACTACTTCATGCTAAACAAATGGATGGCAGCATCATAATGTTTATGCCCTTATAATTGACTATGAAGAATATGCCCTTGTTATTGGTCTACTCCTTCCTTTAGGTTCAATGGTTGTGAAGAGGTAGTAGCAGTTAATTTCTTCTTCTTCTTTTCCTTAACTGTTAATCCTCCCTTACATGTTTTCACATTATGCCCATACTACTTGCACCTACTGCAATTAATAGTTGATGACCATTGCCCCTATCTTTCCTCATGACCTGACCTTCTTCTACTCACAGCCTGTTTATAAGGAATGCCTGTGATTTTCCAAGCATTGCAAAGACATGTCCTTTCAACCAAACTCACTAGTAAGATAAACTTACCATTCCTCACTTTATAAAAACCATCTCTAGATTTGTATGCTTACATAACCTAAAATCAAAAACCCGTGTTTGAACTCCAATACATATGTTTGGACATACATCACCATCATTCAAGTGCTCACTTCTTTCTTTTCTAGTAGCCATGCGTACCATTGTAACTCTCCTTATACCTACAAATATTGAACAGTGTAAAATCAATTGCTTTAAATAGTTCATAAAGTTGTAACTACGGTAGTTAGGGTTAGTTATTTCTCACCTTCTAGCAATGTTAGAACAGGTTTACAAGTTAAAAACACGAGGACGTTTCCTAACTCATCCTTGACTCCCTCCATCAACTGATCAACACAATCTGCATCCTCATCGACATTCTCTTTGTTTGTCTCATACCCATTACTACGATCTACATCCTCATTCACATCCACATTATTGACATCCTCAACAACACTTTTTTCTTTGTAAACTCCTTCCTCACCATGCTAAAACCAAACATGATATTGAGGCCTAAACTCACGTCGAAGTATGTACCCCCAAAGGATATCAACACAATCTACCTTTGATACATTGTCACACTTGACACATGAGAAACAAAAACATACTCCACCCTGTCCTAACTTGAAGTTCAACGGCAATACTACAAAATTCTAATACGCCATTAATTAATTTTGACGATTCAATGCTTCCATACATTTAAGAACAATCTTTTGTCATCCTAAGTGCCATTAATTAATTCAAAACAAAATTAATACATATAAATCAAAATATATATACTTTATCCTAATTAACCCTGCCAAATTTACCCTATTTAACCCTATTTAACATTTATATTATTTAAAGTGTACAAGTTATGTATATTTTAATTAATCAACAAACTACATACATAAGTAAATTATTGTGATTATTCATACATAAGTAAACTACATACATAACAAAACTACATACATAGTTAATTTAACTACATACATACATATGTAAACTAGATACATAATTAATTAACAAACTAACATACATATTAAGAAAACAAAATGCACATATATCAAAATAATTAACAAACTAATTATAACATCAACTTGAAAAAAATGTAAAACTTAAAAACAACCTGAAGAACTTATATTAACAATGCAAGTTGAAGAACTTAAAAAAATTTAAAACCTAAAAAATAATTAAAAAAACAAATTATAGCATCAACCCATAAAAATATCAAAAACAAAACTTCATAGTTGAAAAGAAATTTCCTTAGTATTTAGATATGAATGGTGTGTTCAACAATTGGGTATAGTAACCTACAATGAAAAACAAAAATAAAATTATCATTATTTGAAGAACTTCCCTAAAATACTGTGAAACTTGAAGAACTTCAAGGTTAAAGAAACAAAAGAGAGAAATTATACCTTAATGAACTGAAAGGTTGAAGAGCTAATGCAAAACTTTCGTGGGTTTATGAAGCAACAACTAGCAGTCGTGCGTGGATTTTTGAACAAACGAAAATTGCAAATGTAGTGGGTTTGAAGAAAATTAAAGCTTGAAGAAAAAGATGAAGGATTAATTTCTTGGGTTTATGAAGAAATTTTGTGGGTTTGAAGAAAATTTAAGCGTGAATATGAAGAAGAAGATGAAACAATATTCATGGGTTTATGAATTCAGTACACAGTAGTTTATGAAATGGAACGTTAAAAGACGCGTTTTTAGAAAAGACTTATTTCTTGCGAGCTTTGCTGAACCGGAGCATATATTATGTTATTTGTTGCGGTTCTTATTGAACCGCAGTATATAGTCATTATTTTTTATTTGCAATTTTTTGTAACACTTATTTGCTGCGGGTTTTTAAGAACCGCGGCATTTGCTCTATATTTTTTCCCTCATTCTTTTATGCTATTCAATGCTGCATTTACTAAAAACTGCATCAAATGTTTGCTGCATTTTTTCCCTAATCTTTTTAAAACACTTATTTTTCTGCGGTTTTTTAAGAACCACAGCAGATACGATTTTTTCCACTAGTGGATTCTTATCTTCTAAGTATTTTTCTAGAAGCAAAAGTCAACTCTGCGACTGTGGTCTTTTTATGGCAGCCGAGTTGGCGGTGGTTGCAGTTTATGCGAGAAGAAGTGTTCTCACGTTACAGGTTGGTTATCTTGTATAGTTTTAGCCCTAGTTCCTTCAAAAGTAGGTAAAAAATATTAACCCCTCCCAAATTAGGCTTAGGGTTACCACAAACACAAGAGAGAAAAAAGAGCCATTCTAGAAGGAATTTGTAATTCAACTTTTCAATCGTTGCAATTTATAATGAAAAACTTTTTAAGTCGGTGCCTGTGTATAGGGTGAACATCGATTCAAATCCAAATCGGACCGAATCGGAACCGTTTGAACTAAAAGACTGGATTTTAAGATTTTGAGAACCAGTGACTGGATGTGTTACATTAGGTCCGTCGTTGTTCCAAGCCTGAAAAATGTTGTTTCGGCCCAGAGTAGGACCGATTATATCGACTACAAACTCAAATTTTTGGAACATTAAATATCTATGTAAATGAATATTATGATTGTCTTATCAGTTATTATCCTACATCATTTAAAAGATTTGATTTATGAATTTTAATTTCATGGCATTTAATTTGTAAATACAATTAATTGACTCATTATAAAATATAAGAAATTGAAAAAATATTCAAGTAGTAAGTTAGATCACCTTTATCTTCCTCTCTTCTTTTATAAATAAGAACAAAGCACGTCATGTTCTTCATGGATTCATATCAAATTGAGATTACAGAAATGCTAGACAAATAATGAAATTAACACATTTGATTTGAAAAATAACACATTTAATTACAAATTAAAATTAAACTAAAGAAACAACAAAATGCAACCATGATATAACGTTTGTTTATTCTTCAAATAAAGAACACATTTAATTAAACAGCATTGTGATAATGGATGCCAAAAATAAAAATTTCAAATAAACAAAGTAAAATCTAAATCTCAAATATTGAACTAAAACATGTGTGTGTAAATATTAATTAAAGATAAACAAGACAGAAGATGTCTGGAAAGTTTAAATTAATATAAATCAGGGAGTAATTATTATGTTTTGGTAGTCATCTGACAACTTTCATCTAGGAAGATCACCATAGAATTTGTACGTATATAGTTGTATTAGTGCATGGGAAGCTCACCTACAGTTAGAAGACAATTGTCCATTACAAAGGGTTATCATAAGATAATGGGACACGTGTGAAATGGAGAGGTTAAGATTTCCATAGAAAATAAAGGAAAATGTATTAAAGTAATTGAAAGCTTGACATGTCCAAAAGAAGTACAGTAACATGGAAGGAATTTTGGGGATTAATGAAGCAACAGAGGAATGTTTGGCACTCACAATCATTGGTTATAAATATACGTCAAGGAGTACATAAATAAGGTAACTAATTTTTAATATATAGAAGTATAAAGAATTCAAAGTGATTCATTGCGAACAATTATTAAAATTGAATTTCAAGGACCCACATTGATTTTTCAGAAAAACATTAATAGCAAAATCATAAGATGAAAGAATATTTTCACTTATTATCATCATTAATTACAAAGACCTCTTGCTAAAAAATTTCTATGTAGTAAACAACCTGGTTGCTCCGGTGCACCTTGAAGGACGTATCAGGCAATTTGTCTCGGAGTGATAATGACTTGGGCATCCGAGTAGGTCCCCGGAAAAACATTATGGGCCCTGCTAACCCCTTGTTGCTCTTTGTAGGAACAATAATCTTCTCAAGTGATCTTACTGCATAACTTGGCAAGACGGTAAAAGACAGGCTTCCACCGATACTTAATCCTTTATCAATCACTAATTAGGAGATAAAGTTATTAATTAATTGTCCTACAAAACCAAACAGGAACAATTTGGCGCTAGAAGGAGGGTCGATTTTTCTTTCTTTGTCCAAAAGTTACCTTAAGAATTTTCAATAAGAGAAGATGACGAACAATTCACAAAATCAAATCTGGAATTCTAATCAATCTAGAAGGAGTACGTCTCAAAGAAGGAGATCTACCAGAATGGGTAATGCAGTTCAAAAAATGGTAGATGATCACAATCTATGAGACAGTCACAAAGCTCTCAGAGAGAGCAAGTGTGCCAGTGTGCCAGACACTTGGAGAAACACCAAGAACTTAGCAAGCATGAGGAATCCAACCTCAGTATAACATCACCGGTGATGCATTAGTTCAGCAAGCAACCGCATTGGCGATAGCAATCAAAACATGAAGAGAAGATGTTAATCCATCTCAGGGAGAGCAGATTTCCATTGAAAGAAGATAGGAAGAGGAGGATGAGTCATACATTCCAATCTCCAGTCGGAAACAAAAAGCTAGAGAGTCGCTCGTCTGGGCTCTGACAAAAGTAAAAGTTGCGATGCTAAGATGGGGAGTCTAACCAAGGAAAGAAATATGCCTTGTATAGGACTACCACAAATCATGGAACATCATCTCAATAGGGAACACATATAAGAAAAGGCTGAAGTGAAACAGTCTACCCACAAATTGATTCCTAGTCAACAAAAGCGGAATCGGACAAAACAAACAGAAGTTCTGCTATGAGCAGATTAGGTAAGGGTCCGAGTCAATCTGGAATTCGGAAAAGGTTTGGTAACTCACAGCCATCCTTGAAGATTTGGGAAGGTGATAGAGAATCTTTACAGATTGTAGAAAGCAAGCAGCCATAAATTCATTCCTTAAAGGAGAAATCTCCATACCTTCTAGGTTTCCCACCCAAGGTCCCAGAGAATCAGAAAATAAGATTTTCTAGGAAAATGCTTTTTGTTCCAAAAAGTGCAGCTTCTTCAGTAAAAAGAGTTAAGTTTCCAGCTCACCTGACCTACAAGGGTGAAACCTGTCCAAATGCTCATCTCGCAGAATTCAATAATGGAATCGACATGGATAGTCACACAGAGGCAAGTTGGTGCAACAATTTCATCTTGACCTTGACAGGCACTGCACAAAAACGGGCTCTAAGTTTCCCAGGCAACTCAATTGCATCTTTTGATAAGCTGGTTGAGAAATTTAGAAGTCACTTTTCATTGAGCACTGCCAGATTTAAGCAGTCCATCGAGATGATGCGCATCAGAAAAGGGAAAGATGAATCTTTGAGAAATTATGTCTTCAGATTTGATAAGGAGAGTCTACAAGTGCTAAACCCAGATTTGAATATTTTAACGTTTGCTTTCATGCAGGGCTTAAATTCTAAAAGGCCTAAGAGTGAAGCATTGAAATTCAGAATTCAATGGACCTACCTTAATACAATGAAGAAAGTAAGGGAATAAACTCAATCCAATGTTGTTGTGGAGGACTTCAAAGCCATAACCGGGAACCGAGAGCAAAAAGGAAAAAGCTCATAAAGGGCCAGAATGCCAGCCGAAAGACAAGATGGGGGGAAGAAGGTAGTTAGAACTAAAGATCTTGATGTCTCAAGACTCAACAATTATTCAAATTATACACCGCTGAAAGAATCAAGGGCAAACATCTTCAATGTGCATAAAGAAGATACTAAATGGCAACGACCAGTCCAGAGGAAGATGGTTGGAAAGAACCCAGATGCATTCTGCAAATTTCATGAATGTCCAGGTCATTGGACAGAACACTGTAAGTCTTTAATGAATAATATTGAGGATTTAATACAGAAAGGGTATTTCCAACAGTATTAACAAGTGGAGGGTTTTGACAAGAGACAATTTAGGAATGGATCAAAAAATGATAGACATGTTGGAAATGAGGATGAATCTATATCGAATTCTGAAACACATTTGAGAGCAACAACTGCTCCCAGATTAGTGTTAGATTACGAAAGAAGAAGAGCCATCAGCCATGCCAGATATGACATTCACTAGGGAGGACTGTATCATATTGTCACTCAGATCCTCTAGTAATGACTGTAGATATAGAAGAACAATTTGTGCTTAGGGTTCCATTATATAGTGGTGCAAAAGTGAATGTTATCTCCAAATCCTGCTAGGACAAGATGGATTTAGAAGACAAAGTTTTGAAGAGGTCTTCTTCACCTATTGTTGGGTTTTCAAGGGAATCAGTACAGACAGAAGGGAAAACTACTCTGCATGTAACCATCACAGATAAACAAAGGGTTACAATCACAAGTCCTTAGGAGTTTTATGTCATTGATGCTCCAACCAATTACAATTGTATTTGGGAAGAAAATTTACGTTTGCAATAACTGACATACCCTCCACTCATCATCAAAACTTACTTTTTGTAGGGAGAGATAGAAGAATGGAGAGAGTTAGGGGAAATCAGAAAATCGCAAGGTCATGCAATCTTGTAAATAAAGCAAGTCATGTGCCACAAAAGTAGAAGGGAAAAGAAAAGGTGCCAGGAAAAAGAATTGAAAAAGAAAAAAGATACAAAAATAAATAAAATTGTTCACATCCTCATCTAAGTGTGAAATTCACATATCTTTTGAGATAGATACCAGACCATCTAAGGATGAAAACGTGAAAAAGAGTACCCCACAGATAGAGATCGATCACCAAGAAATTAAGGAAGTTGCCCTAATAAAGGGAGTTGACAAGACTGTTTGAATTAGAGGGAATCTAGATCCACAGATTTGTCTCCACTTAACCCAGTTTTGAGGCAGAATGCTGATGTGTTTGCCTATTCAGCAGCAGACATGGCTGGTATTGATGCAGAAATTGTCACTCACAAAATCAGTGTCTATGAAGGGGTCCAGACACTGTTCAGACTTGTTTATGGTTCGGAAGCACTCCTACTAGTTGAAATTGGGTAAAGACTGTAAGGGTAAAGCATCTGAATCCAGAAAAAAGAAAAATCAAAGATGCTAGCCATCTTGATCTCGAACTTATAAATAAAGCCAAAGAAAACACGATATAGAAAATGACAGCTTATCCTAATAAAATTGCCATATTTTAAAACATGACGGTCAAACATAGATCATTTCAAGTAGGTGATTTAGCCCTCAGAAACGCAACGGCCACCCAGAAGCATGAACATGGAAAATTGTCCGAGAAATGGAAGGGTTCTCACATTAGTGTCAGAAGATTGTGGCAATGGAACATTTCAAATTGAAAACATCAAATGGAGAATAGCTAAGGCATAAATGGAATATTAGAATATTGAAAGGATAATATTTCTAGAAATACAAAAATATTTGTAATGATCTGTAGAAACGTATAGAGACAATGAAGTGTAACAAGAGGGGGGGTGAATTGTTACTTGTTCTCTTTAGAGTATTTTCGCCCTTTTCTTGCGGAATTTGAATAAAGAAAATACTCAAAACAAATTAAAAGAGAACTTTAAAGAAACACAAAGAATTTAACGTGGGAACAAGAACCACGACCCTCTAGGGATTTCGATTCTCTATTATTTTATGTAATTTAATTCTCTATTACATAAAATACATTTCTCCTTCTCTTTCTCTTCTTCTTTCTCGATTTCTTTCTTGTTCCTTCTCTCGATTCTCCTTCTCTTTCTCTCTTCTCTTTCTCTCTTCTCTTTCTCACTTCCCCCTTAGACTTACCCAAGTCTAATTACAAAATTCTCTCAAAAACCCATACAAAATAAATTCTCTAATTGGATGAACAAACAAAGATAGCACAAGGAAATATTTTGGAATTAAATTTTCGGTTTAAAACACTCAAAAATTTCCTTTTCTTGATTCTTGAATCTCACGAAATTGGGCACAATTTTTCGGAAATAATTTTCTCTCAATGTTGATCACCAAATGTTTGTGCCGGTTAGAAAAATGCTTTTATAATCATTTTAGAACAAGTTATGCCATAAACCCATTATCTAAAGATAAGGGATTAGTGGGCATTGACCGTGAGAAGGAAATAACTTCCTTGGTGGTTATTCAAAGTCTAACTTTGACTCTAGCTAAAAATAGCCATTTTCAAGAGACTTTTTAGGAGTTAGTTATTTTAATTCTTAGATTAATTCCTTGTGCTTCCTTGTTTATTAACCGTACAACAAAACTAAAATATAGAAAAATTAACTTAAGACTTTTTCTAAATAATTTTGTTGACTTCTCCTCTGACCGGATTCTGGAGGAACAGCGTACTGTCTCTATCTGCAACAATATCAGTTTATCAATATCAGGAACAGTAGACTTGGATTCTACTCTTGACTTCCTCATTGACCTTCTCTACTGACTTTGACTTTGTTGACTTTGACTTTGACTTGTACGATTGCCATTGACCAGTCCTTAGGTATCATCGACGATTACAATAATCGGATATATTACCTACAAAACAATCTCTAAAATACTTTGTTTGTTTATAAATTGTTAAGTCATCATCAAAACTCAAATGGGCCAACAAATTCCCCCTTTTTGATGATGACAAACTTATAAACAAACTTTGTTAAAAGAAAGAGTAAAACTAATGACTTTGAACATGTTAGAGATTAAACACAAGTTCAAACGTATTTAGTAAATTAAATCGTTACAAGTAATTTACCAAACTCTAAAGCAAGCATATTACTCTAAAATATTTTTGGCGAAAATCATGTGATTAAGCATGACTTCAAATTTTTTAATTTTAAAACAAAACATGAACATAAATACCAAAAACAAAATAAACAAAAAACATAATAGTTAAGAAACTTAACGACATAAAATTAAAAATTAAGAGACACAACAAATCAAGTAAGTCTAATTAAGTAATTCAAGATAAGTGTCAAAGATAAACAAAGTGATATTCAATATAACTCATGTCAAACAACAATTAACCAATTTTTCATATAAACCAAACATAAGCAAAACAGTAAGTCAATATATTCTTGTTTGGCTATAGCTACTCTTCCCTCTTAAATATATTAAACAGTAAGAAACTAAGTGTTATGAAGTAAACCAAGAATAGAGAATCAATTATCCAAAGACTAAGCAAAAACGTAAGCATCACAAGCATTCACAAAAGTTTGTTTGCTATTCTTCCCCCTTTTGGCATCAATCAAAAAGTAGGGATATGAATCAAATCACAGCTCTAAGGCAAGCGTTAGACAAATTAAGATAGTAAGCAGCAAACTAAGAAAATAAATGCCCAAACATAAATCGAGAAAGCATGCAAGCAAACATATTAGACCATGGGATAAGAAAGGATAATATGATATAAAGGATGAAAAGTAGTGGGTTAGTAAGTAGCATAAGCATAAAAAGTGAAATGTTTCGTACCCCAGCTGGTACAGTAAACAAAAACAAAAGAAAATCATTGTTTAGAATTACAGACGGTGTGGCCAACAAATCATTAAATTTTTAATTGAAACAGGAGGGATCAGGCAGCAGTCTCCTCATCAACAAATTCAGTCTGCACCTCCACCGTGTCAAGCTTCGCACCAAGACATGATTCCATTTCGGTGAGTTGCTCAGCAATAGTAGAGAGTGAGACACGAACTTCACTTTGAAGAGCACATAGTTGGGACTGCATATTAAGTAGTGTAGAATGGACATGAGCAAGAGTAATTGGAGGAGGAGGGATAGTAGTGGGATCATCAAAACCAGTGGGTAAGGGTGATGGTGGTGATGCAAATGTTGGTGGAGAAGTGGCTATTGGTGATGGTGGTATAGGTGAACTTGGTTTCGGTGATGGTGGGGTTTGAGAGGTAATATCAGCATTTAGGCACGAAGAACTCTTGGATAATTTCCTAATGTTCTTGAGAGGCACATTGAAGTCCTCATCCTCTGAACTAGATTGTTCATCCTCTAGTTCCTCATTCTCTTCTTCCCCAACCTGTTCCCCCTTACTAACAGCTTCCCCCTGAGTCACTGTTTCCCCTTGTTCCTGTTCTGTTTCTGCCTCAGTAGTGGCAGTGGGAACAGTTTCCTGATCTTCCTATTCTATATTTTCCCCTTCTACTTCAGTTTCACTTTCCTCTTGTTCCTCATCAGAACTCAAATACTCAACATCTTCTTCAACATCCTCTAGAATTCCATTTTCATTTAATGTAAGATGCAAGTTGTTAAGACACTTAGCACCTATTTTGTTGTTAGCACTCATTGGAAATTCTAGGCCTTCGAGAGGCACACCAAACTTCTTAAAGATTCACATTAACAAACCTCCTCAGCACAATCAGGATCTACTACCTTGGCCTTCTTTGCGGGTTTTGAATATGAGCTTCCTTTTGTGGTAGAAAAAGTCCTTTTCGTGCCGACATGCATGGGTTTTGTTGTTTTCGGTTTAGATGAAGTCTTGGGAGATTTCATGGTGATGATGAGATGAATTGATGAAGGTTGAAGAAGGAAAATGGGTTTGACGGTTTTGCTAGGAGTAGTACAAGTAATGGGTTTATGATTAATGGATGTGACATGAGGAGTGGGTTATAAAGGATTGAATGGACGGTTATGAAAAAGGTTTGTACTACTTCCATAATGGCGGTTTTAGGAGGTGTAAGGGTAGTTATTAATTAAGCTTAGTTCGTTGAATATGTCGATTAAGATAACTACTTTCCGAAACACCTCGATGATCCGTCTTCCATTTCATAAAATAATGTTGGCTCACCGAAATAAATTAAAATAAAGAAAATGCTGGAATTTGTGGAAAGATAAAATATTTTTGTATTTTTAAAATAATTTATAATATGTGGGTAAAAAAAATATATAATATAAAATAAGTTATGCTACTTGGTCTAATTAGTTCAAACATGCAAGCAATCAAGATAAAGTTTAAGACATAAATTTAAATAGAAGCATACCCAAATCTCGCAATGATTGAATAAACAATCTTGGTTGTTGTGGTTGATTGAACCCTTCCGATTTTTCAAGATGTTTTGAGGAGGAATACTAGCAATTAAACGTTAGTGAAGCTTGACCATACCTAGCTCCAACCTCATCTTTTCAAATTGTTCTCTTGGAAGCGGTTTGGTCATAATATCTGCAACTTGTTCACTAGTATTGACATGTTTAACAATAATATTTTTAAGCTCTACGTTATCCTTAAGGAAATGATGTCTAATATGAATATGTTTAACTCTAGAATGATGCACCGGATCTTTGGAAATACAAATAGCACTAGAATTATCACAATAAATAGGAACACATTTAAATATAATACCAAAATCTCTTAGCTGTTGTTTAATCCAGAGCATTTGGGAACAGCAGGCTGCTGCTGCTACATATTCAGCTTCTGCCGTGGATAAAGCTACTGTGTTCTGTTTCTTGGAACTCCATGATACCAAACAAGATCCAAGAAACTGTACCATTCCTGAAGTGCTTTTTCTATTTACAAGATCACCTGCGTAATCTGCATCATTATACCCTTTCAAGTCATAGACATCACTTTTAGGATAAAATAAGGATAAGTCATCTGTTCCCTTTAGATATCTAAGAATTCTTTTAACTGCCGTATAATGTGATTCTTTAGGATTTGATTGAAATCTAGCACACAAGCCAACACTAAAGGATATATCGGGTCTACTAGCTGTTAGATATAGTAGTGATCCTATCATGCCTCTATACATCGTTTGGTCAACATTAATTTCGTTAGAGTCTTCATCTAACCTAATGTTAGTGGCCATGGGTGTATGGTTTGTTTTAGCATTATCTAGTCCATATTTCTTTAGAAGTTCTTTTATATATTTTTGTTGATGAATAAAGATACCGTTAGCAGTTTGTTTAATTTGCAAACCAAGGAAGAAATTTAATTCTCCCATCATACTCATTTCAAACTCATTACTCATTAGGTCAGCAAATTCCTTACATAACGATTCATTTGTAGCACCAAAAATAATATCATCAACATATATTTGAACAACTAATATATTCGAGCCTTTATTCTTAAAGAATAAGGTTTTATCAATTTTACCACGTATGAACTTATTTTCAATCAAAAACTTAGATAATCTCTCGTACCATTGTCTAGGTGCCTGTTTTAGCCCATAAAGAGCTTTATCAAGCTTGTAGACGTGATCCGGAGAAATTGGGTTTTCAAAGCCAGGTGGTTGTTCCACGTATACATCTTCTTCTAGAAACCCATTTAAGAATGCACATTTTACGTCCATTTGATATAATTTAAAATTCATGAAAGCAGCAAATGAAATAAGAATTCTAATAGCTTCTAATCTAGCTACGGGAGCAAAAGTTTCAGTATAGTCAATACCTTCCTGTTGATTATAACCTTTTACCACCAACCTTGCTTTGTTTCTAACGATTATGCCGTGTTCATCCAGCTTGTTCCTGAATACCCATTTAAGTCCAATAATCTTCTTGTTCTTCGGTTATGCTTCTAAGTGCCACACTTTATTTCTTTCAAACTCGTTTAATTCATCTTGCATAGCTACCACCCAATCCGAATCTTGCAAAGCTTCTACATGATTCTTGGGTTCCATAGTTGATAGAAAAGCAAAGTGTGCACAAAAGTTTCTCATTTGTCCCCTTGTTTGTGTGCCTTTGTTCATGTCGCTTATAATCAATTCTAGTGGATGTGACTTATGATGTTTCCACGGTCTTGGAACAAAGTCTCTTTTGGGGACAGATGTGGAAGCTGGTTCACTGACTTGGTTCTGATTTGGTTCAACTTCAATTCTTTCTTCTTGTGCTTCTGTTTGAATTTCTGGATTAGGAACTGCAGGCTGTTCCTGATCTGCCTGTGGTTCCCGTTCTTGATTTTGTTCAACATTCTGACCTTGTTGCTGTTCTACTGGATCTTGCTCCTTGTGTATATTTTCATCATCTTCCAGATCCGCAAGACCTATCTTAAAATCACTTGTTTCTTGTTCACTTGTCATAAAGTTAGTCTCATCAAATATTATGTGAACAGATTCTTCAACACACATTGTTTTCTTATTATAAACTCTATAAGCTTTACTATGAGATGAATAGCCAAGAAATACCGCTTCATCACTTCTTTCATCAAATTTACCTAAATTTCGTTTTCCATTAACATGCACAAAACATTGACATCCAAAGACTCGAAAATATGAAATGTTAGGTTTAATTCCTTTAAATAATTCATAGGGGGTCTTAGAAGTGATTGGTCTTATTAAAACTCGGTTTAATATATAACAAGCAGTATTGACGGCTTCGGCCCAAAAATTTCTAGGTAAACCACTAGCAATTAACATAGTTCTAGCCATTTCTTCTAAGGTTCTATTTTTACGTTCAACAACACCATTTTGTTGTGGTGTTCTAGGCGCGGAGAAATTATGACTTAAACCATGCTCATTACAATAATCCATAAACTTTGAATTTTCAAATTCTTTACCATGATCCGATCTTATGTGGACTAGTTGATTGTTACTAGATTTCTGAATTTTAGTAGCGAATGCAACAAATTCATCAAAAGCCTCATCTTTGCTAGATAAGAATAAAGTCCATGTAAATCTACTGTAATCATCAACTATAACAAAAACATATCGCTTACCGCTGCGACTTTGGATTCTCATAGGTCCACAAAGATCCTTATGAATTAATTCAAGTGGTCTTGACGTGGTCACGACATTTTTAGTTTTAAAAGATGACCTTGCATGTTTTCCTTTGGCACAAGGATCACATACTTCATTCTTTTGAAATTTTAGGGACGGTAATCCTCTTACTAGGTCTTTAGTACGTAAAGTATTAAGCAATGAAAAACTAGCATGACCTAATCTTTTATGCCAAAGAAGAGGGTCATCTTCTATAACACTCAGACATGTTAAACTGGTTTTAGGAACAGTATGCAGGTCCACCACGTAGGTGTTCCCTTTTCTAATTCCTTCCAGAATGATGTCACCTGTGTCGTTCCTAGAAATCATGCATTTCTCAGAAGTAAAGTTTACAGAGTTACCTTTGTCACAAAATTGAGAAATACTTAAAAGGTTGTGTTTCAAATTCTCGACCAAAAATACGTTATCTATTGCGTGGGAACTTGACCTTCCTATCTTGCCTTTTGCAATGATTTCACCTTTCATGTTATCGCCAAAGGTCACAGTTCCTCCATCATAGGCTTCTAGTGAGAGAAATTTTGATCTATCGCCTGTCATGTGCTTGGAACAGCCACTGTCGAGATACCATGAGCTGTTCCCCCTCACTAGAACCTGCAAAACGAACTTAGTTGTTAGAAGGTGGAGCCCAGCCATCCTTGGGTTCCATGTCGATTAAACAAGAATTAAATTTTTTAATCCAAACTCTATCGACATAAATTTGGTTCGTTTTGTTGTGCTGTTCCTTTTTTAAACATTGATTTTTCAGGTGCCCGGTTTTGCCACAAAAGGAACAGACTTTGTTACTTGGGAGATCAACATAGACCTTTTTCTTTTTGTCATTTTTATCATATCCTAGACCTTCGGTTCCTTTAGTTTTAGCATTAAGAATCCATTTGGGAACTTCTCTAATTTTCCCTTTATCTCTTGAATTTAATTCAAGCTTAAGTCGATCGTTTTCTTTTAAGGCGGATTCTAGGTCGGATCTCATTTGAAAGAGTACACATTGAATTTCTTTCTTAGACTCATAATCTACTTCCATCTCAAATTGCTCTAATTGATTCAATTCAATATTTAACATGATGTTTTCTTCTTTAACTTTTTCTAAGGCTTCTTTTAACATCACATTATTATCAAGCAATTCAAAGAATTGATTTTGCACATCGGATCTAAATGAGTTAAGGTAGGATATTTGGTCTTTACATGCTTTAAGGTCTTTTTCAGTTTTGAGAGTGATGGCGGTTTGTTTTTCTAAATTTTCGTGAGATTCTAAAATCATTTTAACTAATCTATGTTTGTCCAATTTAAACAAATAATCAGAAAATGGATCAGGAGACAGTACCTCTTTTCCTTTAGATGTATCGTCATGAGTAGCCATGAGACAGAGGTTAGCTACCTCTTCTTCTTCCACGGGGGCTTCAGTTTCAGTTTCACTTTCGGACTCTCCCCATGCAGCTATCATGGCTTTGCGGAAATCGGTTTTGTTGAAATTTCCCTTTGTTGGTTGTCTTCCTGTTTCTCTTGCTTTCCCTTTAGCTTTCTCGTCCTTCCATAGTGGGCATTCCTTTATGAAGTGCTCGGTACTTCCACATTTGTGGCATTCATAAGTTTTGGATTTAGAAGTTCCTTTTTCTTTGTAGTTTCTTTGATTTTTATATCTATTGTTCCTGAAGAACTTCTTGAATCTACGTACCAGCATTGCTGCCTCTTCCTCATCAGTTTCTGAATTTTCTTGATCGTCTGCTGTCAGAGCCAAACCTTTGTTCCTGGAACTGTCAGCTGTTCCCAGATGTAATTCATGAGTCATCAGGGAACCAGCCAACTCTTCCAGATTAAACTTTGTAAAATCTTTAGATTCTTGAATGGCTGTGACCTTTGCTCTCCAACGATCATCTTGAGGTAGGCTTCTTAGGATCTTTCGCACTTGTTCATCGGATGGAATACGCCTTCCAAGAGAGACTAACTCATTTGTGATGTTCGTAAACCTAGTAAACATTTCTTGAATGCTTTCTTTAGGTTCCATAACAAATCTTTCATATTTGGACATGAGTAAGTCAATCTTGGAACGCTTGACTTCGCTTGTACCTTCATGGGTAACTTCCAGCAGATCCCAAATTTGTTTTGCTGATTTGCAACCCATAATGCGATTGTGTTCATTAGGACCAAGCCCACAATGAAGTAATTTAATAGCAAGAGCATTCATTTCCATCTTTTGAAAATCTTCTTTCTCATATTCCGTGATTGGTTTGGGAACAGTCTCGTTGATGGAGTTGGTCGTAGTTACCTCAAAATCTCCAACTTCGATGACTCTCCAAACTTGATAGTTTTCGGCTTTGATGAAGATCTCCATCCTGTTTTTCCAATAGGTATAGAATTTGCCATCGAACATTGGTGGTCTCTGAGTAGAGTACCCTTCTTCCATACGCTCGTTCATTTTCATCATCTCTAAAATACCAAGATACGGCTCTCAGGGTTTCCTGATTTAATGAGGAACAGGGCTCTGATACCAATTGTAGAAACGTATAGAGACAATGAAGTGTAACAAGAGGGGGGGTGAATTGTTACTTGTTCTCTTTAGAGTATTTTCGCCCTTTTCTTGCGGAATTTGAATAAAGAAAATACTCAAAAAAATTAAAAGAAAACTTTAAAGAAACACAAAGAATTTAACGTGGGAACAAGAACCACGACCCTCTAGGGATTTCGATTCTCTATTATTTTATGTAATTTAATTCTCTATTACATAAAATACATTTCTCCTTCTCTTTCTCTTCTTCTTTCTCGATTTCTTTCTTGTTCCTTCTCTCGATTCTCCTTCTCTTTCTCTCTTCTCTTTCTCTCTTCTCTTTCTCACTTCCCCCTTAGACTTACCCAAGTCTAATTACAAAATTCTCTCAAAAACCCAAACAAAATAAATTCTCTAATTGGATGAACAAACAAAGATAGCACAAGGAAATATTTTGGAATTAAATTTTCGGTTTAAAACACTCAAAAATTTCCTTTTCTTGATTCTTGAATCTCACGAAATTGGGCACAATTTTTCGGAAATAATTTTCTCTCAATGATCACCAAATGTTTGTGCCGGTTAGAAAAATGCTTTTATAATCATTTTAGAACAAGTTATGCCATAAACCCATTATCTAAAGATAAGGGATTAGTGGGCATTGACCGTGAGAAGGAAATAACTTCCTTGGTGGTTATTCAAAGTCTAACTTTGACTCTAGCTAAAAATAGCCATTTTCAAGAGACTTTTTAGGAGTTAGTTATTTTAATTCTTAGATTAATTCCTTGTGCTTCCTTGTTTATTAACCGTACAACAAAACTAAAATATAGAAAAATTAACTTAAGACTTTTTCTAAATAATTTTGTTGACTTCTCCTCTGACCGGATTCTGGAGGAACAGCGTACTGTCTCTATCTGCAACAATATCAGTTTATCAATATCAGGAACAGTAGACTTGGATTCTACTCTTGACTTCCTCATTAACCTTCTCTACTGACTTTGACTTTGTTGACTTTGACTTTGACTTGTACGATTGCCATTGACCAGTCCTTAGGTATCATCGACGATTACAATAATCGGATATATTACCTACAAAACAATCTCTAAAATACTTTGTTTGTTTATAAATTGTTAAGTCATCATCAAAACTCAAATGGGCCAACATGATCCATTTGTAAATATTTCCAAGTAATGAAGATTCATAAAGTAAAAAGATTGTCAAAGTAGTCTGAAGTTTTCATTCATTTGATAGAAAATATAATTACAAGTAACTGGAAATCTTCAATATACAACAAAAATTATGAAGCTTCTAGAATTAAGAAAAAAGAAAAGACAAAAGATCATGATTTGTTGGCTGGAGGAGTCGTTAAGGGTAAAGGGGCAGAGGTACCAGCTCCCTAGCAAGAAGATGCTTTGTATTGGGTCCTTAGAGTTGGAATGCATGGTGCTACTAGAGTATTTGGAGCCAAAAAGGTGCAATCTTAGACCATTCCAAGTCAGGATATGCAATAATGGTTGCATTAATTGCAAGCCAAAGAGAACCCTCCTTTGTCCTCGCCCTATCAGCAGCCAAGTGAGATTGAATTGAGAGTGAAGTATTTTGTTGCTTTTTTTCTCTCCTGGGCCTTCAGGTGTTTCTTCTCCGACTGCAGTTTGGCAGTGCTAGCTTCTAGAGCTGATATCTGCTCCCTCACTCTGTTTTTATCACTCTTAGCTACATCGATTGTACCCTTTTGAGTGAGACACATGATTTCTTCATCATTCTTAACAGATGTTTGCTCAACAGTAGATCAAGTATCTTGCACCTTTTTCAAATCTATTTGAAGACAACTAGATTCTTTTACACCCTTGGCAATTGTTGCTTTGTTCCAAGATGTAGTTGGACTGGGAAATATGGTCAGTTTGCATCTCCTTACATTTAATGTTAAGCTCATTGTACTTGGCATTGAGCTCATTTAAGTTTGCATTCTTAGAAACTTTAACGTCCAGAACCAAGATTCTAGACTCCTTGGCAGTCACCAGATCAACCTGAGACTTGAGTTAATTCTCCAAAAAGCGGTTCTTTTCAATCTTATTATTTACTTCCTATTGTTGAGACTTGAGAGGATAACTTAGAGGTCAACAGTTGGTTCTAGCTTCTCAACGTTTTCAGCTCAGATGTTAGAGAGGATGAATCAGACTCTAATGCCAGATTCCTTGCTCTCAAACCCTTCAACTTAGCTTGAAGAGTGGTAATCTCATTTTCTTGAGTTTGAGTCTTCTGGCGAAGATTTTGAATACCAAAATGGTATGTTCTTTTCAACAGAGAGACAAACTCAGAAAGTCTAAAGTTCATCAATTGAACACAATACAAGAACAATCAGTAATATGAAGACTAAAGAAATCAAGTATAAAGCTTAAAAGAAGATTTGGTTACCTCATCAAATTCATGATGTGGGCCTTCTAGAAGTCTACCCACATATATCCATGAAGCTAGACTATTGGGAAGTGTTCATCTCATTATGCCTCTGTCTGATGGCAGATGGTTCTTTTGGGTGACGACCCTCAACAACCCTCTTATTTACATTTTGGGTTCCAGTATGAATGCGATTGAATATTACAATATAATAATAATAATAATAATAATAATAATAATAATAATAATAATAATAACAATAATAATAATAATAATAATAATAATAATAATAATAATAATAATAATAATAATAATAATGATGATGATAAATGATGATGGTAGAAATTAAATAATAAGAAAAGATATGAAAGTATCTCCAATAGGATCCATTTCAAAATCGATGGGGTGCACCCCTACCAGATTTCTGATGGGAGAAGTAGGGTGGATTTCCCCAGTTTCAGCTTCACCTTCTATCACTTGTTCGAACTCATGAGAAGGGCTTTCATCAACAATCTCTTCAACATTAGTAGTTGAAAGAGCAGTTCGTTCATTTTGGATCCCAGAATCAATTATTGGGACAAGTACTTCCTCAACTACATCCTCAACCTGGGGGGCAAGTGTAAGAGAAGGGTCTGCATAAATATTAACCGAACCAAGGCCATCTCAGTTATTTAAGAAGAAGATTCAGCATCAGTTTAAGTTGCTTCATGACCCTCTGTCTAGTTGACCTCAGGAATACGATACACAACAGGGGAAGCTGTTGTGAAATATTAAAAGTTGTTAAAAAATTTTGAAGGATAACACAAACAGATCATTAAAAGCAAAGAACAAAGTCAGTAAAGATACCTGAACCAGCTCTCTGAAGAAATTTATCCACATCATCATCAGCTGGGAAGGAGAAATGTTTTAATTTCAAGGAGAAGCTAGAGGAGATGGAGAGTTCACTTCTTCAACAACATCTTGAGTCTCAAATGGAGATTTAGGATTAGTTTCAGGTTCTTTTACCACCTCTTCAGCCACTTCTCCTAGAGTAGGCTCAAGAGGAGCATTCTCAGCAGGGACAGCTTCAGTAGTAGCAGTGCTGACAATTGTTGTAAAATAATGGGAAGTCATGTATCAGATAAAGTTATGTACTTAATGAAATTTCAATTAAAAAAAACAACCACCTAAATAAGAACCTGGGAGCAGCACAACAATTTGTGAAATCTCAGGGGCTAGGTATGCACAAGGGGTAACCACAAGAGGGAGATCATTACCTTCCCAGATTTGGAGAAAAGAAACATCAACCTCTTTCTTTTACTTTAAGCTTATTTTTCTTTTTACTAGCACCTTAAAGAGTCAGCATGGTCATCAGCAGTAGCAGCACTAGGGCCCCCAAATTTTCCCTTTGAGACACCCCCAATAAAAGAATCTATGACTGTGAAGACTGTTAAATGTGGGTCAACCCAGGTCTCATGATCCCTTTATTCTTTATTGGCAGGAAGGAGAGGACCTTTCCCTCAACTAATGTAGTATGGCATGTTGTCTAGGCAGATATCACCCCTTCTCCATTTAGGAGCCTCTTTAGGACCTATGTGGTCATAGTAAAATGCAACAATCCTGCGCTGCTTGTAGTTCTGGATGGGTGTAGGTGGCGTCTTAATGCAACACTTGTTGAGGTGATTATTGACTGTGTTAGTATATGCATAAAGAAGAAGAAAAGAAAAGGAACTCTGTTAAGAAAAATAAGATTTATACCTGGTGTGATGCAAGAGGCAATTCCAACCAAGGACATACAAATGTCCTGCTCAAAGATGGCAGCATGGGAAATCCACCCAGATGATAGACTCCTATCCTTGGGTTTGACAAACTACATGAAGGCATACCTTTCCGTTCTCGTAAGATGTAGAACTTCATCAATGCTTAAAATTGTTCTGGTATTGAATTTTCTCCATAATATTAGAGGCATATACTTGAACGGATGTCAAGGGGTATTGGGTTCTCTTACCCAGATGATTTTAACTTTGTATCATTTAAGGTCGTTAAATTTTGGGTATGTGACCATTGACCCGTTTATCAAAGAAAAAGTGATAAAGGGCCTATTCTTAGTATCGTCCAGCTTGAATAGACTCTTAAAAAGGCTAAGAGTAGGGATGTGCACGGGATTTGGACCCTAAGGGTCTAGACCCGACCTGACCCTAATATTAAGGGTCTGGGTCCACCTTTTTTTAGACCCTATGGATCTGGGTCGAATTTGGGTCCATGACCTAAGGGTTCGGGTCCAGGTCCGGGTCTTCACATTAGAGAACCAGATCCGACCCATGAACCCATTTACATCTTTTAAAAAATTATATATTAGGTATTATGTATTATTGCTTGATTTGAAATTTTGTTATATTTTTTAACATTGCGTTATTTTGAACTTTATCGGTTCATGTAATTTAAAATTTGGTCATTGTATCAATACTTTAAAAATTATAGACTTGATAAATATTTTGTTATAAGAAGTTGAATGTTGAAAAACTTCATATGCTTCGCTAAACTAGTATAAAGTATTATAAGATCCTCGTTAGTCGAAAATGTTTAAATAATTTTATGCAAATGGTCGAAAATTGCACTTCATAATATACTTTTTAAAACATTTTTAGGAAAAAAGTAAAATTGTGTTGGACCCAGATCCAGACCCTAGACCCGTCAGACCCTAAGGGTCTGGGTCCGGGTCTAAAATTTTTAGACCCTACGGATCTGGGTCCGGGTCCAAAATTTTTAGACCCTACGGATCTGGGTCCGGGTCTGGGTCCTGGATTTGGGTCTTGCTAGACCCGACCCAGATTCGACCCTAGCTTATCCCTAGCTAAGAGTCATGGGTGGTTTCAAGTATCCACAAGTCCAAATAAAGGACATAAACTTCCTTGTTGCTTGAGGGAGAAGTTAGTTGAGAGAAAGATGAAAATGACAAAGAAAATGGGAGAAAAACGAATGAGGAGGGAAACGTAGACCAAAAGCAAAGTGGTATATGTAGATAGGAATAAAAATGTCTTCTTCATTGGTTTCAAACACAATATATTCATGGGCCATCATCCCTTGTTCTTAAGGATATGACAGCAATCCTCAAGTACAAATTAAGTCCTACCCTCAACCATCAATTCAAAGGTCTCAGAAGTCACGGTAGTGGTCATCATCTACTCATAGTGTCAGATGAAGCCTCGAAGTCATAAGGGACGAAAGGAGTACCTTCAAGACCCTCAAGTGATGGAGGAATAATAGGATTAGTCCAACGGAGATGCGGCCAGCCATTAGGTTTCATGCTCTAGTTAGTTGGAGGTTCATGAGGAAGCGCACCTGGATGCACTAGGGAAATGGATCGGACTCAGCTCAGTTTATTCATACTCCGACTTTACTCCGGATAATAGTCGGAGTTTTTTTTTCCCAGTCCACCTCCACTCGGAGTCGGACTATGCATACTCCAAGTTTGCCCGACTTGGACTCTAGGACCTCCAACGGAGTCGGATGCGGAGTCGGATTATCATCAAACAGTATCTTGTGATATTGTACTAATGATTTTAAAGCATACAAAATTAACAAAATATATTTTTCAAAAATAATTTAACATAAATACGCACTTTGAATTCAAGTTTAACAAGAGAAATAGTTCTATACAACAATTTAACAAAAATTTCTCGCATTTTGATTCGGCGTATTTTATTTCTCTTGATCTAATTTTTTGTATGCTGATTGATTAATCTAAATAAAAATACCAATTAATATTTCGAAACCGAAAATTACATTTAGTATGAGAGGGAATTTGAATTAGTCACGTCTAGAGTTTTAAAGGAAACAAAATATTGTACTACAAGTCAAATTCAAAGTCAGATTCCCTTCAGGGTCGGAGTCGGGTCGGAGTGTCGAATTTTTATTAAGGTCCAACTCCGGTCCGTCTCTAACTCGGACTCAGATCGTAAAGTCGGAGTCGGAGTCGGATGACTTTTTCCTCGGACTCGAATCGGATTATTTTCCTCGGATCGAGTCGGAATAGGGTCGAATTCGGACTAAATTGCCATCCCTAGGATGCATATACAGTGGGAACTCAAGAACTGGGGCATCAGTTAATTCTTCGCCAAAATCAAAGAAAAGTGCATTCAGAGAAGTTTTCACATAAACCATTGTTGAAATGTGATTGAAGAGAATTAAAAAGAAATTTGCTATGGTTTGAAAGAAACTGTTTGTAAATCAGAGAATATTTGAGAGTTATTGAAGATTGAAGAAAGCGTACGAAATGAATGAAGGTATTATAACATTTGTAGGTGAGGTAATCATTGAAAAATTAATAAGAGAAAGATCAACAACCAATAGACACACTAATTTTAAATTGGAAGATCAACAGTTGAGATGAAATCGCCACAAAATTAAAATTCAAAGGTACTGCGACAGTTGAATCATGTTCAACAATTTTCCACAAATTACGCTAAAGAAGAAATTTTTAGAAAATTGGTGAAAGAAGTTTTAGTGCTTTCCAGAAGAGGGCAAGACTAAGGGTCCCAAATATTGCATGCTGCCAGAAAGTCGAAAATTGACAATGTGATTAGACGTCCCAGAAACCCCATCTTAACAAAGATATTTGAGATATATTAGTAATTTATTTAAACTTGTATATGATACTGAAGACGAAGGAATAATGAGAGAAGACAACTTAATCAATCTATATCTGATACAAAGACGAAGGAATAATGAGGGAAAGTCTGCTTGATTTTTACATGAGTTATGGAGGGTCAATGTTTTGTTTTTAAGTCTGACTTTATCTTTGAAGATAGACCCATAAATTCTTATGACAAAATTTATATGTCTGGGGGGCAACTTATGTGTGTAAAATATTAATCAACGATAATCAAGACAGAAGATCGTCTGGAAATGTTAAATTAATGTAAATCTGGGAGGAATTATTAAGTTTTGTTAGTCATCTGACAACATTCATCTAGGAAGATCACCACAGAACTTGTACATATATAGTTGTATCAGTGCATAGGAAGCTCACGTGCAGTTAGAAGACACTTGTCCATCACAAAGTTTTATCATGAGATAAAGGGACACGTGTTAAATTGAGAGGTTAAGAACGCCATAGAAAATAAAGGAAAATGTATTAAAGTAATTGAAAGCTTTACACGTCCAAGAGAAGTACAGTAACATGCAAGGAATTTTGGGGATTAGTGAAGCAACAGAGGAATGTTTGGCACTCACAATCATGGGCTATAAATATACATCAAGGAGCACATAAATAAGGTAACTATATTTTAATATACAGAAGTACAAAAAACTCAAAGTGATTTATTACTAACAAGTATTGTAACTGAATTTTAAGGACCCACATTGATCTCAAAAGAACATTAATAGCATAATCATAAGACTAAAGAAAATTTTCACTTATTAGCATCATTAATTACAAAGACCTCACGTTTAAATAAGTTTTAAGTAGTAATCCACCTGGTTTCCGCAATGCACCTTGAAGGACCTATTAGAAAATTGTCTCAAATTGGTACTGACTTGGGCGTCAGAGTGGGTCCCCGAAAAAACATTTTGGGCCCTGTTAACCCCTTATTGCTTTTTGTAGGAACAATCATCTTCTCAAGTGATCGTACTGCATGACTTGATAAGACGGTAAATACAGGCTTTCACCAGCACTTAATCCGTGGTCAATCACTAATCAGGAGAAGTTATTAATTAATTATCCTACAAAATTGGACAGGAACACAACAGAAAGTCAAAAGCAAAAGTTACATGTCACTTGTAACTAGTCCTATCTGGTCAAACCCTTATTTAACCTGGTGTTTACCGCAAAGAACCGGAAACCCGAAATTATTATATTTTAAGACCTGTAGACCAGACCTGATTCAACCGGTCTAGTCTGATTTAGGTCTAGGTTCCATCGGTTCAGGTTCAAACCACCGATCCGGTCCATTTCTGCACAAACCTACCTGTGGACGTTGCTAGGGGAGAACACTGGTCCAAACTCAAATCCAACTAAACCAAAACCGGTTGGATCGAAAGACCATATTTTGAGAATTTGATGATCAAAGACCAGACCTATTGCATTTCTAAATAAATGAATATTATGATTGCCTTACCAATCATTATTCTACAACATTTAAAAAATTTATTTATTAATTTTAATTTCATGGCATTTAAATTTAGTAAATTCAATTAGTTGACTCCTTATAAAATATAAGAAATTAAAACGATTATCCAGTAGTATAAGTTAGTATCACCTTTATATTCCTCTCTAATAAATGGAGTAAGAGCGAAGCAAGTCCTGTTCTTTATGGATTCATATCATTAAATTGAGATTACAAAAATGGTAGGCAAATAATGAAATTAATATATTTAATTTTTCGAAAATTAACTCATTGAATTTCAAAAATTCAAATAAAGAAACAACATAATGCCATTACACATTGTTTGTTTCTTCCTCTAATAAAAAATTAACACGGATAATGGATGCAAAAAGTCAAAATCTCAAATAAACAAAGTAAAATCAATATCTAAAATAATGAATTACAACAGATAGTCAGAAGCAAAAGTTACGTGCAACCAGTCCTATCCAATCAAACCCTGATTCACCGGGCTTAGACTTATCGGAAACTCGGATTTATTATATTTTAAGACCCGAAAACCGAACTTGATTCTACCGGTTCAATCCAGTTAAGATCTGGGTTCCACCGGTTTATGTCCACCGCCGGTCCGATTCATTTGACGTAGCAATCACATTGATAATGAACCTCGTAAATTGTTGGTGTGTTTTTCCGATTGTTTACATTGAATTTTTTTTGTTATTGTTCAATTATTGCTTTCGCTGTCGCACAATACTGATGAACAAGAGAGTGTACGAGAATCACATCAAATTAATTTCTTCCACATAAAAAGAAAACAAAATTGGAAATAGAGTACATTATATAAGAAATATCTTTGGTTACATAGTACGTGGTGTATGCCTTGCAAGTTGTACAAACAAAATTTTGAAATTAGCATGACCTAGTGAAAGACCTACCTAATAGCTAGAGAACAATAATTAATGAAACAAAATGAAGTAAAAAGTACAATATGTTACATAAAAGTGGTGCTTGGTTTTAGATAATAAATCAAGGAACAGGGTAAGACTTATTTTTACACATACATTTATAAGCCATAGGACAAGTTTCAGCTTCTTCAAGGGAGGCACATACAAAGCTCACCATAACTAACCTACATGGTGAGCATGACCCACATGCATGAGAGCAATCTGGCAAGCTTGAACCCGCTATTTCGACTGTGTCGGGTCCTGATCCTTTTGGCTTCATCACCGGTCGATTTCTTGGGTTTATGTTGCCTCTCATTCTTCCTTGTGCCACTCGATGAACGTTACGATCTGTTCAAAAATAATATATATTAATTATTTTACTACAATTTATCAAAATAAAAAATCGAAAAACTATAAATTATCAACTTAGAAATAGATAAATTGTTGAATTAAGTTGGACTTATTGTGAATGCCAGCAATTTTCGGGGAAAACACGAGGTGCACATACTTCATAAGTCAAGGACCATATACCATCCCAAAACCATATGGCTACGGGAAGAAGGTCTCCAATAGCTTATAAAGTGTGCATACCATCTTTAACTTATAAATGTGGGATAAACCATTCCGACACAAATCCTATCAATAATATATATATAAATAGAAATATATTTTAAAGAAACGGATACTTACGAGCTCTACTAATGTGTCTAGAGGATGTATTATTAGGGAAGACAAGGAGAAGAATGAGAAGAACAATTATAACAATGGACTTGATCTTCATCATGTTTCTTAATTCCAATTGTACTTTAATGTATTTTGATACGATATAAGTGGTAGTACAATACTTGTACTTAGTTGTAGGAAGAAAGTATGGTACTTGTTACAAATACTATTAAAAGAAGAAGGAAGTATAATAATAATTATTATTATTATGGATAGATGAGAGGCATATATATAAAGAAATGTTTGGGAGGTGACTATTGAACCAAATCACAGAGAAGAAGCTAAGAAAAGAAGTGATCACATGAAATAAGCTGATTCAAAAGAGGAAATAAAAATAGGTTCACACAAAAACAGTTGATTTATTTGGTTCTTATTCACGTTTTTCAAACTCTATTTATAACCAAAAACCAAAACTATATTCATTTTCAATGGAAATTGTTCATGCAAACAACTTCTTTCTTTACGTGACTTTCTGACTAGTATAATAAATATTAACCAATTACTACAAATTTTTTAAATTTTGAAAATTATATTAAAATTTTGAATATAAATTTTAAAAACTTGGGTTTGATTTTTCTTTATTGAACTTTTAGATATTAAATCATGAAAATTTATATGAGAGTAATAATGAGATACACAATCACTACAACAGAGAATAATCTGGGAATTACAGTCTTAAAGTTAAGCACTTTTGTGAATTACAGCCTTAATATTTATTTTTTACGAATTACAACTACCAAAGTAACATAGTTTTCTGATTCAGGAAAAAACACAAAATTCCGACCATTTAGTCGGAAATAATATGTATTTTTAGCCTGAACCCATAAACTTTGTAGTGGCTGTAATTCGTAAAAAAAATAAATGTGGAGACTGTAATTCAAAAAAATGCTAAAATTATACAATATTTTATCTATTTAGTGACATTAAATTTAAATATCGTTACTTTAAATGTTTTGATGGTATAAATAGTGTTTTAAGTGGCATTTATTAAGTTTTATAACAACATAATAAAAAAATCATATATTAATATTTTTTGTAACATAGGATCTAGTGATATTTCATGTCAATGTAGAATATAGTGACAATTACTTTTGTTACTAAAGGTCAATTAAATTGTCATTAATTAAATCACTTTATAATGAAATTCAAATAAAAACTAACGATTATGACACTAAAAATACAAATTAAAATTAGTAACAATTTTATCCGTTTCACTAAATATATCCTACTAAAAGTTGATTTTGTTGTCGTGAATATTAATATTATTACTATTGATTAATAAAATTGTTAGAGTATATAACATATTCTGAGCCATCAACCATAAGCTTAAGTTTACTTTTGTTTGAGTTGGTTGTTTGATATGGTATTAGAAGTTTGCGTGACAAGAGGTCACGGGTTCGAATCTCAATAAGTGGAATATTTAGCGTCATGTATGAATTTGGTTTATACTGCATCCACACTTCTAGCCCAAGAATTCTTGAGAAAGCATGTTAGAATTAACATATCTCGAGGCCTCAATCATAAACTTAAGCTCTAATATTATGTCAACAAATCAACTCAACCCTATATTTAAGCTGACGGTTAAAACTATAAAATATTCTATTATATTCTCTGACCAAAATTTGTCAAAAGTATATGATGATCATTAGAGCATTAAATATTAAATAAAGCCTTAATATACATTAAGGGACAATAAGCATTAAAATATATACAGTATATTAAAAAACAAAAAAATCATATTTCAATTAGTAAGTCTCATGGGAGACGGTCTATTCTATAGACAGAATCCATGAAGCCCAGCACAAAACATAACATATTATATTTGGGGTTATAATAACTTATATTTGGGGTTATAGAATAGTATATTCGAGGTTATAATACCTTACATTTAGGATTATAACATAATATAATTGATATGATAATAAAAAAAATCAATTAAGAAAAATGGGCTGGCCCAATTTTGTGGTCTATCCTATAGACCGTCTCTTGTGAGATTTTGTGTATCTCAGTTAGAACAAGTATCGCCATGTCGAGACATATATGTGAGTTGGATTGTGAATTACTAATAATGTAAAAGTATTAAATAATGTGAATATTGAAATGTTGTAATAAATAGTTGTGCAGAAGAGTTCAATTAATTGTGAATGCCATTAATGTGTATATATTTGTGATTCGTGCTTGGCAAATGAAAAAACAGACATACTACTCATACTGAAGCCTGGTTATCATTTATTAATTCACTACTTCCCTCCTCTTTTCCTGTCCAAACCAAAATGTGGCGGGAAATTTTTATTGGGTATGTAAAGGATGACTAATATTGAGATGTGAGGTTGTTGTTAAACTAACACCATTTCATGGAATTTCTTATTGTATTTTAGGAATTGATTTGAGCTAAAACAAATAACTACCTCTCTCCGAGGTCAAACACTTTTCATTTTAATATGTCTTTTTGAATTTAAATTCAACTTGTCGGAGCCAAACTAAACTAATTAAACTATATGTAATGCTTATTATAAGTAGATAGATTCACGTGAAAAACATGATACTTCCTTTGTTCTACTATACCAACCCAATGTATAATTTTGATCATTTATATATTGAGTTAATTATACACAATTAAAATTATAAAAAATAATACTCCCTCCTATTCAGCACAAGTGTCTCATTTCTATTTTTGGTCAAGTCACCTTAAATGTCACATTTCCTTTTTTGGCATGGATTTTTTACCCTTATACACTTATTTACTTTACCTATTTACTTTTTAATCTTATTAAATCTATCTAATTTATTCCCAAACATTTAATTAATCTAACCTAATCTATACCCCAAATTACTTAACCCACCCCATTTCCCTCAAATTCCCACGTCCTCTCTTCCCTTCTAGAGTCTTCTCTCTCTTCCCTCAAAACCTATTTCAAGAACCTTCATCTCTCATCTTCAAGAACTCCTATTCATCTTCAAATCCAAAAATGGCGTCCCCCAAGAACACTTATTCAACCTCTCCCTCAAGTACACTCATTCATCTTCAAACCCAGATCTGGAAAAATAGCGTCTTTTTTCTGGAAAAATAGCGTCTTTTTTTCTGGAAAAATGGCGTCCCTCAAGAACACTCAAGAACACTCATTCGTCCTCTCCCTCAAGAACACTCAAGAACACTCAAAAATGGCGTCTTTTTTTCTGGAAAAATGGCGTCTTTTTTTGGTTTGATTTGTGATTTGATTTTGTGATTTTTTTTTTCAAGATGATTTTTCTGGTTTGATTTTGTGAAATTTTTTTGTTGAAGATGATTTTTCTGGTTTGATTTTGTGTTTGATTTTTGAAGATGATTATTAGGATTTTTCTGGTTTGTTGAAGATCTAGTTTGATTTTTGAAGATCTGGTTTGATTTTTCTGGTTTGTGGAAAAATGGCGTAATTGAAGATGATTTTTGAAGATGATTATTAGGGAATCATCAAATCCCTAATCTTTTCATTGAAAACCCCTAATAACACTCTCTCTCCTACCCCAAGGGTCCCATTTTGACTCTCCTTAAAAACCGTGAAAAGTCAAATGGGACTCTTGTCCTGAATAGGAGGGAGTATTATGTAAGTATGCGATTAGACGATTCAAATAAAATCTCACTTGACTATATTTTTTCTTACACGTTAGGCGTAATATATAAAATAAGCGTGAACGATTAATAGTGTCAAAAATCGTTATGTAGCGAGTATTTCAGAAAAAAGTATATGAATATTTTTTAGGAAAAATTGTCATGCATAATCTCACCTATTGTTCATATACTGTCAATAATTTTTAATATTGATTATTTCTAAATAATTTAAGCTTTATATATTTTTTGTTGACAACACCCTTACCATATTTTCACGGGTTGTTGTAGCTTCGTAGGTATCTAATAGACGTCACACTCACTTCTTCTCCTTATGTTTTCTTCGTTTTTCTACCCGAACTCTTCTTAAGGAGTACTAGGTACATACAGTAGTCAATTAAAATGTAGCACGAATTTTATAAATAATAATGAAATGTAGGGACAATTCACACTGTATGAGCAATAAGTGGGATTATTCAGGACAATTTTTCATATTTTTTAATAAAACCTACTAATCATATCTATAACTAAGTTGTTACGTGATGTTTTGAATCAAAATAAATAATAATATATATTAATTTAAAAACAATTAAAATATTTTATATGATACTCCTATATAAATTACTGTAAGATTACAAAAACGTATAATATTTATATACTTGTGTTTCGGTAATGAAACGAGAAAGTGCAAAAAACACTTAAAAATACCTAGAGACAGGTGTAATCGGGGACGATTGTCAATATGCTTGATCCTTCCGATGATGAGACCTCAAATCCTGCAATACAACGTTAGCCTTGCCCGGGGGGTGGTTTCCCGGAAAACCCCTCCGACGCTCAAGTCAGATCGGGAAACCGAAAGAAATGAACATATGAAAATTGAATAAAACGGATTGTCGGATGAGTTCAGATCATGAAGGGATATTTGGTTGAATAACGATCGTAAGGAGCGGAGTATTTTTATGGATTATGGTAAGAAGATGAAAAGTTAGTCTTTTTTTTTAAATGATGTATGTAACCTCTCTATTTATAATGGTAGAAGGAGGTTATTTTCGGAGAGGTTATAGTCGGTTAGTGGGTAGTTATTTTGGAAGTTATTGGGCGGTTATGATTTAACTTAATAAATTACGGGATAATAATTGACCCCATAACATTAGTCCCACGCATGAAGAGTGATAGAGGAGGTAATTTTATGTAGTGAGGGCATCAATCTTTATGCAGAAAATAAATTTACCTGTGATGCGAATGCATTAAATGTTCGAAAGAAACCATGCGATAAAGTCCAAATGAAATAAACTTTGGATTCTTACCTCGATGAGTCCATGCTTGGTTGAAGCCCCATGAATAATAAATATTTGGCCCTTTGGCCGTTTTGATGATACAACCTTAGAACAACATATAATGATCTGGAATTTGCACTTGAATGACAATTTGGCCTAGCAGTCAATGACCTAGGACTTCTTGATAAGGAATCATACTAGTTAATCCTTTGAAGATGAATATTGATCGTACATAGGTCCGGATTGATGAATATGGATCGGACATAGGTCCGCATTGCTGAATATTGATCGGACATAGGTCCGCATTGCCCAGCCGTCAATCACCCGGGACTTAGATAAGGAATCAAACTAGGTGAATCCTTTGAACATTGATGAATACTGAATACTGAATATTGAATACTGAATACTGAATACTGAATATTGAATACTGAATATTGAATACTAATTGGTTGTCAAGTACGTCTGACAAGCTATTAGTGCTGAAACATCAAGTACATCTGATGTTTAGACTGACTGATCGGAAATAATGGACTGTAAATGCTTACATTAAATGAAAACGCAACCTGAAAGTACTGACAATGCTGAAAATACTAAAAACACTGATACTATGACCGATGATATGACTAAGCATGGTAGAGTATGGATTGTGATGGTGTTGATGATGATGATACTAGCCCCTTGCATATCTTGTTAAATGAAGAACTTTTTCAAATGATCCCCATTAGTCCGAGTTATCAAACTAAGTGACATTCGCAAGGATCCCACTTTCAAACAAGGTGAAAGTTTAATAATGAAGATGAATGCTAAGAAAATATCGCCCAAAATCAATCATTTTGGGACTTAAATGATAATATGACTTTCAAACTAAGTGAAATCTTTGATGATCTCATAATATGACAAATAAAGTCCACGCTGCGGAACTTCAATAATAACATGACTTTCAAACTAGGTGAAAGCTCCGATGACTTTATACATTCGTCGTGGAAAACCACGTATAAGTAAGACCCAATATAATAAGAATAATAATGGTGAAGTATTGGATTCCTGCGTAGACATAATATAATATTCTTGAAATGTGTGTCGATCCAAATCGACCCATGAATATGAAACACCTGATATACGTTGACGAATAAAAGCAAGAATAGTCGTATGATCATCATCAGATATATTCTTCACTTGGCAATTTCATTAGAACGCGATCATGATGAATTTTCTCCATATATCGAGTCACTCAAGATGGTTCTTTCACAGGTGGATGGTTTGAACCATTATCAGATCATGCCCGGATCCAGCCAATACAGTCGTCACTGTAGGTGTATTCTGGGGATCCGATGTAGAGAGTTTCAACCATTATCAGATCGTACTCGGATCCAACCAATACAGTCGTCATTGTAGGTTGTTTTCCGGGGATCCGATGTAGAGAGTTTGAACCATTATTCGATCATACATGGCTCCAACAATACATTGAATTGGGCAATATGTGGACTAATATTTTAGACCAAACCACTTAGTTGAAGTTAGTTTGGAAACGTTCTACGAGTCATCTAATCCATTAGATAGTACATCAAATCAAAACTTCAACATTAGGACTAAAATTTTTGGTCAGTTAAAGTTGGTTTGGAAACATTCTACGGATCTAATAACCCTTTAAGAAGGTGCATCAAACTGACCTCCAACATTGGATGAATAAAATCAAGGAAAAATTACCCAGAATAATCCCAACTATCATCGATTTTCCTACAATAATCACAACTATCAATTAACCATTAATAATCCCATGAATGATATCATTTTACCCGGAGTGTTGTTGGATGACTTGTAACCTGCTGGTAATAATTAAGTTAATTTCCTTTTTTTGTTTTTGTTTTTTAAATGATTTAATCTAATTTTATCTAATTTATATCAAAATCCCAGCTCCTTCTCCTTCCCATTCCAGTAACCTATCTTAGACCTTCATTGGAGCAAGCTTGGTTCTTTCTTCATCAATTTTGACGACACAGCAGTGAAGAAGCAATTTACTAATTTTCGACCTTCATTGTCCAGCAAGGCTAATGAGTGGGAAAGAGACTTCAAGTAAATGTGCTCCATGCTTATTTGATAGGCACACTGTTACTGGAACACTTCAGGATGATGAAGACAGGCCATCCAAGTGAAGCAACATAACATTAAGAGAGGAAGTTGATAATAATGATGATAAGAGAGTAGATAATTTCCGGACATTATCTTGTGGTACTCTGTCCTGTTGTGTCCCTGGGTTGAGAGTCAATAACGGTCGCCTGGTAATTGGGATACCGAGATAAGCATTTCACATACGATAGATAAGAAATTATTCTACAATACTCTAGGAATGTGTTTTAATGGATTTTAATGGAGAGCTTTTAATGAAATATAAAGAGAATATTGCTGCTTTTTTTTCAATTTCAATGAAGAGCTTGGTATGTGTTTTAATGGAGGAGAGAAGTATTATAAGAAGATGATGATGCTTAAGTGAGAATAAGTAATGGCTAGTAACCGGAACAATAGGTAAGAAATTATTTAACAACACTCCAGGTAAAATGATATAATTGATGGGATTATTCATGGTTAACTGATAGTTGGGATTATTGTAGGAAAATCGATGATAGTTTGGATTATTCTGGGTAAATTTTCCTAAAATCAATATGATTTGACTTATGTATCCTCGAATATTGCAAAAATATGAAATAATTAGGCCCAAAATTCTCAATTTGAATCTTAAAAATTTTGAGTTATTCGCACTCGTGGTTTCGTGGACTAAATAGAGTTCTGGATGAGCCATAATAAATATATATTATTTGATCGATAAAAATATATGAATGATCAAAAAATATCACTACCGCTACCCACTCAATAATCAGGCTCACACTCCAATCGAGACAACAAAATTTTAATATAACCGTATGAAAATGAAATTTAATTTCATCATCACGAACTTCATTTCAAGACTAAAAAATCAACCACCGATATATTTTGCCTAACTTTCACTTTAATCAAATTAATGAAATGTCATGTAACTCCACTTAATTATTAATTCTATTAATCGCCCACTAAAAAGATCATGCCTAACCTTTTAAGTAGAAACCGAAATTCAGTTTTTGTTAGCTTGCGGATTAGAATTCAGGAAGAACAATAACTGCACTTTGATTAAGCTTCAACTTTTTATGTATCAGTGGGTAATTCTTTGATAATAAACGAAAATATATCATTGGGGTAAAAAAGCTTTTGTTGGCTTGATGATGATGGTATTCATAAAGATAGCCAATCGTTGATTTCAATGATCATTGGAGACAATAGCCAAATACATTAAGTGATATACCAAACATACATGTGATTGTAAGGCACATTTGACACTAGCAACGACAAGGAGTCCGCATATCGTAACTAATAATTGAAATATTATACTAATTTTTTTTTTAAGAAGTCACGACTTTTGTGTATTGTTAGGATTATTGGTGACTTGAGTTACCAAGTAATCATAACAAGATTAAGTAAATTAATCTAGCTTGTTAGTGTAAGTAAGAAGAGGACAAGTACTACTTTATGATTGGATGTTTTGAGTATCTTCAAGTACCATTAGTACAATAGTACTAAGTGGTAGTGGAAACTTGGTGTGATTGAAGGCTTGGAGGTGCTATAACTTGGTATTGCAAGGTGTATATTCTGAAGTTGTACTAAGTATTGAGTACTATAGGACAAGTGGCAACTTATGAAAGAAGAAGGACAAAAAATAAGAAAAACAAAGGCTTGAAAATAGCAGCAGCAGGTCACTCGACCTAGGCACTCGGTCGAGCTGCCACTCGAGCAGTGTTACTGCCTCATTTAGTGAAAATATCAGCTGCTGCATTGGCTTATACTTGCTGCCCAAGTTTATCCCATATACTTTCTCTATAAATACCAAGCCTCAAGCCATAGTTTAAGTGCCCAAGTCTCTCATAATTAGAGCTACCATTCTTACTTATTTTTCTACCCCATTAGCTCCTCTCTTCCATTACACATAACCTCCATTTGTAATTCCTATCAACTTTGTATTTCTCCTATTGAACACATATTAATATAATCCTAGGCTAGATGGTGGATGTAGCCAAATTGGTGAACCACCTTAAATCCTTGTCTTGATTATTTAAGCTTTATTTTAGCCATTCTTATTACTTGCATTATTATTTTGTTCCTAATCTTTGACACAACATAAACACACATTTAAACACCATATTTGATCCTTGAGTGAGGTCCTTAGCCTCTCCTTTCATGTATCTTTCCCCACAGACGGCGCCAAACTGTTTTGGTAATGAAACGAGGAAGTGCAAAAAACACTTAAAAATACCTGGAGACAGGTGTAATCGAGGACGATTGTCAATATGTTTGATCCTTCCGATGATGAGACCTTAAATTCTACAATACAACGTTAGCCTTGCCCGGGGTGGTTTCCCGGAAAACCCCTCCGACGCTCAAGTCAGATCAGGAAACCGAAAGAAATGAATATATGATATTTAATGAAAAATGAATAACGGATTGTAGGATGAGTTCAGATCAACTAAAGGATATTTGGCTACATATCGATCGTAAGGAGGGCGGAGTATTTTTATAGAATATTGTGAGAATATCAAGGCTTAGTTTTTTTAAATGATGTATGTAACCTCTCTATTTATAATGGTAGAAGGACATTATTTCTGGAGAGGTTGGAAGTTAGTGGGCGGTTACCATCGGTTACTTCAATAAATGGAAGTTACGTGGCGGTTATGATTTGACTAAATAAATTACGGGATAATAATTGACCCCGTAACAACTTGCATTCTTTTTTATTTGTCATCTATAGCATCATATTCACGCATAATAAAAACTGCATATTTAGAGTAGTTGGAGTATTATAATATCTATATATCTATATCTATCTATCTATTTCTATAAAATTAGTAATGAAGAAACAAGACTGACTCATGTCAGTCTCTCCTTCATTAGTTTTCCGCCCATTTTCTTTGAATTGTAGCTGACTATTTTGGGAAAATTGGACAATTTATATATTATAGCAATATCTATTTAAGTTAATAGAATACAAATTGGACAATTGAATTTATTTAAATTAATAGAATACAAATTGGACAATTTCAATATATTATAGCAATATTTATAGATAATATTCAACTGGATTTCACGTTATACATTGGAGGCTTACAAACAATTATGCAAAGCTCTATTTTCGTTAACAGAATACAAATTATTTTATTTAAGTTAACAGAATACAAATTGGACAATTACAATATATTCTAGCAATATTTATAGATAGTATTCAACTGGATTGCACGTTATACAGTATATTCTAGCAATATTTCCAATCTATATATCTATATAAGTATAAACAACTTTCATTGATCTCTAAAAATATTTCTAACATATCTATAATCTTCTATAAAAAACTATAAAAACTATTAATGAAGTAACAAGACTGACACGTGTCAGACTATCAGCAAAAATTTTCCTGCTCATTTTTATATTGACTTGACAAGTGAATTTGCAGTGAAAATTATTTCCTAATATAGTACAATTTAATGTGCATAAGAAGATTTGGTATGTAGTATTATTTTCGAAGTATTTGTCTTGGTAAAATTTAATAACTACTTTATATGGCAAATAGCAAAATGAAACATGGCTAAATTTATAAATATGTATTATTTTCTAATATTATTTCGAAAATAAAAGAGAATAATATGTTGATATAGCAAAATTATTTTTCAAGATTTATTTATTATCTGTAGAATAATTATAACTTTATAATTATACTGATATGTAATTTCATGTCCTTGCTACTTATGTACTTCATATTCCTATTTGCTTAAAAAAATTAGTTTTATTTAATAAATAGGTATTTTCAATTATAAATAATTTTTTAAAAAATAATTATATGAAGTGTAATATTTTTTCAAGATCTTTTAAATGAGATTAAATTTGTAATATTTTTGACTCTTTTTTAAAAAAATTCAAAAAAATTATTTAATTGTTCAAGAAAATTAAGCTTCATCATAAAAATTAAATTTATATTATTTTATTAAAAACTTCAAAGTAAATTTATTCATAAAAGTATAATTATGAAAAAAATAAATATAAGATCTCACTTCATATTTTCACACATGCAATTGCAAATTACTTGCCTACTTTCTTTTTGTTTAACAAAAGGTAGCTAGTTTTAGTTACTAAATAGATAAATTTTAATAAAAATTATATAAATGTTTTTTTTTTTCAAGATCTTTAAAATGAGACCAACTTTTTTAATTTCTTTGACTCTTTTTAAGAAAATTGGAAAAATCTTTCAATTATTCAAATAATAATCATAATTAAGCTTTACTGAAATTAATCATTTAAATTTTTTTCAATATTTGTGAATTAATTGTGATCATTTAATTGTTATAAAAAATTTAAGTTATTCATAATACATTTTGTTTTACTATTTAATATTTTTTTAATTTTATTGAAATTTTTTTAAAATATTCATTACTAACAAATAACTTTCTTTATAATGTTTAAAGTAAATAATCATTTAAACAAATATTATACAAGTATCAAATTAACTCAATTTTTTTCCCAATCTCCGTGCATAGCATGGGTACCTATGTAACACCCGAATTTCCTCCCGTCTTCTACGATTTTGGTTGAGGAAATTCGGGTGTTACAATCTATCTAGTTAAAAATATTTTAATACTCATTTTGGTTTGGAGAAAAGATAAAAGTTTCTCATTTTGGTGTTCATTAAAAAATATTTACCAAACTAGTGTTCTTGTAGGTTATGAAATTTACTTGTGAATATTTTTTAATTTGGAGACTCCAAGCCTCAAGCTTTAGTTTTTTAAAAGTATTTCAACATCATAATCTCTATAATTATGTAATATGCTAATTTATTTACGTTGTTTAAAGAATCATAAAATTTAAAATAATAATCATTTAAATAATAGAAGTCTTTTTGTCTAAGAAATTGCACATTATTTAACCTAATTCAAGTATTTTATTTATCCGATACCTCGACATCAAATATTTTGGAGCGTACCAATGTATTGAGTATGAAAAGTTTTGCACCCCTTATTTCTGCTAGTTATTTTCCATTGAATATCAATGTACAAGTTTGTAGGTGATTAATTGAAGATACGAAAAACCAAGTTGAAGAAATTATTGTTACGCTTTTCTTTTTTAAGTCTATAATTATGTATTATTGTAGTCATAATACAGGTATAGAATTATCATATAATTAAATATGAGTTTTTCAATTATATCTTGTTATACAGTACTTTTTAATAGGTTGTTTCAAAACAAAACAAAAGATTTGAAAAACAAATAAAATAATAATCTAAATAACTAAATTGTTATTGTGTTATTTATTTTTAATTTATTATGATTTTGAAATACTTCTAACAAAAACAAAAGTTAGAGGTTTGGAGTCTCCAAACCAAAAAAAATAAACATGTAAATTCATCACCTATAATAGCACTACTTTGGGAAATATTTTTTCAATGAACACTAAAGTGAGAAATTTTATCTATTCTAACTCTAGTTTGAATCATTCATTAATATTGATACTATGATAGTATTGAAAATAGGTTTTAAAATAGAATTATCCATGAAAAGATCATTCAAAAACCAATTTAAATTAAAACAATTACCCAAAGATAGTAGAAAAAGTTTTAAAAAGGATTTTACTAATATAATCAATTAGCACAAAGGTACTCAAATAAATATCAGTAAGATAAGTATTACAGATATATAAATTTCGAAAATATAATTGATAGTTTGGTTTTACATAATTAAAGGAATATAGCCACAAAACTAATATATACTCCCTCTATTCCTTAAAAAAGTTCTCATTTGTTATTTTAGGGTGTTTCATTTGTTGTTCCTATCTAGAATCATTTCATTTATGTCACAAATTTTGAACCAAAAAAACCTTATTCTTACTCATTTTAATATTTTTATAATGCTTATATACCGTAGATATTCTCCACTAACTTTAATTTAACATTTTAATATTTCTTATGGACCCCACATATTTCTCACTAACATACATAAAACAAATTTTTTTATTAGTTGTGGTTCTCATATTTTTTCCACTAACTTCTTTTTAATATTTTTTTAGTACTTGTGGTCCTTACTTTTCTTCAATAAAATTTATTATTTAATCATAATAAATATACTAATTCAGGAACAATTGTGACAAGTGTCACTATTTTAAAACCACTTTGCCAAATATCATTTTAATAGTGTTAGATTGTTGTTTTTGGAACTCATCTCTTCATCTTCCCTAATGCAATCTAAATTGTGAATGAAGAGTTTTATTTAAAGTGGTTTTAATTGTAATTGAATACTCGATATTGACATAGACTCTACAAATTCATATTCATACTAATATTAATAATTTTATTTTTAGCTTTATAAGAAATAGCATGCCTGATTATGCAATGGTGAAATATTTCATATGAGGATTTTTTTGAATTTTGTAAATGGACCTACATGTTATTAGCCAAAACAATTTATAAAACTAAAAGTAAACCTACAACGTGCATTGCACGGGTATAATCCTAGTTAAATAATATATCAACTATCTAAAATATTCTATTTTTATAATGCTTATATACCCCATATATTCTCCACTAACTTCAATTTAACATTTTAATATTTCTTATGGACCCCACATATTTCCCGCTAACATACATAAAACAAATTTTTTTATTAGTTGTGGTTCTCATATTTTTTCCACTAACTTTTTTTTAATATTTTTTTAGTACTTGTGGTCCCTACTTTTCTCCAATAAAATTTATTATTTAATTAAATAATATATCAACTATCTAAAATATTCTATTTTTCTTAATTTCCGTGAACATTCTTTTTGAAAACTTCATTTAGAAACGGATAGAGTATTATTAATGAAATGATTCAAGCAGTCCCGACCCTCTGGTTCGGATAGGCTAGAGGTGCGGCCGCGTAGGGACTAGAGGCAAGGAGGGCCTATTGATGCCTGGTGGTTCACAGGCAACGACGATTTGGAGTGCAACGAAAATATATTAAAGCAGAGAGCAAAATCAAATGCTTAACCAGAGCTACATTAATGTCAATATTTAGAGTTTTGATTTTCAAATACTAAAAAGGCATAAAACTTAAAGTTCATATTTAATAAGACATAAGTAGTTTATAACTAGTTTTTTCCTTTTCGAAATTAGTTAATGCCTTGCACTTTTCAATAAATCCCACCATTAATTTACATAAAAACTATCAATTTCCCTCTAAAATTTTAACAATCAATTGCATATTATTTTTTGATACCACTTTTTCTTTGTAATATGCTCTCCTTTTCTTCTCTAGTTTTGTCTTTCTTATTCTTTCTCCCTACTTTTGTTAAATATTTTTATACATTCTTAAATAAGACATTCTCATGGTAAGGTTATTTCTACTAGGCTAACTCATGTACAATTAGTGTGGTAAAATAATCAATTGTACTTTTAAAGTGATCAGTTAGAGAAATAAGCTAATTATATGGGTCTGTCCATGGTGAAACGGTGTCATACAAGATAAACTGAAATAAATTAAAGTGATATTCTACAATCTACATGATAGGCGCGAACTTTTGTAAAAGGCCAATCATAGTGTCAAAACTCGGCCGAGTTGACACGGTTTTTCAATCTACCGTTCCGCTATCACGCGAATTGTAACGTCCTTTGGAAAAACGGCCCACCACCACGGAAATCGCCCGTTTTGGCCGTTGTATAACGGAGATTTTGGCTTATTTCGGCCGTGATTCAAGTTTTTGCCGGCGAGATTTCAAACACACCAAAGTAGAAGATAAACCATACACTCTAACCTACTCTCTAACCTACTCTTAAGTAATCCTTTTAATTTCCTGTCAGTAAAGTCTTTTTTTTCAATATAAATTATTAGTAGTCGTGTCATATCAATTGTAATTTGAGTAGATAATGTCAGTAAAGTCTTTTTTTTCAATATAAACTATTAGATGATGTTTAAATTATTAGTAGTCGTGTCATATCAATTATTAATAGTCTTTTTTTTCAATATAAATTATTAGTAGTCGTGTCATATCAATTGTAATTTGAGTAATCCGTTTTCCAAAGTAGAAGATTTCAAAAAGAAAATGGAGAAAAAGGTAACAAAACTTACATATGTTGGTTTTAAAGAAAAGATTGAAAAAAAATATCAATTTCAGACTCCACCATGGCACCATTAAAGCTTAGAGTTTACGCCTTGAAGTTACTCAAAGAGTCACATGGGGGGAGATGACTAATTTTTTACTCTTTACTTGTTTTGAATAAAAGTAAAAATCAAATATAAAAGAGAAGTAATTATAGAGTGTAGAACAGTAAATTTTTTTACCCTTTACAGCTGTCCGACCCATACACTCTAACCTACTCTTAAGTAATCCTTTTAATTTCCTGTCAGTAAAGTCTTTTTTTTCAATATAAATTATTAGTAGTCGTGTCATATCAATTGTAATTTGAGTAGATGATGTTTTAAATATTGAAGGAATTTTTTTTTGATTGAGTAATTTACTACTTTTTATTATGAATTTGATATTTTAAATTTTATTATTATTATTATTATTATTATTATTATTATTATTATTATTATTATTATTATTATTATTATTATTATTATTATTATTATTATAATTATATGTAATATTTCATAATTAAATAATGATAAACCATTTAAAGAATATATTTATAATTTAATTATATAAATAAATTAAACTGTATAATTATCGCGACCCGTTCCGTGACAATCGAATTTTTTCCGTATACGCGACCCGCGATCGTGACCGTGATCGCGACAGCGACCGCATTTTTGCACCATGAGGCCAATGGTAGCAAATCTTACAAAAAATTCAATAAAATATCATTATACTTTTGGAATTTAAACTTCCATAACAGTTATGCCCAAAAAACGTTGCTTTACACGTTAAGTTGTGAAATTTCGTTTTTATTAGTCTTTTTTCATTAAAATACAGTAACCTTCTTTGCTTAAAATTCCACAAAATAGCATTGTACTTTTGAAATTCAAATTGTCATAACATTAATGCGCAAAAAACATTAGATTATACGTTAAGGTTTGAAATTCAGAAAGTACAATACTATTAGGTGGAATTTTGAACTCTTTTTTAAAGCTTATTTTGTAAAATAATTAGAATAATAGGTGTCTCCCCAAACTATTTTGAAAAAAAAAAACGTTTTCCTTATAAACCGCTACTTAGCGTTTTTGTCCTATGGAACAATTGATTTTTTTTTACACTTTCAAGCAAACCGCTACATGAAGTAGCGATTTACCCATTTGCACCAAACAGCTACTTCATGTAGCGGTTTTCCCCATCAAATTTTTTTCTTTTTTTTGTTTTTCTAGTACTTGAAAAACAAAAAAATACAGCAGGTAAAACTGCCACTCCATTTAGCGGTTTATTATAAAACAAATAAAAATAAAAAAGGAAAAATTACCCAGAATAATACGACCTTTCATTCATTTTCCACGAATAATACGACCTTTCAATTAACCACGAATAATACGACCTTTGACATATTTTTTCCAGTGGTATACCTTACCTGTTAGTAACCTATTAAACCGGTCATAATATGACCGTTACTGCCTTCCCTTATTTTGCTGCTTCTTCCTCACCCATTCAAGCTTATTTTGCTGCTGCTTCAAGCTTCAAGCTTCTTCCTGCATTGTTATGTTTAATTTTTTTTAATTACTTCCTCTAATCTTCCCCTTCTCTTAATATGTTTTCCCCTTCATCATCATCATCTCAATCTAGAACATCAATTGCAAATATCAACTATATATCAGCTAAATATCAACTATATATCAGCTAAATATCAACTATATATCAGCTACATATCAGCTAAATATCAGCTATATATCAGCTAAATATCAACTATATATCAGCTAAATATCAACTACATATCAACTATATATCAGCTACATATCAGCTAAATATCAACTATATATCAGCTAAATATCAACTATATATCAGCTAAATATCAACTATATATCAGCTAAATATCAGCTACATATCAACTATATATCAGCTAAATATCAACTACATATCAGCAAATTAGTAGCATTTCAGACCAGTAGCATATTTCATATTCCAGTAGCATTTCATATTCCAGCATTTCAGTTGCATTTCATATTCCAGAACACAAATCAGCAAACCAGCAAAATATTCCAGCAAGTAACATTTTAGACCAGTAGCATTTCATATTAACAAATCAGCAATTCATATTAACATATAATTCCAGCAATTCAGAACAAATCAGCAATTCATATTAACATATAATTCAAGTAGCATTTCATATTAACAAATCAGCAATTCAGAACATATAATTCCAGCAAGTAACATTTCAGACCAGTAGCATTTCATATTAACATATAATTCCAGCAAACAAATCAGTATACCATGTATAGGACTGAACACCGGTCCAAACCCGGACCGGACCGGACCGGAACCGGATGGACCGGAAGACCGGAATTTAAAAATTAAAGGACCGGAGACCGGACATGTTTCATCCGGTCCGGTTCCGGTCCGACCCTGAAAAATTCCGGTCCGGTCCAGGTTCGGACCGGTTGGACCGGCTATGAAATTTTGATATAAACTTTAAGATATCTATTATTGTAAAATTCAAAATAAATCATTATATATAGTCGATAAATACTCGCTTGCTTTTTTGCTAATAACTTGAATGTCAAAAATCTATTGATAATAATAATAGTTATAATTAATCAAAACGTCCAAAATCCGATCTTTCAAAGACTTTGAATGCCCCTGAACTTTGAATGCCCCTGAACTCTATACCACTTTTTGGCTTTTTATAGAACAGTAATTAGATCAAATATGCTACCCTCACATGTCTTCAGAGACTATGATAATCATCAAATGAGTTAAACTTCTTTCAACTCTTATGGTCCTTTCAAGAGATAAGAAATATGCATCCACAATGAATGATATTAGGAGAAAGGAACCTGTATGATATTAAGAGACAAAAAAATAATTAAGAAAATCAAAAAAAAAAAAAGTTGAGTGATAATTGAATTGAAGTTTCAAGAAAAGCAGCAGGCCAGCAGCGACTCCTTGACGCTCGAGGGTCGAGTCGATTCATGGTGAACGGTGTGTCGTGAAGTAGACATCACTGATTGAGTTAGTATTTATGACTACTGAAAGTATTTCAATTACTGTATGTATTTCCCTTGCATATCACAATATTTCAATTACTGAATTTCACATCAGTAGTTGACAGGCTGCCGGACCGGGAGTGGAAAGAAGAAAGGAGTAGGGCCTGAATTTTCAGCTTTGAAAGGAGTGGAAAGGAGGAAGGAGAAAGGAGTAGCGCCGCACAGTTACACTAAAAATTAGGTTGAGTTAGTATTTATATGTCAGGAGAAAAGAAGAGTATTTATATTTTAACCGGTCCTAACCGGGTCGACCCTGAATTTTCCGGATTAGACCGGACCGGACCGGAAACCCGGAATTGAAAATTTTAGAGGACCGGAGACCGGACCTGATGCTTCCGGTCCGGTCTGGTTCCGGTCCGGGTCCGGTCTGGACCGCCGGTCCGGTCCAAGTTTGCACAGCCCTAACCATGTATTAACATACCACTTAAATACTCAAAACTCACCCCTCTTTTTTTGAATGTCCCACCATACCAAAACTTCAATGTAATGAAACCAAAATTGGCCTAAAAACAATCAAAAAACACTATATTACAAAGAATTTTGAGTAAAAAACAACTATTAATCATAAAAGACAATAATCAATTTTCGAAAATCATGAACCCTAATTTTCGGGTCTTTGCAAAATCAGATGAAAAATTCTAAAATTGGGAAGAATAAACTAACCATTATAGAAGAATCTTGGCGTGAAGGAGGAGCACAGAGGATCAGTAGCTTGAGGGCATCAATGGCGTGGCGTGAAGTTCATCAATGGCGTGAAGGAAGACCAGTAGCTGTTTTGAGAAGAAAGTCAGGAGAGAGAATAATGAATGAAGATGAATGAAAGGTGTATTAAATGTTATTTTGTTTAAAAATTAAATTCCAACCGGTAAAGGGTTAAACCATATACCACTGGAAAAAATATGTCAAAGGTCGTATTATTCGTGGTTAATTGAAAGGTCGTATTATTCGTGGAAAATGAATGAAAGGTCGTATTATTCTGGGTAATTTTTCCAATAAAAAAGATTTTATGTGGACAAAAGCGCTACTCGGAGTAGCGTTTTACTATATACTATAAAAAAATCGATTATTCAGAATGATAAAACCGCCACTTCAATGAGCGCTTTGCAAGGAGAAGCTTATTTTTCAAAATAGATTGGGGAGGCACCAATTTTCCAATTATTTTGGAAAATAAGCTTAAAAAAAAGTTCAAGAATTTTTTATAAGATTTGCTACCATTGGCCTTTCGAAAAAGTTCATGCCTATCATGTAGAATAATTATATTTCTATTTTAAATTCAGGCTTTCTTGAGAGACCGTCTTTTCTAAAGACGTATGTCAAGAGTCTAGCCCACTTTCATTCTTTAGTAAATATTTTAATTTTAAAAAACTGTTGTTTAGAAAAAAAAATCTGTTGTAAAAAAACAGTTGTTTTGTTTTTAATTTGATGTTTTAAAAAAAATTGTTGTTATAACATAATATATTTTGGGTTATAATTAACAGAATATATTTGTGTTTATAACATAATATATTTAGGGTTATAACTCAATATATTTGGAATTAAAACATAATATATTTGAGGTTTTAAAACACAATTAGCTCTTGAGATCCTGTATCTCATGTTCATCATCCCCTGTAATAATCATGTCATCAACATAAATAATAAGATAAGTGGTTTTACCCTTTTTTCTTTTGAGGAAAAGTGTATTATCCAAGTTACTTTGCCTGTAATCAAACTACTTCATAGCTACTGTAAATCTCCTAAACCGTACTCTAGGAGATTGCTTTAGACCATAAAGAGTCTTTTTAAGTCTTCATACTTCTCCCTTATCAAACTCTTGGGTGTATCCTGGTGGGGCTTCCATATAGACCTCATCTTCAATATTGTCATGGAGAAATGCATTTTTAACGTCGAACTGATGAAGAGGCCAATCTTTATTTGCTGTGATAAAGAACATGACTCGGATGGTATCAATTTTTGCTACAGGATAGAAAGTTTCTGAGTAGTCAACTCCATATGTCCGTGTGTACCCTTTTTCCACCAATCGAGCTTTGTATCTTTATATAGTTCCATCAGCTTTATGTTTAATCGAGAAAACCCATCTGCATCCCACAACTTTCTTTCCTTTGGGCAAAATACATTTTTCCCAAGTTTCATTCTTCTTTAGGGCCATATACTCGTCGTCCATGGCCTTTTTCCATTTTTCATCAAGGAGCGCTTCTTGCACATTCTAGGGAAATGTATCAGAGTAAAGGGATGTGGTAAAGGCAATGGTTGTTTGAGAAAAGTTTCCCTCACAAATAAGAATAGGATATTTTGACCGTTAAGCCTCAAACTCCGGATCATACTGCTTTGGTGGATCACCTCTAGTACCTCCTGGGAGGAAGATGGTATCTTTCATGGTCTTCATGAAAATGTTACATTAGTACTCTTACTGTTGTCATTAGATTCTGCAGAAACATCATGGTTAGTCTGTTCAAGGCTTTCCTCTTTTGTACTTGTAGTGGGATGCTCAGTGGACTGATATGAGAACGAGTCAGAAAAGTGATTGACTATATTTTCCGAAGTGTTCTCAGTGTTACTGCCTAGTGAGAGGGTCGAGATACCTATAGCCGTTTTGATGAATCCTATTGCCAACAAAGACACATTTGAGGGCTCGAGGTTCAACTTTGTTTCGATTGTGTTTCGAGATATGAACATATAAGGTACAACCAAAGACTTAGGTTGGTAAAGAGTCGTTGGAGGGAAGGGCTAGGAGTTCATTAAGTTTATCAAGAGGAGTCTGGTACTTGAGGATTTAGGTAGGTAGTCTGTTGGAGAGATAGGTAGGAGTAGCAATGGCTTCGGGCCAGAAGGAAGGTGGGGTATAGGACTCAAACAAAAGAGCTTGGTAATCTCGAGAAGGTGCGATTTTTGCGCTGAGCAACGTCATTTCACCGGGGGGGGGGGGGGGGGGGGGGGTTATCAGGACATTGGGTTTGGTAGATAAGACCATTAGCTGAGAAAAGACGTCGCATATTATGATTAACAAATTCACCACCATTATCAGATTGAAGGTGTGATACCCCAGATTTAGCTTGAAAAAGAGATTGATAGACTACTCATATCAACAAGGTGCATCTTCTTTTCTAGGGAGCCCATTTGCTAAGAACTTCACAGTTAAGCGTGCTTGGTGGGGAGCAATCTTAGGATGGGTGACCTCCTGGGAAGTGTTCCGGGTGCGCACGAGTGAGGCCAAAGTATGCTGGAAAGACTTGTGTTGGTCTGTGGGGCTAGTCTACAGTTTCCATGAGTAGTCACCCGCGGTTTGAAGGGCCGGGGTGTTACAGAAGGATTTGAACGAAAGTATGAAAGTGAGTGTAAATCATGTCATAAAATTTCACAAAGACATCATACACTTCCGATTTGTATTTAAGAAAATATATCCAACACATTCTAGTACAATCATGAACAAAGATAACATAATATGAAAAACAATGAGATCTAAAATTGGAAGCAGGTCCCCAAACATCAAAGTGAATCAAAACAAAAGTTGTGTCCACATGAGTAGTACTAGATGAATAAGTGTTTTTATGACTCTTAGCAAATACACGTGATTCACAAATCCAAAGACAAAATAAAGGTCTTAAGGGAAGGGAAAAGACGTTCTAGATACCCTAGAAATGGGTGACCTAAGTGTTAGTGCCACATCAATAGTTATAGAGCTGAGGATGGATGAGCAAGAACTACATGACCTTTCGAGAACACCTCGTCCACATAGTATAATGCACCACGTTTAGTACCACGCCCAATGATCATCCCGGTCCGAGCATCCTACACAACACAGCTAGTAGAAGTAATGGGCATGGTACAATCAAGTTCTTTAGTAAGCTGACTAACAGAGAGTAATTTATGAGACAAATTAGGAATTAAAAGACAATTTTACAAACGAAAAGTAAGAGTAATCTCAATAGGTCTGGCATGTGAAATTAGAACACATGCACCATTAGCAGTCTGTATATGAGTTTAGTTTGTGGGGATATGTGATTGGAGATCACGAGGGGTCATAAGCCATGGTGTCGATAGCACCACAATCAAATCCACGAGGAATGTTGAGAAATACTATAGAGACCCAATTTTGAAGAATTTAGAGAAATGGGCCGTGTGGGACGAATTTATGGGAATTTTTGGGTGGGTCATGGGTAAAACCGAGTGGAGGGATTTTTTTTGGTGAGTTAGCCTTTTTGTGGGCATAAAAGAGTTATTTAGGGAAACATCATGAGATAGGTTTGTGGGATTTTCTCTTTCTTCCTCAAAATACTGTAATGTCATCTTCATCCTTCCGCTATTAATTTTACTCCACTCAAGTTCACCTTTATTTTATCATAGCTGCCGGTATGAGTCTTCGGTCCCGGTCCAAGAATACTCACAAGGGCTCGACAACCTGTGTCTGAATTCCTGTACACTGCACCATTTTTGTCCGATGACTTTCGTGATCCTCTTCCTTCATTTTCTTGTGTTCTTCCCACCATTCAGGATATCATATGATCTTGAAGCACTCGTATTTTGTATGTCAGTTTCCTCCACAGTGAGTGCACTTTAAGGGATGCAATTTTGTTGTTAAGATCGAAAATTTTTAACTCATCTTGACCACTACTAAGAAGGGGGGGTAATCCCATTCCACAATTCCTTTGCAGTAAGGTAGTCAAGGAAATAAGTAACAAGGTATGGTGATATATTGTCTATGATCCAAGAGATATCCGCCATATCTCTTTGAACCCATTTTGAGTGTTTTGGTTCTGTGGGTGGTGGAGGGTCGTCAATGATGTGACTGAGACGCCCTCGACCCCCAATGGCGATGTACATGAGTTCAGTCCATTTTGAGAAATTTTGATGGGTTAACTTTTCGGCCATAGAGACCGTCGAGGATGACTGGTCCGTGGAGTTAGGTGAGGTCCTGTTTATTTGTTTAAATAATTGCAACATCTACTCCATAGACACCATTTTCTGATTGGAATCTGTTTTGCCTTTGAAACTTGTTATTTTCTGATTGGAATTTGTTCTGTCTTGAAGGACTAAGTAAATATGAAAATAATACTAAATAATATTACACAGAATATTTACACAATCAATCTCAATATTTTTTCCTATAATCACATTTATTCTGTTTCACAAAAACTCCATGTAATTGGACAAAATCTTTAATATAAGCATGTGCCAACTGCTCCATCTCTTACTTACAATCATGAGGATGAACCGTGCTGACTTTATCAAACGATCCAATATTATCCAAAACATATCATTACTCAACTTCGTCCGAGATAAACCCATGATAAAATTCATCGAGATGTCGTCCCACTTGCACACTCTAATCTTTAAATGTGAAATAAACTGACCACCCAGTAGTTTATGCACAATTTTGACCTTCTAACAGGTCAAACATCAAGAAACAAATTCAACAATATCCTTCTCCATCCTAGACCGCAAAAACATAAGTTTGAGATATTGATACATCTTATGTCCACCATGATGGACGAAATACTACGAAATATGAGCTTCTTCTAGGAAATGTTCTTTCATTTTCAACTCTCCAATCAGAAAACACAATGGACTTTTAAATTTCAAACTTTCATCTTCATAAATATAAAATCCCTAAGCTTTTCCCTTCGCGCTTACTCCTTTAACTAAACTAGCTTTGGATCCCATTTCGAAAATTCAAGATTTCCTTGAAAACCGAAGGTTTTCACGATAGAATATCCTTTTCATATTGGCTGCGTATTTCTATCATCTACTTTTTTATACTCCCTCCAACTCACTATAAATGTCCACTTTCTCTAGGCACACATTTTAAGAGTATGATAGTTGAGGTATTTTAATTAATTATAATAATTGTAAATGTGGTAGTTAAGGTATGTTAAGTAATGTAAGTGAAGGTATTATGGTCTTTACTTATGTGAACATTGGGTATTTAAGCAAAAGTTTATGATAAAAAGAAAGAAAAGTGGACAAATATAGTGAATCAGATGAAGTATATAATTTTTAGAGGTGTTCATTCGGGTGATCGGGTCGGTTTCGGACGGGTGTTATTCGGTTCGATTGTATTTCAGATCGGTTATGTTTCGGCTATTTGTTATGACGGGTCACACTCGGGTCGGGTCAGTTAGTCACGGTTCGGTTAAAGATCGGTTATTCGAGCTATCGAGTTAGCATCAGTTCGGTGTCGGTTGAAGTTCGGGTCGAGTGTTAATCGGTGTCGGGTTGTCATCGGTGAATAATTGGTTCGGTTTTGTCGGGTACAGATCGGGTTCGGTTTTTTGAAAACAGAATTAGGCTACATGTTACTAATTTCTATCGATCGAAAACAAAATAGTTAAAATGCAAATCAATCAGTGATCGTTATTAATTTTCATCTAATACGATTAAAAGTAGTTAAATAAACATTGAACATTGATTATTAGCTCTAAATATATGAAATCATGTATTTATTAGATTAACTAATAAAATGATTGAATATAAGTATATCATACTTCTATCTTAAAAATTGGTTTAGATTTAAAGCAATTCGATCTAAACTTCGTTCGGGTTAAGTCGGTTTTAGCCGGATCAAGTTCGGTTTCGAGCATGATTCGGGTCGGATATGACTCGGGTCGTCATTTTTAGCTTCGGGTTATCTCGGTTAACGGTTATGTGTCGGTTACAAAACTCGGTTACAGTTCGGGTTCAGCTTTCCCATTTTCGGTTGTCAACCGGTTCGGATACAACATCAGTTCGGGTATTGTCGGTTCGATAAACCTGAAAATGGAAGATATATTGGGTCGGTTTACTTTCGGTTTCGGTTCGGATTTTCGAGTCGGGTCACTTTTGAACAGCTCTATTAATTTTCCAACCCAACTTAATTTCTTCCATTATTTCACCATTTTACGAGTGTAAAATGATAGAAACAATTAAGGAAGGTATACTATCACAATTCACAAATCACAAGTAGAAATAGATAAATTTTTGGTAATAATAAAAATATTCCATGTACATCTTGACTCGGTACTAAAGGTGTTCAAAACAGATTCGATGACCCGATAGACACCCGACTTTATAACCGAATCTGATTTGACTCGACTTTAAAATGGATCTAACATTTTGTAAAAACCAATGTGAACACAAAACCCGATTTTAAACCGACCCGAAATAACTGATCCGAAATCAACCCGATGACCCGAATGAACACATACACTTTGAGATTTGAGTAGCCATTAGTTGTATTTTGTTAACACTATCCATGAAATCAATTTAAAAATAATTGTAATTGATTATTAGGCTGAATCTGAAAAACGTGGTGCACTGAATCAACAAACAACAATCTTCATGAATGATCTCTGTCAATAAATACCATCTTTCTGCCATTCACATATTTTAATAACAACTCCATCTTTTTCTCTCCTAAATTTCTAAAATAAACCCAAAAACAATGTTCAAACTTTTTTCATCCCACATTTTGTTAGGCCTTTTTTCAATCATTATCTTCCAAGCTTCATCTGAATCTCTTCCTTCTGGTCAACCTACACTTCCTCTTCTACCTCTATGGATCAAGCCTAATCTGGTAATATATACTAATATCTTTAATTATGATTAATTAAATTAATTAATAGTTAAATTTTTTGAGATTTTGTTTTTTGGGGTTTATTGATTGACTAATTTGTGTTACTGTTACTTGTTAGACTTCTGGTTCGACCTGCAATTTTAGAGTTGACATAATTACAAGTTGCTCTTCAGTCAAATACACCAGAGATCAAATTAGTCTTTCTTTTGGGGATGCTTATGGAAATCAGGTATCTTTACTTTAATTGTTGTTGTCAAAGATCTCCAACTTTTTATACTATTTTTTTGACTCAATGCTTTTATAATGTGTAATGTTAAATGGGTATTTTTTTAACAAATTGAAAATGGTGTGTACACTTTATAAGTAATTGGAGACTTTTTTTATTGCCATATGATTTTGAGATGGTATATATCTCATAGACTGTGTGTGCACCTCGTGTTCTCCCCGATAATTGCTGGCATTCACAATAAGTCAAGCTCAATCTAACATTCACTGGTTGTGTAATTAGTGATTTATGGTTAGTTATAAGTAAGGGGTGAAAAAATCCATGAAATAAAAATCAAATTTTGCTTGATGGTATATTGCTGATTTTGGTTTTATGAAATGTTGAACGTTTTTGCCAAAGTTCTACAAATTGGGTTTGTTAATGGAAAATTTGCCAAAGTTAAGGCTTGGTTTCATTTTGGTGTTAATTACTTGATTATAATTGAACTTGTATAGAAACTCGTGCAATACACGGATTTATTAGGGCGAAATATATATAAAAATAGTTTCAAATAATAATGTAAGTATTGTATACTATCGTTATTAAATTACCAAATACATGATTTTTTAAATCAAAACATAATTATTGACGTTTATGTTAATTATTTACCTGATACATAACTTTTTTTCATTTAATTGAACTTATCAAATTTTAAGTTAACTAAATAAAATTATTTTAGTATATCCAACAAATACTTTACCTAATTTAGCTTCAAACTTGAACAAAAAATTTTAGATTCTAAATTTGATAAAATTCAGTTCTAAGTAGCAATAATTTTCATTAAAAAGCTTAGAGTCCTAACTCCCAATATTATGATTTATGGTCAAGAGTCTCAATTTAATCATTAAAAAACAAAGGAAAATTTACCTAGAATAATCCAAACTTTCAATGATTTTCCTACAATAATCCCAACTATCAATTAACCATGAATAATCCCATCTATTGAGTCATTTAACTTCTAGTGTTGTTTGGTCATTTTAAACCTGTTGTTGAAGGTAACCTTATGACTTTTGAAAGACCTTCTTCTCTAAACTAAATTCTAGTCATCCATTAATATGAGCCAAAAAACAAGCTTTCTCCTTTATTTGGGTGAAAAATCAAAATTAGAGCAACATTAATCTCAACCAAAATTTCAAAATTCTCAAAATTGATAAGTTGTGATTACTAAAACAGTAAAATCTATTAAAAATCGAAAATGAAAAAAAAAAAGATCAAATTATTACTAATTGAACCAACAAATTAAAAAAAAAAATATTTTAGTAGATTGTTAATTAAAAGTGTTAATAATTTCTTATATTATGTTTTTCTTTATAAGAATGAAAAGCCAACGAAAAAAGAGCGATAAAGAGAGAAACAAAGGAAGAATACAAATGATAGTAAAAGGTAGAAAATGAAGAATGCTACAACAATTTAATTGATTCACCAAATACCAAGGTTAAAAATGATTAAATTGTTATTTGAAACCTAAAATTTGATGGGAAAGCACTCAAAGTAAAGTTGGCTCATCAATGGAGAATGGAAGTTTAAGAATTTTTGGGATATGGAGTTGAATTTTGAAACCTAAGGAAAATAAAATGGGAAAGAAATCAGAGAAAGAATCTAAGAAAATTTGATCATTAATGTATGTTGTCTTTAATAAAAACTGGGGCCTAAGCTACTGCTCATGGATCTCTAGTGATTGAGTTGGCCGACGAGCTTTCATCTTCAACTTCAATGATGGATTATTGTATGTTGTTTTTAATGGAAGAAAGTATAATTGTCTTCAATGAGGAGGGGAGTTTGAAAATTTACTTTATTAAGGTTTAATAAAAAAAGAAAATGATTTTTATATTTTGATAACCGGTTCCAGGTCACCAAACAACATTACAAGTTAAATGACCCAATAAATGGGATTATTCATGGTTAATCGATAGTTGGGATTATTGTAGGAAAATCATCCAAAGTTTGGATTATTCTAGGTAATTTTTCCAAAAACAAAACATTCAAAATTTGGCATTTTTATGGAGTATTTTTAGAATTATGTGGAATCAGTAGAATCGTATGATTCGAGTTGCGATTCTATTATATACAATTCTAACGACTCTAACCGATTATGGTTTTATGTACGATTTTGAAAGGGGAGGTAATAGCCTCAATCAAGGATCACATAATAAGGTTTAAATGTAGATTTGTGTTAGTGTCAATGTGTAGGAATCAAATAATGCTATATAATGATAAATGACAATAATAAAGGAGGAATAATCAAGACAAAGATACAGGTGGTTCACCAATTATGGGCTACATCCACCATCTAGCCTAGGATTTATACTAATGTGTTTAAAGGAGAAAATACAAACTTGAAGGAATTACTATGGAGAGTAAGTAAGGGAAGAGAGGAGCTAATGGGGAGTAATTTACATAAGCAAGAAGGGGAGTCTTCTGATGAGACTTTGGTGCCATGAACAGAGGTCTAGAACTTAGTATTTATAAGGGAAATAAGAGCTTTATACAATGCATATAGGGGCAGCAAACAGAAACATAAGAGCCAAACCAGCAGGTCGCAAAAACAGAAGTCACGTGCCTGCTGGTCGCGCGACCTGTGGCTCGGTCGAGTGGCTGGTTGAGCAGCTTGGTCAGGTGCCTCTGCTGCTTGGCTTTCCTCTTCCATGCTTCCCCACGTTCTCTTAAACTTTGAGCTTGGCTCTGGATATATAATTGCACTCTTATGCTTCACGTGCTAAGATTTACTTCCCATAGTATCTTGTACTGTTTGTCTCCATACAAAATCAACCACATAAGTCACCCATAATTCTAACAAATTTAAATCGTATGATTCTAAGATCTGAATTGCAATTTTAACAACCATTATTACAAGATAGGTTAAAATAGGGATTGGGTTTTCATAGTATTGTGTTTACGTTACTAATAGTGACTGGTATACATTCTGTTAATTGTAGGTGTACGTACCAAGGATCGATAATCCATCTTCTCGCGCTTTTGAGGCATGCTCCACGGATACATTTGACATAAATGGTCCATGTACATACGATGTATGCTATGTCTACCTTTACAGGCGAGGAAATGATGGATGGAATGTGAAGAATGTGCGTATTTCCAGCCATTATATAAGGACTGTAACATTCAACTACAATGCATGGATACCAAAGAATACTTGGTACGGATTCAATTACTGCAATGCTGCATCTGCCTCTTCGTTAATGTAGAAGCAGCAAAGACGAAGATGAATAAATGAACTTCCGTGTTATCTTTTTCCTACATGTATGTTTCATGTTACAGTTGTATATGTCATATTATTTTGTTATCTGGGTTTAATTTGTATGGAGAGTTTGGCATTTGATGTTCTTCTGCCTTCGCTTCTTTCTTGGGAATGGAAAAGTTGATGATTGTTGTAATACAATACAATACAGTACAAAGCATGATACAGTGCATATAGATCGCTCTGTATGTTCCCTTGAATTTGCTACACAATACAAATCAGAGCGATTCATATGTGTTGCCGCATTCTGGTTTGGTTCCTTTGATTTATAGGTTCCTTCGATTGTATTGCTTTGGATTAATGGCGAACAAAGGTAGCTGTTGTGAATGGGCTGAGTGTTTTGTGTTAGAAAGCAAGAACAAGAACAATGGTGAAAGATGAACAAAAACAGAGCAAGTATGAAAATGGACACAACACACAAGATTATGAGGTATCTTAGGATATCTTCCCCTCAACAAAGGCTTCTTATCATTAATGATTCAACAATACACTAATGATTACACACTAAAAGCTTTGATAACAACTTAACAAAGCTTTTCTCACAAATACATAAACAAAGTAAGATAAAACTCTCTACAAAGTAATCTCACTTGTGTATGCTTCCCACACACTTTCTATGATGTTAAAGGACCTCTTTTATAGACCTAAATACATCCTAGAAGCTTCTAGAATATGCTAGTACACTTGTGCTTGGAGCCCAAGGAAATACCAAGTAAGACATGATACTCGGCAAGAAGTACAGTGGCGTCAGAATAATGCTGCAGGCAAACCGCTCGACCGAGCACTGGTCGCTCGACCAGGTCGAGCTAGTGGCGTTGAGTTTTTGTTTTGGTCGAGTCAGTTTGCTCGAGTACTTCAGTGCAGCTCGACCCACTCGAGTGTGCTTCAAAACAGCAGCTGCTTGCTTGTTCTTCATGCCTCAATTTGGTCTCCATGCTTAGCCCAATTGAGCATGTCTTCTTTGCCACTCCATTGACAACTCCATGACATACATCAACCACTTTATGCTCAAGCATCCTTGGTCCATCATCCAAGCACATAATGTCTCCCACTTTGATCACTTCACCAAGTGATCCAAACACTAAGTTATCACATTCCTTTACCCTCACATTATCATCCTCAATGCAAGACAATGCGTAAGCTACAATGTGATCGAACTCACCCTCATCGACATGAGATTTCGGGCTTGACTCAACAGTAGCCCTTCTTAATCGGTCTGCTTCAGTTTGAAAATTCAGCTCATTTTTTATCATGTGAGCTATAGAATAGCATAAAAACCAACACCAGTTATACTCAGACTCTTCATTTCACTTTAAGTATATGTCTGAGCGACTCTTTAATACGCTTGATTCTTTATTTTTTATAAATTGTTTCGAGCCTGTTTGTTAATGAATTACTATGTGTTATATTGGCTACACAACTGCTGGAGTCCGTGTATATTATTGGTTGTAATGAATAATAATATAATGATTGATCTGTAGAAGAAGTTTAATTTGCAATTTTGGAATCCCTTCATGGAAGTGAACTATGATGATTGACCAAGGAAACCATAGAATGGCCTGGCTCTAATTAAATGTGGGTTATAAATCTATTGGGAATGAACTTATAATCAACCCCTTTTAATTAGTGGTTTTTTTCTAATTAAATGCCTAGTTATTTAAGCCCAACAAGTCAACAACCACAGGGCTCTATTACCATAATAATTAAAACGCCTCAAATTTATAAAGTGATGTACGCTTTTTTTTTTTTTGACTGTGTGACAAGTGCTTATATGTAGGTTTCAACTTAACACTTTAATATGATATTTCTTTATTCCATTGCAAAACATCTTTGTAGGTCGGACTCAAAATCAATTGAACTCAAACATTATTTATAATATGTCGTAAGTAGAACATGCAAATGATGTACGAGTGATTTGTAGTATATTCACTATATTTCGAAAAAAAGACTTTGTGGGTGGTTGACAAACAGCTCATATCTGAACTAATTAATTTATTAATTTGTTTAACTAGCTTTTTTTGAAGTCGCTGCTATGAGTAACTTGTTCAAAAAAGCTTAATATATAACAATAAATTGTTTACAACCAATTAATTTACCAAACATTAGCATTGACTGGTTTGACTATCCAATCCTCTAATTGGTTCAAAAAATAAACTAAAATTGTTAAATAAATTATTGGGAAAATTACATTAAAAAATCCCAACTATGCGTGATTTAAATATAAAACTCTCAATTATTGATTAATTTTTAAAACTCCCAACTTTAGGCCCATTTTCAATTTAAAGTCCCAAAATGACTAATAACCGGATAAATTGGTTTTAGTAGAGAACTAGTGGGACCCAATTGTATTTATTAATTACCTCACCCCTTTGACCTTACGAGACCCTTAAAGTACCCCCATTTTTACAAAATGATAACCAGTTAAACATGTTATGAAATTTATAAGTGCTTTAAAATTAAAATGACCCTAAAGTTGAGAGTATTGAAAAATAATCAATAGTTGAGAGTTTTATATTTAAACCAGGAATAATTAGAAGTTGTAAAACTAATTTTCCCTAAATTATTGTGCTAAACAATCCCTCTAAGTTAAAAGAATCCTCTTGAAACTGTTTAATATTATTCAAATTAGGTTGTTATTATAGCTATTAACTCAATGAAGACCAACGATTTTTAATAAGGATGCGACTCTTGTCATTTCATTCATTGCATTCTTAGTTATATGCTTTCATCTTATTGTCCAACAACAATCAATAAAAAACACTTGTGAGTGAATAGAATTATACTATAAACTAGTCAAGTTTCTTAATGTTTAAGCAGTCATGAATACTTGAGTCAGCAACAAGGCGTCTGTAGCTCAGTGGATAGAGCGTCTGTTTCCTAAGCAGAAGGTCGTAGGTTCGACCCCTACCTGACGCGTATTTTTAATTTTGTTGTCTCTTCTTATGCAGTAGTATTTTTTGGTTTACTGAATCCTTTTTTGTCGTCCAGAAAATCCCCCCTTGCAGTCTATCAGACTTTCATTGATACATATCTGAAGCATATTTTTCTTACAATTAACGCCTCAATCCATTACAAAATTGTACGTTGTTACAACTTACAGCAACATATTACTTATCAAACATTAAATAACCATCATACAATAAACTAAACAAACACTGTAATCTAGCAAGCAAGTACTGATTTTATTCCCCCGCTTCCTTCAATCGATCCTTGTACATATCTCACTCCTCGAATGTATTCATGAATCCACCAATAAACCCAGCTCCATTACAGTTTCCGCACAGAATTTCCTTTTTACCTCTGCAATTAAAACATGGGGACTTTGAGTATACAATCACAACATTTCATTGCCTTAATGCCATTAACATAAAGAATTTACTTGAGTTGATGTGTGTACGTACCTGCAAAGCCAGCATAAGCCACCAGCTTTAAACTGTCCATTAAAATGGTCTTGGCTATTTACTCCTGATCCTTCGCACTGAGAACATTCCTTAATACCTGGTGATCGGTAGATTAAATGAAACTAGTTAATGTCGTAACTAATAATTACACGCATTTTTAATTTCTACATATAAAGTTGCGTGTTTGCTGGATTATTCTTACCATTTCCATCACATTTATCACACACTAAGCTATTCTTTTTGGTGGTTGGGTATAAGCTGTTGTTTTCTGTCGCCTGTTCAAACCAGATTCGATTGTTTCAGCATAAGGCAAAATTCAAGCATTCAGATACTAAACTAATACTAAACATTAAACATACTCATTCACATGTAAAACGCTATCCCTACTTATTTCAGAAAGTGATTTTAATTATGAGTCGTCTAGTGTAGCGAATTAAACAAGATAGCATTGAATTTCAAATTCTATGAGACTATGACAAGCCGCATCCAGATTTCTAGTTTTAGATTGAATACCTTACACAATCTTTATAATGAAAAAAATAATGCTCAAAAATAAATACTCCCTTTGAAATCTAAAAGGATGAGTACTAAACTCATCATTTGATACTTATAGCTTTGGTTATAAAACAAATTCATATGCTTCTTTGGATAGAAGGAAACAGATGAAAAGAAAGGGAAGGATTTGAAAGGATGAGGGGATGCCTTGTTTGGATAACAAAAAGAGAGCAAATGAATTTAGAGAGTACGGATTTGAAGGAATTGGATGGATGATTTTTGTTAAGGTATCAATCTTTCCAGTTTGAAATATTTGACTTTACCTTCATTTCCCTCCTAAACAAACATAGTATAACATCAGATCTGCCAATGAATGCGATTCCTGTCATTTCATTCATTTGCATTCTTTGTTATATGCTCTTATCTTATTGTCCAACAAGAATTAGTTAAAAACATTCGAGTATAGAGTTATAGTCAACTTTCTTAAATGTTCAAGCATATTGGTGCCAGTAACAAGCGTCTGTAGCTCAGTGGATAGAGCGTCTGTTTCCTAAGCAGAAGGTCGTAGGTTTGACCCCTACCTGATGCGTACTTTAATTTTCTTGCCTCTTCTTCTGTTGTAGTCCTTTTTAAATATATTTTGTTTTTAAATATAACATCAGAAGCGTGTGTGGCTCTACTATGCTGCTACCAATCCTAACGCGCAAAAAAATTGTGTTTTGCTTTACTAATAAACAGATTTCTACAAGCCACATTGGCACATTCAGATTTCTAGTTTTTAGATTGAATATATAACGCAATCCTTTCTAATGAACAGGATAATGCTCACAAATACTCCCTTTGAAATCCAAAAGGATGAGTACTAAACTCATCGTTTGATAGTTGATACTAAAATAAATGTGTTAAGTTTAGATCAAGGGGTTGTTGAGTAGTTTATATATAATCCAAACCCAAACCTAACCCAACCGTATCAGTTTGACAAGCCTACTCATTAGTATAAATTTGAAAAGAAGCCATAACCTAACAACTCTAATTTAAACTTAAATCCACAAAGATGCATATGCATTGTTAACACATTCTCCTTTGTCCCCTTAAATTTGCAATAAGTAGAATTTGTTGCTTTTTTAAAGTTGTTTGTTAACACAATCTAATCCTTTGTCCCCATAAATAATAAGTATTCTTGATCCATCCATAATTTTAGTTATGTAGTGTTCGAGAATGATTATTTTATTTCAAATTATGAATATCAATTATGAAATTATAAATAACGAATTTAAGAATGACAAGGTTTAGATAATCATTCTCAAATTCTCAATTTTAACTACTTTAAAAACAATAGATAAATTTAATCCAAATTCAAATTTGAAAATTTTTTAGGTATTTGCTAAACAGATAAACAATAAATTTGCGCCAATTCTTAATTTCCAAATGAAATCATCGTTACCAAACGTGGCATCAGCAAACATAAAATATACATATTGAGAATGACTCAAAATACAGTATTACTAGAAACAAAATTGACCCATAATTTAAGCAAAATTTACTTACATTGGTGGCAAGGGTCTGAAATCTTGCAGAACTCAAATTGGGTAATTTTTCATGTAATTTAACAACCTTTGTAATTGCAGAATTTCCAATCAAAATCCCTGCAAAATACACAATTTGGTCAATACAGAATTAGACTATAAAAGCAAAATTTTAAAGAATTCATGTAATCCAAATGAATTAGAATTAAAGAGAAAACCTGGTTCTGATGGGTTAGTGTTAACTGGAGTAACACAACTCAAACATAGAGAATTAGCCATGAAAATTTAGAGACAGGAGAAAACAGATGAGCTAAGATAAGGTTTTCTTTTCTTTTCTTTCTTATTTTTTAGGAGAGTACTGCCTTTTATCATCCATTTTCTCACTAAAATATCTATATACACCCCTTTTTTTTGTCTTTTATTTATATTTTTATGCATTTGTTTATTGAACATATCTATTTTCTTTTTATTTGGTATTCAATTTATTGTAAAATATCAACATTCAGATGAAATTAATAACTAAAGTATAATAAATTGGTTTAGGTTTAAGAATCAATTTATTCGGTTCATTCTCATTCGTATTCATCAAAGAAACAAATGCCCCCAATAAATACAAAAGATATGCCATAAAATAAGGAAACTAAATATTACTCCCTCCGTCCTCTTTGATTTGCATCAAGGAGAAAGTGGGTAAATATTAAGAAAGTGGTAATAAATGAAGAGAGAGAATGAATTGTGTGGATGAAATTAAAAGAGAGTTATAATGTATGGATGAGATTAAAAGAAAGTGGTGGGGCCATTATCCAAAAATAGAAATGTTGCAAATTAAGTGGGACGGACCAAAATGGAAAATGCTGCAATTTCAATGGGACAGAGGGAGTACAAAATATCTTAATTTCCTAAATGCTTCAAATATTATTTTAGAATAAAGTCAAAGATATTCTATTAATTATTTTCTAAATATTGTTTGTATTCTACTAATTATTCTCTAAATATTGTGTATTATTTCCAACACTCCTCCTCAAGTTTGGTCTTGGGATAACCGTGACCGAACTTGCCAATAATATTTTTCAATGCTTTTGAATCAATTGTCTTGATCAGAAAATCCGCTAATTGATCTTTTGATTTTACATAGAACATTTTGATAATTTTTCCGACAAATTTGTCATAATTGATTTTCAAATTTTTGAGTTTGGGTAAGAAAATGGGTAAAAAATTTAAATGGGTTGAATGAAGAAAATCTTTGTTGCAAAAGGATGAAAGAATTGAATGGGAAAACGTGGGTTTGGGTAGGGTGTTTGTGGGTTTTTTTAGTTTTAATTTTTGGCTATTGTTATTGTGATGTTTAGGACATAGAAATTTTGATTTTTTGGTATGATATTCCATTTTCTGAATTTGGAGTCGAATTTTGCATTTTGTTGTTGATTTCTAGACTTAGGGGATTGGATTTAGAATGCTTATTTGTAGAGCTGTTCAAAAGTGACCCGACCAGAAAACCTGAAACGAAACCGAAAGTAAACCGATCCGAAAATATTTTCCTTTTTTAGTTTATCGAACAGACAATACCCGAACCGATGTTGTACCTGAACTGGTTGACAACCGAAAATGGGAAAGTTGAACCCGAACTGTAACCGACACATAACTGTTAACCGAGATTACCCGAACCTAAAAAGGACCGACCCGAGTCATATCCGACCCGAATCATGCTCGAAACCGAACTCAATTCGGCTAAAATCGACTTAACCCGAACGAGTTTTAGATTGAATTGCTTTAAATCTGAACCAACTTTTAACATAGAAGTATGATATACTTATATTCAATCATCTTATTAATTAATCTAATAAAATTATAGATATTTTAACAAATTAAATTTTATAAATACATGATTTCATATATTTAGAGTTAATAATCAATGGTCAATGTTTATTTAACTTCTTTTAATCGTATTAGATGAAAATTGATATAACTTTATTTATTTAATTTCCAGTCAAACAAGTAAAAGTAACAAAATATTAATAATCACTAATTGATTTGCATTTTAACTATTTTGCTTTAAGTAAAGGGAATCTTGTCATCAATTAAAAATTCACTAACAACTTATTTTGATATTGACTCAATCGATAGTAATTAGTAACACGTAGCCGAATTCTATTTTCTAAAAAAACCGAACCCAATCTGTATTACCCGACAAAATCGAACCAATTATTAACCGACGGCAACCCGACATCGATTAATACGCGACCCGAACTTCAACCGACACCGAACGGATGCTAAACCAATAGCTCGAATAACCGATTTTTTAACCAAACCGTGACTAACCGACTCGACTCGAGTGTAACCCGTCATAACAAACAGCCGAAACATAACTGATCCGTAATACAACTGAACCGAATGACATCTGTTCGAAATCGACCTGATCACCCGAATGAACACCTTTACTTGTTTGTTGGTTTTCTTAGTGAAGAATTGTGAAATTAGTCTCGCCACCATTCCGGTGATCCATCGGAGCTTTGGAGGCAACTTTTTCATTCTTGAACTCATCACTTTGCCAGAGTGATGAATTTTCAGATTTTGACCGGCTTTCTTCCCCTCTCGCTTTCGTCAGTAATGGGCCCAAGAAGGGTGGAAATCCATGTCTACAATTCATGGGCACTAGAAGTATAATAAATAGCAGCATCGAATATGGTGGTGTCAAGGGTGTAAAGTATCCATAACATCACTTGTGAATCATCATCTAGTTTCCATTGAGGGTCTTTGTTTTCTGGAGGGGCGGCAATGATATGATTGAGCAGCCATGAATATGTGGCATTTTTATATTTGGTGGGAAAAGATATTTATTTTATTGGCTAATATGAGAAATTTATAATTTGAAATAGCAACATTTAAATTAAATGTCGCTAAATATATAACACTAAAAGCAAATTATGTTGTAGTGAAAATTGTGTTTTTGGGGCACTTTTTGGCTTGAAAATAGGTTAAGAATACTTAGAGTACATTATAAATTATGAAAATTAATACTTGGGGGTTTTGATGCCTTCCGGACGCAACGGTGAAGTCAAAATTTCAGTTTGACAGTGTTAACATACTTTCCTGGATAGAATACTAAATCTGAATTTTATTTGATGTTATCTTGTGATGAATTGTGTTGTGTGATCATGAATGGGTTACAAGAGTGGCTTGGTGATAGATGTGTATGTGTGTGTTTTGATTGTGGCTTGAGAAAGTGTGAATGTATGCTTATGTTCGTACGTACGATTGAATTATGTGGGAAGTCGATTCGTGACGGAAAGTTGATAAGTACGTTTAGGATTTGCTTTTGCTTTCTGAAGGTACGTACACGCAGTAAAATCTTGTATATCGTGGATTGTTTGTTATTTATGAACGATAAAAATAAAGAATGGAATATATTATGAAGATGATGTTATGTTTTTTTAATCAAGAGATACGAATGCAATAATATGACGAGTAAAGGTAGTATGACCTCACTAACTTTAAAGTGGACGTAGTATGACGTTAATTGGTGGAACGAATTTACTTGCGGTATGTGGGGGAATTATGAGCCACAGCGGGGGTATGCATACTTAATCATAGGCACTAAAGTAAGGCGTGTGTCTATGGTAGAGGCTTGCTTAGGGGTTAGCTCCCCCTAATGTATTGTCTCACATTTGAAGTTTGGAGTTTGATCCGGCAGTATGGCTGGGAAAGTACAGTAGTATGGTTGACTAACTAATTGAATTATTTTGAAATCTATTAAAAGTGAATTAGAAATTGTAACCGACGTATGGTAGGATAATATTTTGTTTTGTGATATAATATTAATGTACAAGAGATGTTTTACTGACGTGTACCTTTGATCTTATCGATCCTGTAATGATGTTGTTTTCCATTTAGGGCTAATAACTAGCAGTGAGTTAAGTTGCAGGTTGGGGAGTGAGGATTTTCACTTGGAAGAATAAAACGGATAGAGTACGGAGAATTATAATATGGACTTTCATTTAACTTAAGAATGGGTTTATGTTTAAGGGGCGACTTCGCTCTCGAGTTGTATTACTTAGATTTTTGAGTTATATATTTATTCGCTGCTAAGATTTTCATATTTCTAATAAGTAGTTTATAATAACTCTAATGCAACTCGATCTGCAAGTTTTACAATAAAAATTTGTTCTATCATGCCTTTATGACATCCTGGTTTGACTTGGATTCTACTCGGTTTTTTTTTAAATAAGAATCAAATTCTCTTTCTAAACGAATTGAGTTTTTCCGGGTTGTTACAATTTAGCAGTATAATAAAAAATCACACTAAAGCTTTTTGCGACATAGGATTTAGTGACATTCCTCACAAATGCCACTATAAACTATAGTAACAATTACATTTGCCACTAAAGACCAAATAAAATGTTGCTAAATCACTTTATAGTGGAACTCAAAATTAAAACCAATAAGTATTACACTAAAAATATGAATTAGTGGCATTTTGTTAATGCTACCAAATGCAATGTCGCAAAAAGTCAAATTTGTTGTACTGTTATTTTATTACAATATATATAACGATAATGTTTCATAAGGAATATGTTTAATGCTTAAAAAAACTCATTTATTGAAAATTAATAAACTTTTTCCGCATAGTTCTTGATTTAATTTGATAAATATTGATTAATTGCTAGAATCATGTGATAAAATATGATTAATTATTTAAATATTGCATAAATAATAAAAGATCATAATTCATAAATACCAAACCTTATTGCATGATTCGATAAAGAACCCAAAACATTTATTTGCAAATATACATAAACCATCTTTGTGTTTTTCACATTCGATTCTCTTAGCACAGACTGTTACTGTTACCTTATTTTTTCTTTACAAACAATCAGTCTCGAATAAGATCGCGCAATTAAAGACAAAAAATTACACATCTTATTACCATAAATACAACATACATAATTAATATTACCATTATAATTTTACGTAAAAATCATGCTGAAAATATTTGTAGAATATTTATCATAATTAACATAATAAATCATGTACTTATAAATTTTGAACTCCAACTTCACAACTCGCAAGAGGAACAACATAAACTAAAATATTTTATCTTATTGCTTAGTTTCTCTTTTACGCCCATACCCCAAGAATGGCCAAGTATTTTGCTAATTGTGCTTTAATATTACTCCTTATTTTCTCAGGTTTGTATTTTTTTTATCGATATTATTATGTTTCTTTTGTCAATTGAATAAAAGCAATATTTTGGGGCTGATATAAATTAATTTATTTTATTATTCAATAGAGTAAGTATTGACATCTATAGGCCCCTTATAAAATAGTAGATCAAGAGCAATATGCATGTTTTTCGTTCATATCATTGCATCAAACATACACTTCCTCCATTTTCAATTGCATCCAAACCATGTTATGTATTGCTCAATATGATATGGTATTTTATTTATATATTACGGCTATTATACCGAAAAAAAACATACTTTTATACAATTTAATTTTATTCGTCTTGTCGCATATTTTAATTTTAATGATATTAATTTTCTATAATATTTAATTGTGTATAACTCTAGATAAGACGCATTAGACTGCGTAATAAGATGTTTTGGTGCAAGTAAAAAATATAGAAAGTACATTGAAATTTAAGTTCAAAAAATGGGTGATTTTTCGTGTATATTAAGGCCAATTTTCTTATACATCATACTTTTAGTCATCTTTAAGACAGGCCCGGCCCACCTACAGGAGCTCCATGAGCAATGGCTCAAGGCCCCATTTAAGGGAGGGCCCATAATTTTTAAAATTACTAATATATGCTATATGGGCTAACAGTAATTAGATTTTAATTCCAAAGCTGAGTAATAATTGCATATAGACGTTGCATATTTTTGTACTCCTTTAATTACAAAATTTTCTCTGCAATTCCCCATAATAAACTCTTCAAATTCTCACTTTATGAAATTAATTTTCAAGCCTGCTTTCTTCCTTCTTTAACATTAAAGGCCACCAATTAAAGGTTGAAAGACCCCAAAAAAGTGTTGGGAAAATGGACATTCGGGTAACCATAGTATAAAATATAAAATACTGTAATTCTAGATATAAAAAAGCATAGTTTGAGCATTGTTTCTTCATAATTTCATATATACAATCATGATATACAAAATACAATAATTTTATATATACAAAATAAAGATAGTGTTTTATATTTTTTCTAAAAGTAATTTTAATCATTTCAAATAATTAAAATAAAAATAAAAATTTTATGAAAAAATTGTTTTTAAAAAGCCAACCTTTTGGCCATCTGCAAATAAAGAGTCAATGTTTCATTTATTCAATTAAAAGACAACCTTTGTCTCATTTTTGCAAATAAAGAGTCAACGTTTCATTTATTCAATAAATTTAGAGTTGAAAACATACCTGCTATAGTGAATAAATGAAACGTTGACTCTTTATTTGCAAAAATGAGACAAAGGTTGTCTTTTTATTGAATAAATGAAACGTTGACTCTTTATTTGCAGATGGCCAAAAGGTTGGCTTTTTAGAAACAATTTTTCCTAATTTTATTAGCTTAAACATAATAAAGGGCCAATAATTTGTTTTTCGCTCAGGGCCTCCAAAACATTTGAGACGGCCCTGCTTTAAGATCGACCATTTGAATGCAATCAGTTATTATAAATTGATTCATAAAGTTTACTCCCTGTTAATTTTTTTTCTTGTTTACTTTTTACATAGTTTTCAAAGCAAATTTTTTGTCTTAATATCTTTTAATACGCATCATAAAAAACATATATAATAAAAATATATACATTAAGATGAATCTAACGAGATTCCACATGGATATTTTAGGAAATTGAAATCCGACCTTTTGTTCATTCGTTGTGAATAATCCAATCTTTTGATTATTTTCTAATAATCCAACGTTTGCCCTTAGTTCGCTAAGAATAATCCAACCTTTACTTTAGTTTACTAGCAATATACCCTATTATTACCCTTTATTAGTAATACGATATGTTGTGGGCAAATTTATCACAAAGGTTGGATTATTAGAACATAGTCAAAAGGTAGGTTTATTCATAGTGGATGAATGAAAGGTTGGATTATTAATGTCAATTTTCCTATATTTTATCATTTATATATGCCTTAAAACCTTAGTCAAATTTTTATTTTCAAAATAAAATATTCTAGGAAAATTCGATTTGAAAGGTTCGAATTTTGCCTCACTTGCTTCTAAAGGTTCGAATTTTCGTTTATCCTAGAAAGGTTCGAACTTAGGGGTGCATCTTCATCTAAAGGTTTGGATGACTTGTAACCAGATGAAACGGTAAATTTCATCTTCATCTTCATCTTCTTCACCATTTCTTCATCTTCTTCACCTTCATCTTCATCATGTTCATCTTTATCATCATCATCATCTTCAACCCAAAATCAACTCAAAATCATACCCAAAAAAACCCATATTCAACCCAAAATCAACCCAAAAAGACCAATATTCAACCCAAAATCAACCCAAAAAAACCCATAATCAACCCTAAACAACCCATAATCAATCCAAAAGAACAAAAAATTAGTACAAATTCAGAGATCTAAAATGGGATAATTTCTGGGTGATTGGTTTGAATTTGTTTCGATTTTTGAAATTCGTTTAATTTGTGGTGGTTTCTGAAATTCGTTTGGATTTTGGGTAATTGGAGAAGAGTTAGGTTAGGGTGATTGAAATTGGTTTAATTGGAAGCTATTGTTTGAACTAGCGTTTCTTACCACCACAAAATCAACGAGATCAAGAACAAAATCAACAATAACCGGTTACGAAGTAAAATTATTGTTTGAATTGGGGTTTCTTACCAAAATATTGGGTTTCTTACCATCAAGTTCTTCAATTGGGAAATTTTTGTGATGTGAACTTGCTTTTTTGGGTTGGAGGTAACCTATTGTTTGAACTAAGTTCTTCAAACCATTGATGAACTAAGATGGATATTCTTCAAACCATTGATGAAGAGTAAGGAAGAAGATGAAGGTAACCTGGTACAATAGGTTACCATACTCATAGAAAACCCGGTACACCTTTAGATAAAGATGCCTCCTTAAGTTCGAACCTTTTTAGGATAAACGAAAGTTCGAACCTTTAGAAGCAAATGAGGCAAAGTTCAAATTTTTCAAATAAAATTTTCCAATATTTTAAACGAGAAAAACATTAGAAAATTGAGAAAGTAATATTTTAATTTCCTTCTTAAAAATTGAAAAGTCGTTTAATAATTAATGTTTAACTTTTTTTTGCAGTAATGGTGATGATGACTACATCCCAAAAGCCATGTGCACCAATTAAAATTTCTGATACTTGCATTTTGAGCCAATGTCGAGAAATATGTTTTAAGAAATACAAAGGTTTTGGATATTGCGAAGAAAAACAACCTCCAGGCAGTGGTGGACCCAGTGACTATATTTGCTATTGTAACGTTGTATGTTGATCTTCACTAAAACTAAAAATTATGGAGTATTTAAATACTATATATATCCCAAATAAAAAAGAGCGCTACAAGCCTACAACTCTTTACTTTTATTTTAGTATCTTTTTGTAATAAGATAGATTCTAAAAGAACAATCAATTGGCTAATTATTACTCAAATAAATTATAAACTTGTATCATGTTTGGTAGAATTTTAGTGCAAAATGTTTCTATCTTTGGTTTCTCAGTTATGTTCGTCAATCTTTATTTGAAAAAGAAAATCCTCATGTTATATCGCCTTTTTGAATTGATGTTTCCAGTGTTAAAAAGAAACATATCATAAACAAAACAAATTTAAACTAATTGAAAATTTCATAGAAAGGACATGCATCAAATGTAGTGTGCTAAAATATTTGTACTTCTAAATTTGCAAATGTTCAGGAGGTGTAATATGGATATGGGTGAACACGGTTCGGTTTGGTCTGGTCGGACACTAAAATAAGAAAAGTCCGAAAATTCCGGTATGAAAATTTTTCGGACCGGACCGTTTTAATTACCATATTGAATCGGACCAAACCGTTTTACAACGGTCCGGTCTGGTCTGGTCTAAGGTTATTTTTATCCAAATTAATATGTATTTATGCAAGTATTTCACACCTACAATTAATAAATATGATATTTTTAATTAGTTTATAGCATCAACATCTTTCAATTATATATTGGTATATAAAAATAACTACATCTTAAAATATTTAGGTAGCAACTTAATTTTTTAAGGAAAAATTGTTGGGATTAAACCAACCTATTTTCCATTTCCTATCAATAATTCCACCTTTTGAAATTTTTATAAATAATACAACCTTTGCTTTTAATTTGTTGCCAATGGACCCTTCAAAAAATGACCTGCTATATCAGGTTATTCTCATTTTTTGTCCTATTTACAATAATCCAACCTATTACCCATTACCTACCAATAATCCCAACTTTTGAAATTTTTATTAATAATCCAACCTTTGCTTTTATTTTGCTCCCAATGGACCCTTCAAGAAACAAATTGAAATTGTTATTATTTTCGAAACATGAACTTCATCATCCTATTAATATATAGTAATTTTCTTTACATACATATCCCATAAACATTGTGGCTTACAAAATATCATCCAAGAAGGATTAAGGCTACATGCGTTATTTAATTAGTTTTCTAAATACAAAATGATTAGATTAGTTTGCCAATTACAAAATGACTTACAAAATGATTAGATAAGTTTGCCAATTACAAATGGCTTACAAAATATATAGCAAAAATAATTACATTGGTCAACAAATTTAACTCGAGTAACTACACATTCTTTGGTACACTCGAGGTAGATGTTTGCGTTGAACAAATGACCACATTTTGAGATGTTTCTGAAGACATTGACCTTGCCATGCTACCCTGCATGAATGAAGTTAAGTAAACTTAATTATTAACATGATTAAATGTATTTTCTATCTAGATAAAAGGAAAAAAATAATTACCTTGTTCATCACACCTCTGCCACGTCTTCCTCTACTGTCGTAACCTCCCCTTACACTTTTATCTATTTCCCCTTCCTAATTGACTGGGTTGAGCAAAGATTTCATGAGCAATTGTGGATTGTGTTGAAAGAGTAGCAACAACCTTTTTAGGTCTACCCCTTCCTCTCTTTGGTGGGGGTGAGGGTTCTCTAATTGTGTCCTTATCAGGATATTTCCTTTTGTTATGTCCCGGTAAACCACATACCCTACATGACATACCAGCTAAAGGTGATATGGATCCACTATATGCTTCTAGGTAAGCCTCCTTTGTATAGCATCTATCAACAAAGGCAGACACATCGAAACGCTTGTAGAATATAGCAGCGATTGCATGACGACAAGGAATACCTTTCAAATCCCACTTTCCACAAGTGCAGGATCTCTTATCTAATCAACCTCTAGAGTATCAAAATAATAAGCTACCTGAAATAGCGAAAACATTTCCTTTTTCTTTGTCCAAGTTCACTGTTTGTGCCCTCCTAGGTGTTAATTTCCTTCTCTCACCATCAATATTACCCTCAATTGACAACGTCAATTTCTTGTTTATACATACAAACATAGATTCATCATTTTCTTCTCTCACAATATATACATCAATTACTCTATCTTTTGCTCTAATTGATGCCATCTCAAACACACATGCATCACTATTAATATTGCGCAATCCTTCTTCAAATGTCAAGCAATTAGGAAGCAAGTAGTTTAACATATGAGGATATTTGATACCAACACTAGTGTCAACCAACTCTTCTAAGCCAAACCAAGAAATTATATCCGGATCAACAACTAAGGTTTTGAATTCATCACCCACATACTCCAAACCCACCCCATTTGTTTTGAAATATTTCTCATACCAACACTTCATAGTAATGTATCAAAAGCACTAGCCTAAAACATACAAACAAAACAAAATTCAGAAATTTCTTACATACATAAAAGCATTAAAATTGAATTTTAAACAAATAAAAATTCAGAAATTTCATACAAACAAAATTCATACTTCCAATAATAATCTTCATATTTTTCAAGGAATTTTAGTCCTCTCATTTTTGTGTGTGTGCGCCAAAAATCCAAAAGCCCATTAGGAGAGATTGTGGAACAATCTCTTATTTCTGAAATGTGGAACAATTTATATTGTGATCCTTCCTTCAATTGAGTGAAACTCGAAGGAGCGGATTGGGAAGTCGTTCATTGTGACAAGTCCAAGAAGAAGAACGCAGGCTGCCAGGAACAAAGAATTAGTTTCTTGGCCGGATTACAAGAAAGCATTAAAATTGAAATTTAAACAAATAACAATTCAGAGCATGAGTAATGAGAAAATTCAAAATTTTACTAACCATTGACAAAGAAGATGTGAGAACCTGTTAAATTTAGGAAGATGATTAGGTATGAAATTGAAAAGGAAGACTAAAATTAAATTAAAGTTTCGAATGAAATACCATGAAAATTTCAAAAATTACGGAAAAAAATACATGTGAGAAGACGCGACATCTGGTCAGATTTGTTTGGAATTGTCGAACGAAAATGATTGGAGAAGAAATTATAGGTTTAGAATTGAAAGAGGAAAGATTTAGGTGGTTTTCATAAAGATTCTTGAATAATTCATTGAAGAGGAAGACAGAGATGAAGTTGGGTTTACTCTTGGGTTTCTGATTTTGAAATCAGGATTGGAGGAGAGAGAAATGAAGAGTGGATTGAAGGTATGACCGGTAGTACCCGGTTAATGCAAATTAAGGTCCATTCACAACAAACATAATGCAAAGGTTGGATTATTTTTTAATTTTCAAAAGATGGGATTATTAGCAAACAATTGAAAATAGATTGGATTAATCTGGACAATTTTTCCATTTTTAAATGCAAAATTATGATTTTCGACCACAGTACAGTTTATAGTCTAGTCTGGTCTGAAAAATAATAAAAAACGAGACTAGACCATAAACCGTAATTTAATTTGAAAAAAAAACAGAACAATTGATTTAAACTGTAGACTAGACCAAATACTAAAATTCTAGTTTGGTTTACGGTTTAGACAAAACTTTGTTCATCCTAAGATATGGAGCTCTTGAAAAATATAAGGATGACAAAATACTTTAAGGATGCGTTTGGAAACACACATTTCATTTCAAATTATGGATTTTAATTATGAAATCATAATGAAGAATTTGAAATGAGGATTGGGGTGTCATTCTCAAATCCTCATTTTGATCAACTATTTTATAACATTAAAGTGGATTTGGCTCAAATCCAAATTTAAATTCTTGTTATTGCCAAACACTAACTTTAAGACAAATTCATATTTGCAAATGAAATCATCATTCCCAAACATACCATAAAAGAAATTTTCCACCAAAACGTTTAGTGAATGGAAACCAATTGAACAATAAAGTTTTTACATAGCATGAAATAATTCCAAACCCAACCTCAAATTCTTGGTCATACAATGGGGGGAATATATAAACTTGGATATCAAAAACTTCATCTCAACTCATGGCTTAATTCATCAGACCACTTGCCCACACACTCCACAGCATAATGGGGTTGCTGAGCGAAAAAACAGTATACTCCTTGAGATAACCCGAGCACTCATGTTTAAAGCTCATGTCCCAACTCATTTTTTGCCAGAAGTAGTTGTCACTGCCATTTACCTCACTAATCACCTTCCCGCCAAATCTCTCCACTTCAAAACCCCCTTAGAAACACTACAAACTCATAACACTATTCCATCATCTCATTCCTTACCTCCTCGAGTATTCAGCTATGTTGTATCTGTTCACCTTCTCAAACAAGCTCAGAACTAACTTGAACCACGCGCTGTAAAGTGTGTTTTTATTAGGTATGGGGTGAATCAGAAAGGCTATCGATGTTTTGATTCAATCCACTACAAAGTCTATACCACCATGAATTGTGACTTCTTTGAGAGTTCATAATACTACCCTCAGCTTATTCCTCAAGGGGAGATTGTGAGTGGTGATGACTTAAGCTAGCTAACATATCCTACTGCCATCAATCCGAATCTTATAATTGATCATGACCCTACAGAACAAGTAGGTAGTAGTAATCCCACAACTGTTGCCACTAAAGACATAGTACATCCTCCTGCTCAAACTACTCTTGTCCTGTCTGAAGCACTTGGGGAGCAATCCAAACAAGAGGGCTATGGAAGATAATATATCCTAAACTGTTGTTGCTTTCAATACCGCTCTACATTCGATTTCTATACCCTAAAACAATATAGAAGCACTCCATAATCCAAAATGGAAGAGGGCTATGGAAGATGAGATAGCAGCACTAAAAAGGAACAATACATGGGAGAAATGCAGGTTACCGCCCTATATTTGAAGATGAGGGCTATACTCACAGTTCCATAATCCATTACTGACTTAATCATCAGAGGAGGACCCCTGGGGGACCCCTCTCCGGCCCTCGTTAGTTACCTTGTGCAGATACCATTTGTGAAGTGAGCTAGAACGCAACTCGAACCTCCCCATATCTACTATGAATCTTAAAAGACATTCTTATCATCCATTGTTGAATGTGTTGATTGTTCTCTACAACCGGAACAAGTGACAATGTTGCAAGGGTGTGTAAACTATTAAAAAATAAAATCACAATCCAAAATCAACTTAAAACAACTTCCAAATATCAAAGTCAAGAAATAAACAACATTTAACAACTTATTTGCACATTTGTGATTTGTTGCACCGACATTCATTTGCAAATGAAATTTAGAATTCAGATATGTTTCAACAAAAGACATTCATGATACATTTGCACTAATTGAGCGAAATTCATTTCCAAAATTATTGCACCAACATCAAGAAATACAACTTTCAAGAAATCAAGAAATCAAAATCTTATTGATTTGCAAATTTTGTAATCTAATTCATTTGCAAAAGACATTCATTTACAAAATAAAACCAAGTAATAAATGACATTCATTAAAAGACATTCATTTCCACCAACATATAAGAAATTAATATTTAATTCATTTGTAAATTTCAAAATCAAGAAATCAAAATCAGTTTTTCAAAATCAACCTAATATTGAAATTCAAGATGAAATGAGATGTAATACACTAAGACAATAAGATGCACCGCAAGTCCACACCCTACAGCACCGCTAATTAAACAAACGCCAACAGCCGACTGTAAACAGTGAATCGCATGTGCCATCTGAATAGGAGATGAACAGCTAAATGACATATAAAGAACTTGATTTGGCAGAAGAAATTGATTAGTGTCAAATTTTAGGATCTGGAAGTAATTGTTAGTTGTTTTATGCCATAATCACCGGCATTGGGATGGAGAATTGTTTTGGTAATGCAAGTGCAATTAGTCAGTCCAAATGTCATAATTAAATTCATTAAATTGCTAGACGTGATTCAACTGTCCTATATTCAGTAAATAATACTATTAACTTAGGCCCTTATATTTTTTTATAATATTGGGCCCCTATCTAAAACAGAATTTTTGAACTTTTGGCTAGGGCCCTTTGCGGTGGCCCCTTTAGCCTACCCTCAGGGATGTCCAGTAACTTCTTTTGCCTTACTTCCTCTTTATTTCATCTTTCTCTCTTTCTCTCTCTCTCTCTCTCCCTCTTTCTCTCTCTCTCTCTCTCTTTTTACGGAAATGCAAGTAGTATTCGACGTGTTCACAAATTGGAGGCAAAATTGACTATTTGAATTGGACCAAACACTGTGGACAAGATCTACTCTATGCCTTAATTGAACTGTAAGTTGATAAACTCGTTTTCTCAGTTTTATTAGTTTTTTTTTTCTGAAATAAAGTGTTAATCTTGATTTTCTTTTGCTTTGTAGAACAATGACTATTATTTTTTAAATGGGAAAAAGAATTCAAATTTTCCGATAAATGAGACCACATGCTTGGCAAATTAGTGAAGCTAGAGGTAAAATGTAGGTTGTTGGGTGAAAAGATGAGAAAATTCTATGCAATAGAAGATGAAGTGATGAGTACAATGTCTACTTTAAGGAAACTAAATGAAGACATTAAGAATTTAAGATGGATTTAATTAAGTCTAATGTTAGGAAAAAAAACTTTTGTTAGAATGAGATTGTGAAGTTGATGAAGTTGTATGCAATGATAATCATAACACTTTTGGTTTCTATTGTAATGTAAAAGTGACAAATTAATGAAGCATGTAGCAAATTATTCCCGGTTTATTGAAGTAATGAAATTGAATGCCTTTTAGTACAACTCGAATCATTCCAGTCTAATATCATACATAGTTAAAACAAAAAACTTACATCAGGCACAAGAAAATTTTAGTCTAACTTGAGTTACAACAAAGCATGAACAAACATAATTGTTTATTGAACAATCATCATCATCATCATACCCAGTGTTCCCGCACATAGATACTCTATGGCCAGGGTCCGGGGAAGGAAGGTCGACGGCGTCTCATACCCATAAGGAGAGGGCGGTCATAAGAGTCCTTCGGCTCTAGAGGAGTCTTCAAGGATAGGACCTGCAAAAATCCGAAAACCTGCATCTTACACCCACGTTAGCCAAGCATAGGGATCAATTAAAAATTATAAGCGATATAGGTAAAAAAGGCAGCGAATAGCGATGACGAAAGACACAGAACAATAACAAACTAGTCTAGTAATCTAGGACGTGAATAAGGCGCAAAACTGTGCTAGGTACATAAACTAACTGGTATGCTAATGAATAACATTATTACGGAATTGCGGTCGATGCTTGAGTTCGTTAAAATATAGTTTTTAGGAAGGTGTGAGTGATTAAGCTTGGTCCTCCAACTTGCTGGGGCAACGGTAAAAACACAAAGAAAATGAAGATGCAACATTAAACACGCACTTGTAAGTTTGCATCTAACACCTAAGTTCATCAAGTATTCCATGGACCAATGATAAGGAACTACCACAAATATTCTAGCAAAACCTTCAACACACATAATAAACCTTTGGATTCCTTTAATTAACCTCATACAAATTTCTAATAGACACAATTAAGCTTTATTGAGCTCATAAATTGAGATAAATCCCTAAAAATCCTAAATTGCATATGCACAAAATCAAAATTCCACCATAAATTGAGGAAAACCTAACTTCTATGCAAAATTCAAACCATTTAAGCAAATTTCAAGGTTTAATTGAGCAATTAAAAAGAAATACTTATTTGTAACTATACTAAAGATGTTCTCGTAAATAACTTGAAAACCACAAAATTGGCCTTCCCAATCGAACCTCAAACCGAGAAACAACGATCCGCCATTGAAGAAGTTAATTACAAAATATTTAGGGTTGAAGAAGGTAAGTTGCATATGAGAGGATGAAATGGAAAGATTTTGAATTTACTTTTGACAATATTGTAAAGTGACAACAATAACTGTGTAGGAGACTTCATTAAATGGTTTTCCGATTACCAGTTAAAATTTAAAAGTCCTTTGTTTGCAAATGGGACATAAAAGTTAACCTTTATAGAATAAACTAAAGGTTAGCTCTTTATTTGTGAACTACTCCCTCTGAATCATTTTAGTTGTCCCATTTTCTTATTTGGCAAATTCATATCAGTTGTCCCATTTTCTTTTTTGTCTATCTTTTATTTACCTAAATACCCTTACTTTTTCAATTCCCAATACCCAACTACCACCTTTACAATTAATTTAATCACTTAAAATACCCACACCACCTTTAATAATCGTGAAAACTCAAATGGGACATCTAAAATGATTCGGAGGGAGTATTAAAAAAAATAAACTTTAAAAGTAATTTTTGCAACACGATTCTCTGATAACTCGATAATTTTGCTCAACATAATACTTCTATTGTTTTGAAATACTTGCTATATTTTGCTTATGGGTACCATTTATCATTATAACTTATTTTATATTCCCTCCAACTCAACCAAGTTGTTCCATTTCCTTTTATGGGCAATTCACTCAAGTTGTCCCATTTCTATTTTTGGTAATGATTTTTTTTACCCAAATACCCCCAGTTTTACTACTCCCAATACCCAACTACTACCTTTACAATTAATTTAAGGAAAAATTACCCAGAATAATACGACCTTTCACCTATTTTCCTAGAATAATACAAATTTTCAATTAACCACCAATAATACGAACTTTGACATGTATTTTCCAGTGGTATACCTTACCTGTTTACAACCGGTTCTACAGGTTAAATTATGACCACTGTTTCTCACTTGTCTTCTCCTCCCTGTTTTGCTGCTTCACCTCCATTGTTATCTTCCTCACCTTCAAGTATTCTCACATCCTCCATTGTTATCTTTCATTTTTTTAATTACTTCCTCCAATCTTCCCCTTCTTCTCTTAATATGTTTTCCCCTTCATCATCATCATCTCAATCTAGAACATCAATTGCAAATGGAATTCCTTTATGTAGTTATGGTGTTCATGCTAAATTACAAGTAGTCAAAAAAGGAGTAAGAGTTGGTGAGAGATTTTATGGATGTGCATTTTGGCCTGTAAGTATATATTAGTGAATAGCTTTAATTTATTTTATGTTAATTTTTAATTTCTTTATTAATTAGGGTTCATGATTTTATTAAATTTGTAGGCACAAGATTGTAAATTTTTTAAGTGGGAGAAAGATGTAGAGTATTCAAGTGGAATTTCTTCTTGTCTGGAAGAAGAGAAAGCTATGTTGATTGATAAAATAAAGAAATTGAAGGCGAAGAATGCAAAGTTGAAAAAAAGTGAAGCAATGTTGAAGTTAAAGCTTGACAAAAGATCTACAAAACAATTGAGGTCCATAATTCTTGAATGCGTCAATAGCAGCCGAATTTACTTCCTCCATCTCATTAATTGCTTCTTCAAAATCAACAAGGTTGTATGCTTTGGCACATCTCTAAAACAGTAATTTCATCTCTTCCCCTTTGAATGACTTGTTCCAATTTGCGTATATGTGCCTAGCACAATGCCTATGCTCTGCTTTTGGAAGCTCCTGTTGAACTGCCCTCAAAATGCTCTGTACATAATATAATTCAGCATATATAATTTAGCAATACAATTCCAGCATACAAATCAGCATATAAGCAACATCATATAATCATCTTGTATGTTCCAGCAGCATATATAAGCAAGTAATCAATATATACAGCATATGTTCCAACAGCATATACAATTCCAGTATGTATGTAAGCAATATATACAACATATATACACAGCATATATACAACATATATACACAGCATATACACAGCATATATACAGCATATACAGCAGCATATATACAACATATACGCAAAAAATATACCAGCAAGTAATATCCAGCAGCATATATAGAGCACAGTATACCAGCAAAAAATCAGCATATTCCAGCACAGTATACCAGCAAAAAATCAGCAACACACAACATGTATACCAGCAAAAATAATCATATTCCAGCACAAATCAGCATGTATACCAGCACAAATAAGCATATTCCAGCACAAAAAATCAGCATATATACAGCAGCAGACAACACATAATGTCCAGCAACTAATGTCATTTGCAATATCCAGCAATATAATCATATAATCATCAATATCAGCATATAAACAGTGCACTTACCGGGTGTTCGTCTGATATTATTATCCACTCTTTTCCATTGTCATTAGGCACACATTTCTTCAGTTCAGAAATGAACCATTGCCATATATTCATTGTTCTCTCCCTCAACAACAGCCCAAGCCAATGGATACATTTGCTCGTTAGGGTCTCTCCCAATTGCACTTAAGAGCATCCCTCCCAAGAATGTTTTTATAAAACAACCATCAATGCACAATATCTTCTTACACCCGCTTACCCAACTATTAGGGTTACTTTGTTCTAAAACCCCAACGTAGCTCATGAGCTTAAGATAATGTTGTTTCATGGATCCATGTAATCTCCTATGTGCAGCATACTTTATCTTGTAGGCAAATCCCCTACTAATGATAGTTCGAAATTCTTTCCTAACAATATCAACTAGCTCTGCAGAAGGAATGTGTGGTCTTGACTTGAATAAATCTAGTAACTGATCTGCACACCAAGAAGACTTGAATTGACGATTGGAATCCATGTTTCTTTGGCAAGTATGTTCACCTAGAACTTTTTTGACAATAAAGGAAGCTTGTGTTTTATCCCAACTAGCGAGAGCTTAAAGGGATATCCTTCACACCTTACACCAAGCTTATTCAACTTAGACTTGTCACTCAAACAAAACTTTACATTTCTTCCCTGATGAATCGCATATTTTCTTACTGCTTCCTTAAATTCAAGTGGGTTGCTAAAGACTTGACCAACAACCCATTTGAATCTACGAAAATCGGTCCGACCATGAACTCCAGTAAAATCATCAGCTTCATCATCACTACCTTCGTACTCAGAAAACACCTCGGTGTTACTACACTCACCTAATTTCAAAACAGAATCACCCACTTGCTCTGGTTCTTCGAATGACAAATCTTCACTTAGCACAAGCTCCTCTGAAATTTCATCTTCATCTTCCTCATCATGTGAAAGCTCATAATCAAGATCTAGTGAATCATCCTCCTCAGATGCATCTTCTTCACTTAACTTAGCACTAATATCATTATCCAGCTCATCTTTAGAAATTTCATCTTCAAGTTTGTCAAACTCTAGCTCATCACCAACTAGATCTAATTTTGAAGATAGGTTTGTGGTTTGAAGGGGTATGTACTGATTTCCCACTTCCACATAAATGTCACTAGGTGGGTTATTTAATTAGTTTTTTAGTGATATTCTTTGGTCTTTGATGCTCTTTTAGGGGTCAACTTTTTCCTATTCCCAATAGTGGACCAAACTTTACTACCTTTACTAACACGTACTTCTTCTTGTGTCATCAACAACCCATCATCTTTATCATTCTACATATACAGGTGAAAGAGGAGGCCTTGGACCTCTAAGGTTGAACAATGGAGGAAGAAGAGAAGTGTAAATGTGTTAGAAAAACAGAGTGTTAACAAAGATGCAAGAGAACACACAATATATGAGGTATCTTGTGATACCTACCCCTCAAAATTGGTTTCTTATCATTAATGAAATCAACAATACACACTAATGACTCAACCCTAACACTTGAGAACAACCTCTCAAGCTTGTGTTTCCATTCAACCATGGAAGACACCCACAAAACTAGTACATGAAGAAGAAAGCTCTCTTGGTCTTAAACCCTAACTCTCTCTTGATGTATTAGCTCTCTCTTACTCTCCTAATGCTCTAAGGACTCTTTATATAGCCCTAAAACATCTTAGAGTAACCTAGGACAAAAGGCCTTGAAGGCCCACAAAGAATCGAGACAAAACAGAAACCGCTGCTTCGTGGGCTGTTGACTTTGCTCGATCGAGCGTGTAAGCTCGACCAGGTCGAGCGGCTGCCTAATGCTGCTGCCTGGGTCGAGTTGTGTTGCTCGATTGGGTCTTCTCAGCTCGTGCAGTCGAGCCTTCTTCAAGGCTGTCTCTCCTTTGCATCTTGGCTTCACCAAGGTGCCTCAAACCATTATCATTGATCATCACATGATCAATGCATATCTCAAGACCCCTTTGGTGCACTCTCTTGCTTTGATTAAGCTCCTCCTTGTGCACCACACACTTGTGCTCCGTTGCACCATCATCACGACGCTCCGAAGCATCTCCACTCAAGTGAGATTTGGGTCTTGCTCTAACAATCTCCCCCTCAAGCCCAAATCTCACATCATCAACTTGTGACACCACTCTTGGTGTCCCAATCAACACATCAATATAGGATTTGGGTCTTGGCTCCCCCTCAAGACCAAACCCACCATCAACCTTTGTGCACCACCTATCCTTGTGAGCACCCTCAACAAAAGTCACTCTCTTTAGTGACTTAGGACTTGTACCCCTCTCCACATGATGCAATCCTCCACTCTTTAGCAACACATGGCCATTGTTGTTGCCCATCACACCCATCAAGTGCACCAAGCACCCTTTTGTCACCTTTAAGACTCCATCACCTTGAGTCTTAATGGTGTACCCAATCTTCTCTAATCTCCTCATTGAGATTATATTACTCACCATCTTGGGAATGTATCTCACACCCCTAAGCATCCTCAAAAGCCCATTGTGCATCCTCAAATGCACCTCTCCAATGGCCTCAATCAAACTTGCTCACCACTAGGCAAGTTTACCCTCTCATGCTCATAAGCCATCATCCTTGTAAACAAGCTCTTGTCTCTACAAATATGATATGAGTGTACGGAGTCAAACACCCAATCATCTTCATCACCTTTGGCCAATAGCACATGACCACCATCACCCTTAGTCTTCTTCTCAAGACTCTCATCAAGGTTTGGGAGCACCTTCTTCTTTACAACCCCTTTCAACAAAGGTGTTGCCTTTTTCACCTTCTCAAGTGGAAGAACTCTCTTCTTCCCTTTGAGCTTCTCACCATCACCAACCACCATTGTTGGCTTCTCCATTTCCTTCAAAAGCTTCAAGCTTTTAAGGTCTTTCTTTAACCTATTGCAAGTGTATTGAATATGGCCTCTCTTGTGGCAATGGTAGCACACCTTATCCCCATAATCAACCCTTGCCTTCTTGACCCCGGTTTTCCCCTTTGATGGATTTCCCTTGATGACCTTCCCATCTCTCATAGATGAAGCATCATCAACCTTCATATCAACCCCCATGGATGATACTTTCTCAACCAAGCTACTACGTATAGTAACTCCCTCTAGTTTTTCAACTCTCACTAACAAAGACTCAATCATTAGCCTTTGCTCTACCACCATTGTTAATAAGCTTTCCTTCTCTCTTGAAAACTCCATTAACAATCTCTCCATCTCTTGAATACCCACTGTTTTTCCCTCACCCAAAGTTTCAACAAACCCTAATGGCTTCAACAAACCATCCAAACGCTTCTCTACTTCTACCATCCTTTTTCTACCTATCTCCAAGCCTTCTCCCACTCAATACCCCAAGGAAATAACACCAAGCTCTGATACCAATTGAAAGAGGAGGCCTTGGACCTCTAAGGTTGAACAATGGAGGAAGAAGAGAAGTGTAAATGTGTTAGAAAAACAGAGTGTTAATAAAGATGCAAGAGAACACACAATATATGAGGTATCTTGTGATACCTCCCCCTCAAAAATGGTTTCTTATCATTAATGGAATCAACAATACACACTAATGACTCAACCCTAACACTTGAGAACAACCTCTCAAGCTTGTGTTTCCATTCAACAATGGAAGACACCCACAAAACTAGTACATGAAGAAGAAAGCTCTCTTGGTCTTAAACCCTAACTCTCTCTTGATGTATTAGCTCTCTCTTACTCTCCTAATGCTCTAAGGACTCTTTATATAGCCCTAAAACATCTTAGAGTAACCTAGGACAAAAGGCCTTGAAGGCCCACAAAGAATCGAGACAAAACAGAAACCGCTGCTTCGTGGGCTGCTGACTTTGCTCGATCGAGCGTGTAAGCTTGACCAGGTCGAGCGGCTGCCTAATGCTGCTGCCTTGGTCGAGTTGTGTTGCTCGATTGGGTCTTCTCAGCTCGTGCAGTCGAGCCTTCTTCAAGGCTGTCTCTCCTTTGCATCTTGGCTTCACCAAGGTGCCTCAAACCATTATCATTGATCATCACATGATCAATGCATATCTGAAGACACTACTACAAATCAACACTTGTGCCACTAATTATGCCACGGGAATTCAAAATCTGTGGCAAGTTTTGATCTTGCCACGGGAAAAATAGATTTCAAGACAATATCACAATCATACCAAAAATTTTTGCCACGGGTAGATATATACCGTGGCTAAGATACACTTGTGCCACAAATTTTGGCACGAGTAAATATATACCGTGGCTAAGATACACTTGTGCCACAAATTTTGCCACAGGTAAATATATACCATGGCAAACAAACACTTGTGCCACGGGTAAATTAATATTGTGGCAAACAAGCACTTGCGCCACAAATCTTGCTACGGGAACTTTATTGTGGCAAACAAAAACTTGTACCAACAATTATGTCACAAGGAAATATTTATCATGGCAAAAAATTTGTGCCGCCAATTATTTCTCTGGTAAATATTTCTCATGGCAAATAAAGACTTATAGGTCATGGGTAGCAATTGTGTGATTGTATTATAAATTATGATACCTGAATTTGACTTTACCGCAAGTTTTGATTTTGCCACGGAAATAGTATATTTAAGAGAAACTTAAAAAAATAAAAAAAAAATTATCAATTATGTAAATTAAAAATCTTTATCCAACTTAATTAGTTCTATATTTATTAGAAAATAAGTCATTATTTTCCCTTATTTTTCAATTTAATATAAGAAAAAATTCTTTAAACAATGATTTAATTTAATATATTTTAACTAAAAACATTTAAAATTATTTTTGAAAAGCTTTTTTTCACTTACCATATACTCAAACTAGAATAAAAACAATAATTTAAAGTAAGATTAAAGTATTTTCAACAAAAGAGAGAAAGGTTGTTTCTAACCTATTCCAAGACTTTTTCAATTTTTTATTTAGTGAAAATCAGATCGTATCATCCTCTTAAATTCAAGAACACATGAAAAATGTTTTTTCTTTCTCTAATGTGTTACAATACAAAAAACTGGAGCAATTTCGACTGAAAGTATTCGACTAAATCAAAACAATCGGAAATTTCTGACTAATTTTCCGACTGACAAGCGTTAGTCGGAATTTTCGACTAACTTGCTACTAAATCAATATATGGTCGGAATTTTAAATTGGAACAAAAAAGAATATACGACTAATAATAATATAGTAATATACTAATAACTAGACCTGGGAAAACGGTCGGTCGGTCGGGTTACGGGTCGGGTCACTTTCGGTCGGGTCGTTCTCGGGTCGGGTCATTCTCGGGTCGGGTCATTCTCGGATCGGGTCACTCTCGGTTCCGGGTCGGTCGGTTTGACCCAACGGGTTATGACTTATGAAATTTTAAAAAATGATTTTTCCATATTTTATTATTTATGAAACTTTTTTAATAAAAAAACTATTTCCCATCCCTATTACATTAATCCACATATCAATTAACACAGTATCAAAGCCTTATATGTGATTGAATTCAAGTTATAAGAAATCAGTAATTGCGACGCTCGTCGTCTAAACTTTAAATCTCTATGTATAGTTGGATTTGTAAGATACGTATCACATTAGAGAAACCAGATGTGCGATTTTCTAAAACTAGTTGGTATATCAGGTTCATTTAAGTGTAAAGAAAATAAGGAAATTAATATTTATTTTGAAAGACTTGTAATATACGTGCTTTATAAAAGTTATTGCGTTTATTAAAGTTGTAACTTAGATAAAAATGACGTTAAATATCTTCTCATTTTCTCATAAAAAATATTTTCACAATTTCAGGTTGAAAAGATATACAAATAACTAAGTACTTATTTTGATTTATAAGATACACATTTTATAATCTAAGCTAACGACATTTCTTTTCTAAAAAGCTCATTTTAATGTGCAAAACGTTCTTATAAATTATATCGATTTGCTTACTGAAATGTAGAAGAACAAAAAACTCATTTGATTGATTTAACAAGATATATTTATTAAATTAAGATGATTATAACGTCCTCTTTTTAAAGAAAAATAATTACGATGGATAAAAAGATGTTAATTGCGTATTTTAAGATCTATTAATGAGTTTTAAGGTTCAAATAATATAGTCAATATGTTTAGATAAGTTGAAAACAAAAATTTAATTTGAAATGAATTCTAACATTGAGATTACTCTAAAAATTGACATTATACCTGTCAAAACGGGTCGGTCGGGTCGGTTTCCGGTCGGGTCATTTTTGGTCGGGTAATTATCGGGTCGGTCATGTTTCGGGTTAAGTCACTTTCGGATCGGTCGGGTTCGGGTTTTAACGGGTCGGGTCTCGGGTCCATTTTCGGGTCGGATCAAATTTTCCCAGGTCTACTAATAACTAATAAGTGTTAGCAATATATATTAATACGAGTAATATTATTCTAATATAGGATTAATTTTGTTGCACTTGTGAAAATTAGTTGAACAAATTATTTTTAAGTAATTTTGCAACTAATTTTGTTCAACTAATTATAATTTTTTTAACTTATTAATAATTTTGTTCAACTAGTTAATAATAATAATAATAATAATAATAATAATAATAATAATAATAATAATAATAATAATAATAATAATAATACACTAAGTGGTCCGAGTGTTAGGTTATAAGTATACAAACATTACTTAGATTATCAATAAATAACTGATGGTCTAGTGGTTGGGGTGTTGGTATATCAACCTGAAGGTCTTGGGTTCAAATCCTACCCAAGGCATTTGTGTAGAAGGAATGTTATAGATTGTCAACATTAAATGATTTTTTTATGTGTTTAGAAAAATAAGATTGCCACGGGTAGGCTTGTGGCAAAAGAATATAATTAGCCACGGGATCTACCGTGGCAAGAAAAAGAGTTTCAGCCACAACCATAATTTTCCCGTGGCAACAATCTAGCCACGATCACTTGTGCCACGGTAGTCTCAAACTTAAATTCCCGTGGCTGAACATCTTAGCCATGGGAAATTCTTACTTGTGCCACGACTGCTACTGTGGCCCAAGTGATGATTTGTAGTAGTGAGACCCCTTTGGTGCACTCTCTTGCTTTGATTAAGCTCCTCCTTGTGCACCACACACTTGTGCTCCGTTGCACCATCATCGCGACGCTCCGAAGCATCTTCACTCAAGTGAGATTTGGGTCTTGCTCTAACAACAGGTAATGCTCTAGTATCAACAGCTATCTTAGACATTTCCACAGCACAAGCATCATCAGTGACCTTCTTTAACCCCTCCTCAAAGCTAAGAGCATTAGGTAGATGATACCAAAGAGAAAAGTCATATTTTACCCCAACATCCTCTTTTACAATTCCTTCTAACTCAAAATATGACATCTTATCTAGGTCTACTGAAATGGTTTTACACATCCCACTTAAATACTCAAAACCCACCACTCTTTTTTTAAATGTCCCACCATACCAAAACTTCAATGTAATGAAATCATTCATATTAGCCTAAAAACAATCAAAAAACACTAAATTACAAAGAATTTCGACTAAAAAACAAGTATTATTCAAAAATGGAAATTATTAATTTTCGAAATTAATAATCCTAGTTTTTGGGTGTTTGCAAAATTAGAGGATAAATTATGCAATTGGGAAGAATATACTAACCATTATAGGTGAGTGAAGTAGCTTCTTGGATCAGCAGAATCTTGCCTTGAATTCGTGGTTAATTGCTGTTTTGAGGAAGATGCGTGAGAGAAGATGAGTTCTCTGGTTTTGAGAGGAATGACAGGAGAGAGAAGATGAGAGAAGATGAGTTCTTGGTTTATTAATTAAAATTTTGTTAAAAAACAAATTCTAACCGGTTGTGGGTAAAACAATATACCAGCGGAAAAAAATGTCAAAGTTCGTATGACTGGTGGTTAATTGAAAGTTCATACTCCCTCCGTTCCAGTTTAGATGTCCCATTTGACTTTTCACACATGCCGAGGCAACATTTTAACCCTTAATATGTCTAATTATTCTTAATCAAAAATTATAAAAAATTGATATTAATAATCCTTGTATTGAGACGAATCAAACAAGATCCCACATGACTATGTTTTAACTTATAGATTAAGAGTAAAATACAAATTAAGAGTGATGAGTGAATAGTGCCAAAAGTCAAATGGGACATCTAAACTGGACCGGAGGGAGTATTATTCTTGGGAAATCAGTGAAAGGTCGTATTATTCTGGGTAATTTTTTCTTAATTTAATCAAATAATATGCCCAAGTACCCATACTTTTACTACTCCCAAGTCCCAATACCTAACTACCACCTTTACAATTAATTTATCAATTAAAATATCCCACCATTTCACTCTTAAAAACCGTGCCCAATCCAAATAAGACAACTTAGTTGAGTTGGAGGGAGTAATTATATTTAGTCTAATGGGTAAGTAAAAATATAGTCAAGTAGAATTTTATTTGAATCGTCTAATCGCATATTTTCATAATATTAATTTTTTATAATTTTTTGACGCGTATAATTCAACATATAAATGAACAAAATCCACATTAAATTGAATAAAAGTTCAAATATAGTAAATACTTCCTTATTGGGACAATTCACATCAATTGTCCCATTTTCTTTTTTTTCTATTTTTTTTACCTAAATACCCATACTTTTCCAATTTTCAATACCCCACTACTACCTTTACAATAAAACCCCACTTTTCCAATTTCCAATGCCCAACTACCGCCTTTATAATTAATTTAATCAATTAAAATACTACCTCCGTTTATATTTATGTGCAACTTTTGCCATTTTTGTCCGCTAAAATTTATGTGCAACTCATTTTTTTCTTTTCTTTTTTAGTAAAAAATAACCTATCTAAATACCTATCCCATCATTTTCTCTCTCCTTTAATTACCTATCACATCATTTTCTCTCTCCTTCTTTTCCCTTAATTACCTATCCCTACTTCCTCTCTCCTTCTTTCTCTTACTTACCTATCTTTACTTCCATGATTTTCTCTCTCCTTCTTTCCCTTAATTACCTATACCTACTTCCTCTAATTTCTCCCTACAAAGTTTTGCATTGGCAACCGTGCTTGGGCTAAAAGTTGCACATAAATATAAACGGAGGTAGTATCTAACTACCACTCACTCTTAATATTTAGGTCAAATTCAAATGAGACAACACAATTAAATTGGAGAGAGTACAACGGAGAAATACTCCTATAATGTAACTAGAGGTGTTCATTCGGGTGATCGGTTCGGTTTCGGACGGGTGTTATTCGGTTCGATTGTATTTCAGATCGGTTATGTTTCAGCTATTTGTTATGACGGGTCACACTCGGGTCGGGTGGGTTAGTCACGGTTCGGTTAAAGATCGGTTATTCGAGCTATCGAGTTATCATCGGTTCGGTGTCGGTTGAAGTTCGGGTCGAGTATTAATCGATGTCGGGTTGTCATCGGTGAATAATTGGTTCGGTTTTGTCGGGTACAGATCGAGTTCGTTTTTTTAGAAAACAGAATTCGGCTACATGTTACTAATTTCTATCGATCGAAAACAAAATAGTTAAAATGCAAATCAATCAGTGATCGTTATTAATTTTCATCTAATACGATTAAAAGTAGTTAAATAAACATTGAACATTGATTATTAGCTCTAAATATATGAAATCATGTATTAATTAGACTAACGAATAGAATGATTGAATATAAGTATATCATACTTCTATCTTAAAAATTGGTTTAGATTTAAAGCAATTCGATCTAAAATTCGTTCGGGTTAAGTCGGTTTTAGCCGGATCAAGTTCGATTCGAGCATGATTCGGGTCGGATATGACTCGGGTCGGTCATTTTTAGCTTCGGGTTATCTCGGTTAACGATTATGTGTCGGTTACAGTTCGGGTTCAGCTTTCCCATTTTCGGTTGTCAACCGGTTCGGATACAACATCGGTTCGGGTATTGTCGGCTCGATAAACCTGAAAATGGAAGATATTTTCGGGTCGGTTTACTTTCGCTTTCGGTTCAGATTTCGGGTCGGGTCACTTTTGAACAGCTCTAAATGTAACATAAACGACGAAATATTAAAATATCTTGTAGTTCCGTGATTTAACTAAAATTTTGTGCAATACTGAATTGTAATTCAGAAAAAGGTAGCCGTAGTAGGACTGTAGTCTGTAAGAGTTTATTAATTTAAACCAAAAAAAATGTAGTGAAGCCCTGCACAATTCCCTCCTGCCGACTCTCTCTCCAATTTCTCTCCCTTCCAACTAAAACTCTTTCTTCAATCTCCATTGACCATTACATTCAATTTTGTCCAAATTAATTCCTCATTTTCCAGAAATGTTAACCACATTTTCCTCCAATTAATTCCTCCCTTTCAAAACTAAATAAACTTTAGGAACTTACAAATTATACCACCTATTTTGAAATTTCCTGTCCTTTTTTTTGTCATAATTATTTGATGTTATGATTTGAACTTTTTGAGTGAGCTGAAAGTAATACTTTTTATAGTTATTTCAGCTTGCTCGACTTACTGAAAAGTTTCTGTCATTTGATCTTGATGTAAGATGCACAGCAAGTGTTCAGCCCAGAAGACGAGATTGTAAATTGCATTTCATGGCGACTAAACGTGCTTATAAGCTACGTATCCTTCCATTAGTTGTTTTGATTTGATTCTTTATTTTTAGGATTTGAGTGTTGAGAGTTTTATCGTTTGATTTTGTTCATATTTGCTTGATCTATGAAATAATTGTTTGGATTGTGATGGTGTTTTTTTTGGTGAAGTTTGGAAAGGGGAACTCGCATCGATGGGATTGGGGTTTTGATATTTTTTGGTGCAGTTTGGAAAGAAGAGTTTGATTTTTTTTTTTGTAGGGTTAGAGTTATGATTAGTTTAATGAAAATATTCAATTTGCTGAATTTTGGATTTGTTGGGAGGTTCTTTAACAAGGAAGTTAATTTTTTTTAATTGTGATGATGTTTTTTTGTGGATTTTGGAAAGGAGAATTTGAATTTTCAATTTTTGTGAGGATAGAATTATAATTTATTCAATGAACAAACTCAATTTTTTGAATTTGGATTTGTTGGGAGGTCCTTAACAGTGGTGGTATAGAGGAGTTTGTAGCACATACATCCACGGTCAATTGCTTGAAAATTGGGAGGAAGTCATCCCGGGTTTTGATCACTGGTGGAGAGGATCACAAAGTTAATCTTTGGGCTATTGGAAAACCTAATGCTATATTGGTTAGTTCATTGAGCTGAATCATTTTGCCGTTTATTTCTTTTAACAATGTTGTTGCTTGTAAAAATTTTTTTTTAATGATATGCTCTAATGCTTATGTTGAACATATGGTTGCCTATAATTATCTTTAAAGTGGATTTTGAGTTCTCGTGTTAATTGTTTAGGAAGATTAAAAACACGAAATGGGATGGCTGAAAGGGAAAAAAAGGTAATAAAATTAGCTTCTAGTATGGCCATTTGCAATTCCGATAGCTGTGATTTGGAATTATTGTGCTATGGCCTACGTGGATGCATCTAAAAAGAGTATAATAAGGTAAAGTTGCGCTGTTGCGTGCATTTGACCCCTCTCCCCGAACACCACCTAAGGTTGGAGCACTTCAAGGGTACTCAATGATGAGTAGTGATGGCAACTAGTAGGAATTGGTCCCTTTTCTCCCTCAATAATAGGTCACTTGCGGTGAGCAAGGTTGTTAGAATCGGGACCCCACCTAGAATCAATAAGGGGTAGGATCAATAAGGGGGTAGAATGGATCAAAGGATCACAAGATCCTACAATATGTTTCGATATGTATATAATAATTGATTATCATTTATATTTGTTCATTTTAGTTTATCCTTAAAGTGTTGAGTTGTAAATAAAAATTTATTTGACTTCTTATAATTGATTAAACGGAATACTTTTAGTGATTATCTATGAACTACGAATCAGTAAGTACATGAATTTTGGTAACCATAATGATGATATATTTTGAACTTATATTTTTATGTAAGTAAAAGCTAGAATTATAAGCATTTTTGCATGATAGAAGCTACCCTTGTAGGATTTGAACGTTGAATTGTAGGATCGTAGAATCGTGTTATTATCCTATCACTCGTATTTTAAGTCTTGGTAGGTTTATATGATCCTGCCATTATGATGATTCTATCCCTCATAATCTTAGTTTCAAAAAGCGCGCCTCACTTTGCGTCTTGTGATCCTCGAGCTTAGGCTTGGCTGAAAACACATCGACTCGGTGAGGCAAAGCCCACTACAATAGGCGTGCACATAGGGCGCCTCAATGCACTTCACACCTTGTCTGCTCGGTGCGCCTCCTTGTTGGGTTCAATAATTAACTTACGCTCGTTTGTTGAAAAAATATGTAAAACTCAAAACTCAAATTTACTTGAATATGAAGTTCAAAAAACTATTACTTTTTTAAGAAAAGTAAAAAGCATTTGAGGAAGAATATAACTTTCGGGATTATTGTATTCTCATTATAATAGATGTGTGCTAAAGTGTGTTTACCGCAAGAATAATAAATGTTTTTAAGCTTGTTGATACTAAAATATGAATATCATGTTGTTTAAAGTATTATATTCGTAGTTCATACAAAGGCTCGTGCCTTCACTCTGCCCTTTGCGCCTACACTTTAAGGGCCTTTAGGACCTTGATGTGCCTCACGCTTTTTAAAATTAAGCTTATGATGTGGATCACTCGCCTATTTTTGGATCGTAGAATCGTATAATCGTAGATCATATTGGGATTCTGATAACCATGGGTGAGAGTCATTTTAAAGGAGTCGAGTTAGATCCTTAATAGACTTTCTTGAATATACTTAGTCCTTAAACCTAATTCAACTTTTTGAACATTGTTGAGTGCATTGCTTTTTAATTATGCCTTCTCATGCAGAGTTTGTCGGGTCACTCAAGTGGAATTGAGTCAGTAAGTTTTGATTCTTCAGAAGTAGTTGTTGCTGCTGGAGCAGCAAGTGGAACAATCAAGCTTTGGGATTTAGAAGAGGCGAAAAGTATGTATTTAAGCTCTAATTAGGCATATGCATTTACATGGTTTGTGTCATTTTAGTTGATCTTTGAGAACTATTCCCATTTTCTAGAAGTTAGGGCTAATATATTTTCTTGTAGTTGTTCGAACACTTACGGGCCATCGATCCAATTGTACATCTGTGGACTTCCATCCCTTTGGAGAGTTCTTTGCATCTGGTTCTTTGGATACAAATTTAAAGATATGGGATATTAGAAGGAAGGGTTGCATTCACACTTACAAAGGCCACACTCGAGGGGTCAATGCCATTAGATTTACGCCTGATGGGCGCTGGGTTGTATCTGGTGGTGAGGACAACACTGTCAAGGTTAGTCTTATCTTTATCAGTATTCATATACTGCTGAACAAATAGTAATCAGATTTTTACTTCTTACTAGTTGCTGGGAACCATCCATGTTTTTTTCTTCTCCTTTTTTTTCCAATTCTAGATTCTGATCATTCAACACACTCTTTTGGTTTTATATTTGTTGCTGTCCTTGTACATTAGGCGCTGTGATTAAGCTGAGTCATAGGCTACTGTTGTAAAAACTAGTCAAATCAAGTGCTCACTACTAATAAATGGTGTAACTGGTGGTGATAGATTACTTCTAGTTAAAAATTTGCACAGATGTAAGGTTTCTTTATTTGGAGGGAAAGAATTTTTTTATTGTCTAAGCACAGATGAAGATTTTGTTTGCTCTTTGCGTGATGTTTTCAAACATCAGCAGGTTGTATGCTCATGTTCAAACATTAGGACATAGTCATTTGAGCCAGTCAGTTGTGGGTGTTTATGTCTGTTGGGTGGGGGTGGGGGGTGGGGGGTGGGGGTGGGGTTAAAAGAATACACAACCTGCTATTGTAGCTAAATGTTTTCTAAAAGAGCATGATGTAGGATTTATTAAATGAGCATATTTAAAAATTGCTAAAAGAAAAGATTACCATTAAAGGAGAAAAATGCAATTTCAGAATGCATCGAGAAAGAATATGATAATGAGCTTGGTGTTAAAAGCATGCGTTTTTTTTTTGTTTAATCAAAATGGAGATGAAAATAATGTCATGGACAGATGGATATATTTAAAATAAACTTGAAAAAGAGGTGTTAGTTTGGTTTGGGGTGAGTTAGTATAATTGTTTACCTATTTTTGCTTCCTTTTCTACTGCCGCTCTTGTCTAAAAAATTCTAACTAAGGGTCGTTGACCTCATAGATTTTGATGGATGTTTATTTGGTTCTTGAAGTTTTGAAGCAAAGTTCATGACTCTTGAATCTTCATTATAATGCCATGTTTTGAGTTTTTACAGTTATGGGACCTGACAGCCGGCAAATTGATGCATGATTTCAAGTCTCATGAAGGGCAGATTCAGTGCATAGATTTCCATCCACACGAGTTTCTTTTGGCAACAGGTTCATTATGATTCTCTCGTTGAATTGTTTTTCTATTGTTGCGTTTTGTTCATGTTATGTTAAATGTTTCGAAAGATAGTTGTGCCATGAGTATCATGGAATTGGTTTGCTATCCTTATGTGGCAATAGCGTTTGACCATGATTGAGCTTTTTGTAGCAGCTTAAGCATAGTTTTTGAAAATCATATTTGAATTCGAGTTGTACTACATCACTTTAAAGCTGAATACTTGATGACTTTTAAGGATTAATAAGTTCTAATTATCTATACTTATGTATGAGACATGGGGAAGGTTCTTTTAGGTATTACAACCCATAAAATACTGATTGCTGTATTATCTGGTGAGTTTTATTGGAACAAATAATTTAAAATGGGGAGGGTATGTGGAGGTGACTCTTATTTGTTTGCTATGTATTCCTTGGATTGCTTCTCGTGTCACAACTTGCAAATTGAGTTTTGATTGATGATTTTTTTTGCGTTCCTAGAAACAAGATTTCAGGTTACTTAGTTTATTGAGTATCAGGCGGCCAAGTTAACACATAAAAATGGTGTTCGAAATTTAGTTCATGTGGAAGTATATAATTAAAAGGTGTTCGTTTTTTGAAGAGGTGTTCCTTAGTTTTCTATGATGCTTTGCGGTTCATGAATTCATTCAGGCCCTTTTTGCATTTTCTGGACGCTCCGTTGTCTTTATGATTTTGGTGTTATTGAGCAAGTTGCCTATGGTAGTTTTTTTTAAAGAATGTTAAAGTCATAGTTTTATGTAGGTAACTTTTTTCCATTTTTTGAAATCCTTTTTTGTTCTTTACTACACCCATCAATAGTTGGAGTGAGATGCAACCTTTTTTTTTATTTTTTATTTTTATTTTTTTAATATGATGGGTGGTTTGAGATGGAATCTTGTAGAGGTTGTATCCATTTAATTGATTTATATCTATATAAAATGTATCAGTGTCTTTTCCTATAATCAACTTGTCAAATACTTCCTCTGTAACTCCCAATCAATTTACTACATTTGTGTTTTTGCGTGCCCCAATCGATTCGCTGCATTTCTTTCTTTAATTTTCATCCACGCATTTCTTCTTCTTTTCAATACAATCCACACAATTCAAACTTTTTTTCTTATTCTCTTAACACTTCCATACGTTTCTTTTAAAGTTGCATTTGCTACAATGTAACAAAATTTATTGGCACAAAGTAGTATGAAGCTTCTGCATTTGTTACTTATGTGAAGCTTCATTCATATGCTGTTTGGAAATCAAGCGTGTCAGGAAGTATGTTTTTAATTTACAAGGAGAAGTTGCGTATATCTTGCCCCCATCACCTCACCTAAATGGGAATCACTTTTGTGATATTGGGTCAATGTTATGTATTATGTATGTATACTTATATTTATGACGTTTTGGTATTTTTTTCTTAAAGTGAAGAGTTGCGTGTGACTTGCTGTTTAATTTGTGTTCTTTCTGTCTCAACTTTGCTTATAGGTTCTTCTGATAAAACGGTAAAATTCTGGGACCTTGAGACTTTTGAACTTATTGGCACTGCTGGACCTGAGGTAAATGTTTCAAATATGCTATGCTTGATTCGGCTTGTGGTGTTCATCCGTATTTCTGTTAGTAGATGTTTTCTTTTCCCCTATTTTTGATCTTGAGTTGCTGATTAGCTGATTTATCTTGGTCTTTAAGACATCTGGAGTGCGCTGTATAGCCTTTAATCCTGATGGGAGGACCTTGTTATGTGGATTGCAAGAAAGCCTTAAGGTATTGCTGCATCTTTTAGTAAACTGGTTGAATTACTAGAACATGAGGTCATTCATTTCTTGATGATTTTATACCTATTTTGTTATTTAAAACCCTTCAATTAGGTTCATTCTTGGGAACCTATTCGTTGCCACGATACAGTAGATGTTGGATGGTCTAGGTTGTCAGATCTGAATGTTCATGAGGGAAAGCTTCTTGGCTGCTCCTATAACCAGAGTTGTGTTGGAGTGTGGGTAGTAGACATCTCGGTAAGTTTAATTTGACCCGTGTCTCATGAATTGTCTATGTCTATACATTTTTTCCTTGATGTGCTAGTCAAATAAATTTGTCTGTGTCTAACTATTTTTCACATTCTTGTACTTTATACAGCGGATAGAACCATATTCAGTTCGTACACGCTCCAGTGGCCGCTCAGAATTGAAGTGTGCTCCTGCTGTAAATTTGTCGGTGCAAAATGAACACAATGCCAAGGTTGGTTCTGGCCGGCTGTCAACATCACAGAAAACGGATTTGGTGGAGAAAGAGACAAAACGTTCGGCAAGGCTTTTAGTGCCTGCAACCTCTAATCAAGTGAATGAAGAGTCCAGAGTCTCATCAGGTATATAAGAAATCTGTTTAGTTATCCTCTTTACTTCGAGCTGGTGCAATTGTTTCTGTTCAACCAAAAGTAAAAACTTCAACCTTCTAACAATACAGTAGAGTGACTTAAGGCTTAGGTTTGGTCCATAAAAAACTTTTGTTATGCTTAAGTCTTGAGACATACATTCGGCTACCGAATTCCTTGAATTTCATTGTCGTAGATTCTATCAAGCATCCAAATGAAGAGTCTAGTCCACAGATTTTTAGAACACTAGTTTACTGTTTTATGAACATTTTTTGGTGAGTTTTTATGAACTCCATTTCAAGTTTGTTTTAAATTGTTTCCTTACAGTAATCCTAATTATTCTTTATTGGAGTCTTTTAATCAACAACAATGCCAAACCTTAATCCCAAAAGATCATCTTCAGCATAATGTGAAACGGTTGCGAATTGTGATCGTAGTGACGGAACAATGATGCGTTTTTATTGTAATGCCTAAATATTGCTCGAATTATAAGATATCTCTTGATATGGCCCATAATGTGGTTTTTTACCTTTACAACGCGGAAAATATCGGTTCATTTGTTTTGAAAATATTTACAATGTGGCTAATGTGATGCAATACTGCCTTGTTTTTTCCGCTATGATCTTCACTCTTCCTCGCCCTTTTCTGAGTATCCCAATATCGAACTTTCAATAGACTTTACAAGTTCGCTAAAACCTCTTCTTATCATTCTTTATAATGATGGTACCTCTTAATTCTCCTAAAATCTTCTTAGCTATTCGAGTGATGCAATTTTTCATCTTTTTTCAATCATCTCCCACTCAACTTCTTTTCATAATTTTTACTAACTTACCGCTCACCCTTCTTCTTTATATGGGTGTGGGACCAGCGGTAAGTGAGTAGCACTCAAAGGCGAAGTTTGATTACAAAATTTTTTCACCAATTCTTCTTATGATGTATGAATAAGAAAGTCTCCGTTTGAAATCGTAACCTAAGAATTTGCATATATAATAAGTATTATCAATTTGATGCTAAATTGACATATTTCTAGATATCAAGGTTTTAACGTTTATCCATACAGATATGAATGAATTCAAAATTTTATTTGTAGACTAGATGGACCTTTGTTACGAAATTCAACCTACTCTACCCAAACTTTTGTTATGAAAAAAAGTTCTATACCTTACATTTTTGAAAACACCTATTGTTTGTAAACGCAATCATAGATATCTTAAATGTCTCCCTAAAATCTCTTGTTCATGACCCTTTATATAAGGTCATGAATGCCATTTTGTTAAGCATCACTTATTTGCTTCTTCCTTACTCCAACTAGCTTGATGAAGCATATAGCATTACTATTTTACTTATCACAAGATTGAAACCAAAAACAGGGCACAATTATATGTTTAATAATTTTTGTAAAATGAATGCTAACACAATTCACAAAATAAATTTAAATGATTGGAATATACGTATGATATGTATACTTCTATTCTTATTTATGCACCTTTATGGCCTTGTTTGTGCTCTCGACTGGTGTCTTCCAGAGATCATGCATTGACTTGTTTCTTTGTTGATCTGTTTGTTGTTAGGTCCTGGTGTTACTCCTGGAACTCCAGTGCGGGTCAATCTGAGCACTAGTCCAAGAAACACGTTGCCATCAAACACAATAGTTTTGAAAAGAATTTCCTCTAAATCCCAATCGACAACTATGGTTTCAACAAATAATAAAGCTGATATTACACCAATAATTGTACCTCGAGATGATGTAAAACTTGAGCAAGCTGATTTCAAGAGAGAAGTATTTTCCAGAAAAACTGTACCTCATTCTTCTCAGTCAAAGCCTATTGAACCGAGAAGGCTTTCGAATGCAAACGAAAAATGTGATAGACCAACCATCACTGTGCAACCTGAAATAACTGCTGTCAAGGCACCGGAATCGAGTGGAATTGCAAATAAGAGTATATTACCTGCTGTCAGAAACCTTAATATTAATCTCTCTGGTATGGAGAAGAATCTGAAAGAGGAAAAATTTGTTGGTTCGATGGTTCTTCATAGTAATTCCTCGTCGCAGCCTCTTGCAGGCCTCCCTCTTGACAATTGTATGTCTTCTTTCAGCTTGTACTACTATTGTTAATATAGTCTAGTGCATCACTTATTAGCCTGATTATTCAGTCCTTAGTTATATTTATTCTTTTCCTTCACCCTTTTGTGTAGTTATAGGTCTTGACTTAAGGGATGAAATTTTGGTTTGCTCGATTTATCCATCTTACACTTTTCTTCTCAACCCTGCTTCTTATTATTTTAGAACCTGAACAGTATAGTTGGATTTTAAGAGGGTGATAACAGAGAGGTCAGAATACAGATTGTGAGGTTTACATGAGTTGTGCTCCTACATGTCAACAATTGGAATTGATGGTTGATACTGGGAAATATATAACATGTCCTTGTTCTTTGATCTTAGAGGCGCGCGTATTGTCATTTATTGACGTGATCTTAGATTTGTAACATTTGAGTACATTCATTTTAATGAGGAAACCAATGTTTTCCTCCAGATCAAGGGTTTTATTTGAAAAAGCTTATTGAATAAGCAATTGATGAAGAGAAAGGATAAAGACTATACCACCATGGAGCTATTTAGCAATGGATAGACTTGATTGGATCTTTGGGTTATCACTTCTCAGCTTCCCTGTGCTGGTTACATGAAGAGAGAAGGAGGCCACTGTTGTCATTGGTTGGTGAAACTGGTCAATGGTTTGAATTTGGGTGGTAGCTTTTACTATAAGTTGGCCTTTGTCATTGAAAATATGCTCGTGTAAATATGCAGCTCAAAGGTTAACGACAATCCATTCTAATTTTCATCCAAAACTACGATTTGAAAAATTTTTTAGAACGTGAGAAGCATTCAAATGAAAATCAAATGTAAAATAAATTTTTTCTTTAGTGGTACAACACAAATATGGCCCTTTTGTGTCAATCGTTTCCTTTAGTGGTTTGTCATTTCTCTGGGGACAAGCTTGAAAAATCTTTATAACATTTGTAGGAAATGTTTATAAAGGCTTCATAGTTTCTGACTATTGGCAATTGGTACTCTATGTTTTTGCTACACCTTTCATTTTAAATTGTCCCTTTAATTTTGTTACTATCTATTTTTAGTTGTGATTAGAGGTGTTCAATGGGGCGGGTCGACCCAACGGGTCAAGGGTCGGGTCACATTTTAACGGGTCATTAGCGGGTCGGGTCAATAATGGGGCGGGTCATTAACGGGCCTTTGTGTAAAGGGTCGGGCCGGGCCGGGTCGGAAAATTATAAATAATAAATGCAGAAAAAAAATTACCACTTTTTTTAAAAAAATTTAATTGTAATTATTATATACATAAGTGGATCGACCCAACGGGCCATAAAGAATAATAAAAAAAGCTAATTTATGGACTTTAAAAAAGGGTCAAAGCGGGTCGAATTTAAATGGGCTTGACCCGCCCCGGCCCGTTTATCATTTGACATGACCCGCCCCGCCCCGCCCCATTTAAATTTTGACCCGACCCGACCCGATCCGGCCCGTTGGACAGCTCTAGTTGTGATCTCATATTCTCTCTCCTAATTTCATTCGCAAAGTCAATCTCTCTTCATCTCATCCACATATTTCTTCCTTACAATTGTTATTGTCTTATTTTCCCACTATAAAGTAATAAAGTAAACATCCCTTGTGGTAGCAAACTCAAACGGACAGCTGGAGTATCACCTAAAGAATCAAGATTTGAGATTCATTAGAAACATCTTCCGTGGGTGTATCTGGAGAATCTTTAGGGTTAAATGTTTCTACGCAAGAATCCTAACTGTCTATATTTGCTTATGTTAATTGTATTCAAGCCAGACTCACATATAGAAGGATATTGACACGTGAAAAAGTTGGGGCAATAGGAAAACTTTTTCATATAGAGTATTGTTGTAGAATTTTGGAAGTGTTGAAAACATCAACAAAGTATTTGACACAAAGTAGATATATATTATTATGAAATGGTGGACTCATGATGTAAATCCTAGCTTGCCCTTGAATGGTAGAACTTGCGAGAGCTGGTAATTGTTAAATTATGAGTTATATGTACAAAACAATAAGATAGAACTCTGATGTCTCGGCTAAAGTAGTGACTGTCTCTTGTTAAATTTATTTTTCAGTTGAAATTCCGATGCCTAAATCAAGCCAAGATGCTGGTTCCACTGAAATTCAACGTACTGGTATTTCCTTAATGTCTCTGATAATGCTCTCTTTTTAAAAATTTTGAAATAAGGTTTCTAAATTTTTTATCCGTGCTCATTTTTACATAAAACTAGGAAGGACCCATTCATTGGTTGCCAGTTGGGAAACAAGAGAAAGATCTCCTTCTGAAGGTCCTACTACTAGCAGTACGATCAATGTTCCTGATTCGCGCCCGTCTGCTATTGTATGCTTCTGTTATTCTTCTTAAACTCTCAATTTTCCTTTCGTATGCATAGTGTAAAAATGCGTAACGGTCGCGATCATGATAACAAAAAGGTGATACAGTAGCGAGAATGATGCAGGTATTGTAACGCCTAATTAAGGTGGAAAGCATAAGATATCTCTTGATACGACTTCAAACGCGGTTTTTTTTCCACCTTTACAACGCGAGGAATATTGATTTGCTCTTTTTTTTACCATGCAACCTTGTTTTTACCCTATGTATGCTTTAGGACTACTGCAATGCTCCTTTTATTTATCATTTTACTTGCAAGAAGGATTATAGTGCATGTAGATTGTAGACGGCAATTAACAGATCTAACTTTTTTTTCCCGAAAAAAAAATCATTTGCTGTATATTTTTGTTCATTTCCTGGTTGGTGGAGACTCAAATCTCTGATTATTTTTACGTTTGTTCTCAAATATACATTTTTATAGTCACATGAATGCTGGTTTTAAACTTATTTGTTTGTTAAATTTTTCTTAAATATATAATGTCGTAAAATATGATGTCCTTCACTATCCTTTAATTCAAAATGGTAATTGAATGAACATTCTAGTGTTAGTTTTAAGTCAAAAACCTTCATCACGATGTATTGTTTTTGTGGAATAGTAGATGTACAAAAGTAAATTTGTGATATGGAATGTTTATGCAAATGGAAATATCTTTAAAACACCTTGTTTTTTTGACATCTTTTTTTATCATTAATTAGATTGCATGCTTTTCCTTGAGATTAGCTATCTTGGACCATATTGGTTTGTAAATGATGTTGGTTTCTTCTCTCGAAGGACATCATATTTTATAACATTATTTGTTTTTAGGCCGTATGCATGAAGAGCTTTAATTTTGTGCTTGACACATCCAACTCTTAAGATATCCTCCTGGGATTCTTCTGCCTTGTCGTTAGAGATTACTTTTATCTTTTTTGGCTAAGAAACTAACATCTGTTTTTTGATAATGCATAAAGTATGTTTTTTAGCTAATGTTGTTAATTATTAGATATATGTTTCCGTTGTGTCTTTTAGCTCTCCTAGTTTCGGTGTGACTTTTACAACTTTGGTAATCTTTAATTTTCTTTTTTTTTACCCACAGAAATTTAGGTCGCGTGGATATTCTCAATATGCTGAGAAAGATATGCCTTCGTTTACACAAGATGATATCATTGCTCATATAATTGAAAAACATGAGCAATTTCTTGGTTCCATGCAATCACGTTTGGGTAAATTACAGGTATCTATCTTTTCTAACCTATATCTCTCAATGCCTCCTCTTTTATTTATTTACTTTCTATTGGGAAGTTGGTTGATTCTTTTGCTTTTTGGATGGTGATTTTGTAAGTCCCTTGAAGAACTCATCCAATCTTGTTGTGGCTAGAGGGCTAGAATGAAACATTAAAGATGGCTCTTGACCTAGCGTGTGCCCTTTTGGAGGTAGGATGACTTAATAATTTATCATTAAGTAGTATTATTTAATCTGTCTGTCTTCCATTATGTTGAATGGTAACAATCAGATAAGTTTCGGTTTAGGTTTTTTTTTTTAACATTCTTTTATTATTTTTATCTTTATAGGGGTTTGAAACTGTTATATATCATATATCTTTATGACTTGGCGATAAGTACATCCCTGCTAATTAACCCGGATGTTGTATGGTAGGAATCCAAGTGACCAATAGCTCATAGATTCTTTTATGAGTCGAACAATTTCTTTATTGTGACGAAAACAATAATAATTTTCCTTCCAGCACCAAAAACCTATTATGTAAACCTTCCGCAATGCATCAAGAGCAATGAAGGAAATGGAAAATGTTATGATATGTTTCTGAAATGAATATGTGTACATAAGGCTAAAACTCATTAAAGGAACTGTTTGATTCATGGCTGTTGGCTTACCTTTTTGGTTGGTTTTTAGTTTTTAATTGGTCAAACAACCAAAAAAGTGTTTGGTACAAGGCATTCAAAGCAGCTGTAAAGGTGACTTTTAAGCTAAAACGAAAAAGCTGCTCTAACTAGCTTTTTTGGTTGACTCACTTTTTCTCTAATAAACAGCTAGCAACCAATACTCAAATTTACCAAACATTTCCACAGACAGTTGGCTTTTTCACTTAGCTTAAAATCCAACAAAAATAGCCAATATTTCCAACTGGTCAAACAAGCTAACTCAAAAAGGCAACCTCCAACAGCTAACAGCCAATTTCTAAACACCCACTCTGTTGCAAATTTCATGCCACTATGGCTACAATGTTCTTTTTAGTTTCAAATCTTAGGTAGTAATATACCAATTCTGTTGTCACAATTAGTACCTTGAAATGTTAACCTTTTTTCACATTTTGTGAGTTGGTTGTTGGGCAAGATATTCACAGGTATTTGCCTATTAGTAACTAGCTTAAAATCCTGGAATCTTTATTTGGAATTACTGTAATAGAAAAGATTATATGTGCCCACTTCTGGCCGTAGATAATTTTTTTTAACCATCTTTAATGATGAATGTTTAAATGTTTTAATTATTATTTTGAAGCATCAATGATTTTAGGATCCGTTGATGCTTGTCCTCCATTATTTTGATTTATTTTCAAGAAAAAAATGTTAAGAAACTACCTCATGTATAAGTCTATTTGCAAAAAACTACCTTATATCCAATTTTTTTGCAAAAATACTACCTAATGTAATATGTTTCTTTGCAAATGATTACCACTTAACGGAAAGAGTTAGTTGATCTTAAGTTTAAGAGTTTGACCGATTTGAGATGCTAAATTGACCACGTGGCATTATCCAATTGATCCTTATATATTGATTTTGAATAATTCTAAAATAAAACAAATATTTGAAAAAATGAAAAAAGGAAAAAATTTCAATGTTCACACCTACTGGCTACTGCCCACCATTCCCACAACCACTCACCTGATGCTACCAATACCATATCCACCCTCACCCACTCAGGTATCGCACAACATCCAACTTTAGCCGGAAAACCCAACCTGCCAGGACAGAACTGCCTTAGCCAACAAAGCCTTCACAGTTTGTCTTTCCTTTTTTATTGACATGGCCTCTGTGACCTTGGTTGTATATAATTTTCAGGCTGTGCGTAGATTTTGGGATCGCAATGATGTTAAAGGGGCAATTGGTGCTATGGAAAAGATGGCTGATCATGGTGTAAGCATTATGTTCTTAAAGTTGTTTCCTCTATTTTATTTACCAAAACTTGGCATTGTATGTGTGAAAGTAAACTTATTAGACCAAAGCTGATTGATTTCCAATTGCAATGTAATGCAGGTCATTGTTGATGTAGTTAGCCTTTTGACAGAGAAAACTGATATTGTTACCTTAGAGATTTGTACATGCCTTCTTCCACTACTTGCAACCCTTCTTGAGAGCGATATGGATAGGTAAAGCGTTACGACTCAAGCCAATTCTTCTATGCATTTTATGTATAGTAGAGCAAACGATAGAAGAGTCTAGAAGTTTTGAGTAATTGTGAATTTTGTTATTTTGTTTTGCTGTGGTGTCAAAGTTTGTTATGCCTTTTAATTAGTTGTTATGAGGTGGCAAGTTTGTTGGTATATAAGAGGTTGAAAAGAAGGAAACCATATCTGGAAATTGTATTCGCCGAGTAATATGCATTGGAGTATTGAGCCACTCGAAGTGCTCTAGTATACAGGCAATCTGCCTAAGTAAGAAAATAATCTTTTCCTAATCTTCTACCTAACCTCTTGTATTAGAGCAGTATTGGCTCCCAATCAGATGTCTAGATCTTCATGAACCGGAAATTCAAAAGTTGAAAAGAGTCCATTACTGGAGAAATCGAAATGCTATCTTAGAATTTTGAGGAGAGGGTGAATATCATGTCGTGATTCCAAAACAAAATGGAGATGGAACAAGCTAAGGAGGAATTACGGGAAGCAAACTTACACAGAAACAAAGGCATAGGAGGGTGAATGAAGAACCATATGATGACCACTTTGTGCAAGGAGGGAGTTTCGACAAATCTAGAATGTCAAATCCATTTGCAGAGAGAAACACCATTCGAGAGAATAGCAAGAGTAAGAAAGATGGACTTATCGACATTTTTGGGTGAAAATCGAGACGCATGGATAGTAAAGGCTGAACAGTTTTTAATCATTATTAGTTAACTGAGGAAGAACTATTTTTACAACATTTTAGGATGAGGAAGGCAGGATGCTTGTGTGAGCAATAGTTGTCGGTGGTTCAAGAGGGTTCAGTAGCGGAATACAGAAAGAGGTTTGTGTTAATGGCGACTCCATTAACCGAAATTATGGAAGAAATGTTGTTGGCTCCCTTTATGAAGGGGCTGGATGATTAAGTTAGAACTGAGTTGAGAGTGTTTGGGCCCTGAATCTGGAACAAGCAATGAAATGGTCCGTAAATATAGAAGAAAAACTTATTAGCCATTATGGACCCTATTCCAATCGGAGCAAAAATATCTACCACCCCCGACACCACCCCCCCCCCCCCCCCCCAAGATCCACCAACCAAATTGTATAGATCCAAACTATTAAAAGCCCACATAACCCACAAAACTATAATTATCCCACCAACCCTATAATTGCACCCCTCACAATAATGTTTAATTGTGAATTCCGGAAGAAAAGGGAGAGAGGATTATGTTTAAAATATGACGAAAAATGGCATTTAGGCCATGTTTGCAAGAAAAAGGAACTCAACCTACCAACATATCATGTTGAGGAGGTCCACATTGAAGAAGTCCTTGAAGATGAATCGATAGAAGAGGAATGCTTCACGGACCTAGTAAGCACTTCTCTAAACTCCTTAATGGGGTTGGAAAATCCTCGAACCATGAAAATCAAAGAGAAAAATTACTGAGAGGGTGGTTGTCGTCGCGATCGACAACAGGGCCACACATAATTTCATTTCCTAGTAGTTAGTAGAGGATTTGGGCTTAGAAGTGGACAAAACAAGAAACTTTTGGAGTGACACTTGGTCTTGGAAAAACAATCAGTGGACAGGGAAGGTGCAATGAGGTAACCTTAGATTTAGGGATAGTAGTAATAATTGAAAATTTTTTCGTTTTTTAGTTGGGGTGCTCTGATATGAGTATGCAGTTGTAAGAGAAATTGGGGATGGTATTGACAAATTGGAAGTTGCATCTCATGCAGTTTCAGGTAGGAGACAAGATGGTGAAGTTAAAAAGGGGATGTATTGTTGGAATGATCCAAAGTAACGATTAAGGCTATGCTGAAAGCTGAAAATGGGATTTTGATTGAATTCAATGTCATATCAGTGGAGAATAAGACAATATGTAAGGCACCACAGATTCCACCATTTTGAGTTGATATTTTACATAAGTGTGAGCGCATATTCCAGTAACCAGAAGGTTTACCTCCTTTACGAGAGTCATGGGGATTGCATTTTGCTTCAGAAAGGGGTTAACCCTGTGAGTGTGCATCCGTATCGTTACCTACAGATTTAGAAGGAGGAAATGGTTGAAGACATGTTGAAAGCAGAAATTATTAAAAACCTAGTTCACTTAGTGAAGAAAAAGGATGGTTCATGGCGACAAATATCCTATTTGGGTAATTGACGAGCTCTTAAGATAATTACATCGATCCAGAATTTTTTCCAAACTCGATGGAAAATTGAGTTATCACTAGCCTAAAGGATACCCACAAAATCACCTTTTGTACTCATTTAGGGCATTACGAATTTCTTATCTAGCCATTTAGTTTAACCAACGCTCCAGCAACATTCCAGTCATTGATGAACAAGATTTTCAAAACATTTTTGAGGTTTGTGCTAGTGATTTTTGATGTCATTTTAATTTATAGTAAAATAGAGTTCGACCATGAGCAACATTTAGCAATGGTTATAGCTATGTTGGAGGAAAACAATTAGTGAATAATATAAAAAATGTGAATTTGGGAAAAATCAAAGATGGCTTATTTGGGCCACATTGTCTCATTTGAGGGCGTCACTGTGGAAAAAACATTCAAGCGATGATAAACTAGCCCATTCCAAAATTTTACGAGAGTTGCGAGGATTTTTAGAGGTACTATAGAATGTTCTTCTAAGGGTATGTTTACTTGGCAACTATGTTACACAATAATGTAAGAAAGACTGTTTTTGCTGCTCTAACATAGCCACCCAAGCTTTCGAACAGTTGAGGACAACCTTAAGTACAACCCTTGTGTTTAAGGATGCCTATTTTTCTTTTTCTTTTGTGGTGGAAGTCGGTGCGTACGGGTATGGATTGGGTGCAGTATTGATGCATTAAGGTCATCTAGTGGCTTATACTAGCAAGGGGTTAGGTTTTTGTGGTCAAAACATACCCATTCACGAGAAAGAGTTGATGGCTATTGTTTTAGCAACTCAAAATGGTGTCATTATCTTCTAAGGGCGTCATTTTACCATATGGATGGATCCAAAGAGTTTGAATTTTATCATGGAGCAACAGGGTGGAAAATGATTATCAAAGATGGGTAAGCAAGATAATGGGGTACGATTTTGAAATCAAATATAAACTGGGTTCCATAAATGCAAATGCTGATGCATTTTTGCGACATCCTTCTCTGAATCATCTGCACTTGGGTGCGTTAATATCAGTAACTCGGGTTCCATGGCTGACCTATTTGACGAAATACATTAAGATCCCTTAATCTATAAGACTCAAGGCGAGCTTCTTAGGGTAATCACTCTTATCCAGGCCTTCATGTGATTAATGGAAACCTGTATTATAAGAATTGACGAGTTTTGTCCAAGACTTTGACTCCTATTACAGAATTGTTCCAAGAATTCCATATCTCTGCCATTAGGGGACACTCAGGAGTATTCAAGACATACCAACGCATTGCTACAGATTGGTATTGGGAGGGCATGCGAAAACAAATAACTCAGTTTGTACGAGAATGTTTGGGTTGTCAACAACAAAGAGGGTCACGCTTCAACCAGCAGGTCTATTACAGCCCCTTTCCATTCCCTCTCAAGTATGGTAAGATGTGACTGTGGATTTCGTTGAAGCTCTACCTAAATTGGGTGGTTTTAAGACAATATTAGTAGTTAATTGTCTTACTAAATATGCCTGTTTTGTGGGAGTGGTTCACCCTTTCTCTGCCCCATCCGTAGCTGCATCATTTATCAGAAATGTTTGTTTACATGGCTTTCTTGCTTCAATAGTTTCAGATTGTGACAAAACTTTTATGAATTTATTTTGGCGAGTTTTTTCGTTCGAAAGGGATTGTTTTAAGAAGCAGTACGGTGTATAGCCCGCAAAGTGATGGCCAAACGAAGTAGTGAATATTATAGTATAATCAAGTTTAGTTCAATTTGATAGAAAATAAGTAAATACTTAAAGAATTCATATGATTTATTCTCTTGAAAAACATCAATTGTATAATCTAGGTGGAGTGGTGGAATTTTAATTTTTAGTATATAAATAGTGCATTTTTGTTTTCTCTCAATAAAAACTCAAATAAGGATGAAGCCGTATGAGGCGGACTTGAGATGAGTATGAGGCGAATAAGGTGTCGGGGTCAGGCAGGTAAGGTGGGATGGGATAAGGCGGGGATAAAATTGCGTGGACAAGCATAGTTATGAAAATATCACCAACCTTTGGCAGTGGGCATGAATATATTAGAAAACAAGTGATGGTTTATCATTATTCATTAATGCTGAGCTAATTTGTGTTGAACTGATCTTTATGAATTTCTCTTAATTTACTGATAGTGAACCATTATTATCTGAACTTATTTTTGTTGGGGATGAAGTCGAATCTATTGTGCATGAACAAGTTGTACTGCAGCTAAAATTTGAATTCATCATAAACAGGCGTGTAGGTATTTCACTTGATATGCTGGCAAAGCTGGTGAGAGTATTTGGTTCAGTCATCTATTCAGCAGTTTCATCGGTTTCATCTTCAGTGGGTGTAGATATTGAGGCTGAGCAAAGGTGTGTATTCTTTCACCGACATACTCTCTTCTCTGCTATCTCCCATGTTTTCAAATTTTGTTTTCATCTTTTCATCTGTCCGGGAGCCATTGTGCTACTATTGAAAGGTGAATTTCATCTTGTTCTTCCAGTCACCTATGTTTCATGTTAAACTTAAGGGGGACCTAGAATGTGTTTTTTTTAGAAATTTTCATAACACAAGTTGAATACAGAAATAATTTGAAGTACCAATTAATAGATATATGATTGAGATTTGAGATAGATAACAATTAAGTTGCTGAAATGCTTAGGTTGGAGCGTTGCAACCTCTGTTACATTGAACTAGAGAGGGTTAAGTTATGTCTGCCAGCGCTAATGAGGTTAGAATTTATTGAAGTAATTTTACTCATCTTTTATCAAGTGTCCAGATTACATTTGAGGAAGGAAAAGATGGGGAGGGAAGACCGGAAGAGTGATCAGTCTCCCTTCAAAGTCTTATCAATGTTGAAAAATTTTGTTTCATACACTATGAAGGACCTCATGTCCTTATCCCTCGAATTCCCTTCCCTTCATTTCCTTCTCGTCCTTTCTTTCTGTCGAAATGAAGGAAACACCATCCCTTCATTTCCATCCATTTCAGATATAACATATATAGCATTAAAATTTTGTTTTACTATACTCGTTCCTTTTTGCTTTTCTTTAGAAGAGGAGGCTCAATAGCGAAGGCTGCACAGGAGCTGAATTTAGCGCTAAGCGCTGGTTGTGAATGACGATAGAGTTCGAGTTTCTTGATGGAGATTTAGCCCTATCTGACAATGTTTAAGAAATTGATGAGCTTGCTGCGGTTGATCGGTTCACATGCAACACACGGTCGAAGCTGCATGCTTGTGTATATTTAGGCCCGTGTTAACTGAAAGCATTAACCTATACTGTTAATACTTGAAGGCAATTGACAGAAAGTCGCTGCTTGTGTAGCTAAACCTGCTAGAATAGCAATGTAACGACTGCTCCATTCAATGCTATATGGAGCATAAGCTATTGGTAAACCTACCATCTCTTAACTAATGGGTGCGTTCTTAGGTGCATGTATTTTTCTCTATCGTTCCCATTTGTGTAGCAAGAATATACGTTATTTGGAAATGATTTGTTTCGCTTTGCTTGAATGTCTCAGTTTTGAAAGAAAGTCCAGAATTACTTTTCTTGTAATGAATGAATTAGTTAGAAAACACTACAAAATCATGTAAGGAAACATTTGTGTAGCAAGAATATACGTTATTTGTAACGTAGCAATATATTCTTTATTTGCAACATACCAAAAATGAATTATAATTTTTCCCACAAAGGAAAACCATGCTTTAGCATAATTATAAATCATATCATCAAAATACGATTTTTGGTTTAAGTCAATAATACGTTTTATTTGATCCTTTTAAGTGATGTGATTATTACTTGAATGAGTTTTGAAATTCATCCTAGACCACGTGAATATATTTCATAAGTTTATAAAAAGAATTATAAAATTTCACTTTCTCAAATATGCTGTAATTTTTTGGATAATAAATTTGGTAATTGATTTACAAATACATATTAATTCTCCAACAAAACTCAAAATAACTAAGTCATTATAATATCTCAAGTATAATAAATTTAAGGACATCACATCAGATTATAATTTAGGAAAATTTGATTTTAAACATACGAACTTTGCCTCATTTGCTTCTAAATGATCGAACTTGCGTTTATCTTTTAAAGGTAGACCTGGGAAAACGGTCGGTCGGTCGGGTTACGGGTCGGGTCACTTTCGATCGGGTCATTTTCGGGTCGGGTCATTCTCGGATCGGGTCATTTTCGGATCGGGTCACTCTCGGTTCCGGGTTGGTCGGGTTGACCCAACGGGTTATGACTTATGAAATTTAAAAAAATGATTTTCTCATATTTTATTATTTATGAAGCTTTTTTAATAAAAAAACTATTTCTCATCCCTATGACATTAATCCACATATCAATTAACACGGTATTAAAGCCTTATATGTGATTGAATTCAAGTTATAAGAAATCAGTAATAACGATGCTCGTTGTCTAAACTTTAAATCTCTATGTATAGTGCAAAACGTCCTTTGACTGATTTAACAAGATATATCGATTTGCAAAACTCATTTGACTGATTTAAATGTGCAAAACGTTCTTATAAATTATATCGATTTGCTTACTGAAACGTAGAAGAACAAAAAACTCATTTGACTGATTTAACAAGATATATGTATTCAATTAAGATGATTATAACGTCCTTTTTTTAAACAATAATAATTACGATGGATAAAAAGATGTTAATTGCGTATTTTTTAAGATTATTAATGAGTTTTAAGGTTAAAATGATATAGTCAATATGTTTAGATAAGTTGAAAACAAAAATTTTATTTGAAATGAATTCTAACATTGAGATTACTCTAAAAATTGACATTAGACCTGTCAAAACGGGTCGGTCGGGTCGGTTGCCGGTCGGGTCATTTTCGGTCGGGTAATTATCGGGTCGGTCATGTTTCAGGTTAAGTCTCTTTCGGATCGGTCGGGTTCGGGTTTTTACGGGTCGGGTCCCGGGTCCATTTTCGGGTCGGATCAAATTTTCCCAGGTCTATTTAAAGGCTTGAACTTTGGGGGTCATCTGCATCTAAAGATACAGATGACTTGCAATCGGATGAAAAGGTAAACTTTTTTACTTCTTCATCTTCATCATTTTCATCTTCTTCCACCATTTCATCATCTTTATCTTCTTCATCTTCATCAATTTATTCCTTTCACCATCTTCATCATCTTCATCTCTCCTTTTTCATTAATTTCATCATCTTCATCAACCCCTCTCAAACATGTTTCCATTAATTTGGGTTTCCTTTTTCATTAATTGTTTGGATGTGCTCGATCTTCAATTGGTGGATGAAAATGGCAAATTCTCATCCAATCTCAGGTATGTTTTTACTCTCAATCTTCAATTTTTGGGTTTCGTTTTCAATAATTTGGGTTTTTTTTCAATTTTTTTGGTGAAATGGGGGTTTCTAATTCCTTAAATGGAGCTACAACTACTCCTTCATTCTCCATTTCTTCTTGTTGCTCCAATCAAATCATGATGTTGCTGCTCACTCGCCATTCATCACCATTTTCCTTCAATTCAGGTTCGATCTGTTCATTTGAGTTCTCAAGGTTCCTTCAATTAAACCTTAATTTTATATAGATTTTTTTTCGTTTTTCTTAATTGATTTTTATCTCATGATCTCTTCAAATTTATGGTCTGGTTTTAATTGCTTATTTCGATGGCCATTTGGCCTTACTTTTTAGTTTTTTGTCTGATATAAACGAGATGCTCTCAGATGATTGAGATTAACAAAAGAAACCTTAATGAAGCTTCATCAGATCCAAGTCTTTGTGGTACTTTTCACAATGTTTCTAATGGTTATAGTAAGGAGAAGGATGATGTTCATAGTTCTGGCTTGAAGAAGGCGATGAAGATGGTAACCTGTTGTTCTAGGTTACCAAAACCCGCTACACCTTTAAAAGCGGAGACCCCCCAAAGTTCGAGCCTTTAAAAGATAAACAAATGAGGTAAAGTTCATATGTTTAGAATCAAATTTTCCTATAATTTATTATACCAATTCATAACAATTTTACGATTATTTTCGACTAAAGACTCAACTCCTTTAAGTGATAATAATTCAAAAAACATATCAAATTAAATAAATAAATTAAATAATTATATTTAGTTGTTTAAGTAGGTCCAAAATTATATTAAATATTAAGTGATTAATTGATAAATAATTTAAATCCAAAAATATATAGAATTAAGTTAAAATCAAAATGACTTAAGTTAATTGTCTTTATTTAGATAAGGAATTGTATTTGAATTTGAATTTGATTATAGACGTGTGTTTAAGATGTTTACATGTTTTGTTATTTTAATGTTTGAATAAATATTTTGCTTGGTAATCAAGCTATACTAATTATAGGTTTTCCTACAAGTGTGGAGATATTTTGAATCTTAACTAAAATATGGAAAAAGAATTTAAATTAAGGCAAAATATAAAAATTTAATTTGAATTATATCTAGGAAAAATTACCTAGAATAATCTAAACTATTCACGATTTCCTACAATAATCCCACCTATTGAATAATCATGAATAATCCCAACTTTGAGGGGCATTTTCCTAGAGTAAACCCGGTGACCGGATGACTTGCTATAACAAATGTTTTTTTTTTAAAAAAAAGATAAATTAAAATAAATTGTCGAAAAAATGTTAAAAAAATATTCATAAAAAATTTATGATTTTTTTTATTATATAGAATCTTTTATGTATATTTTCAAAAATATTTTCTGATTTTAAATTAATATTTAATTTATTTTTTTGGTGAATTACCTACTGTAGCAGGTCATCGGGTTAACCAAGAACCAAGTTTACTCTAGGAAAATACCCCTCATAATTTTCTCTTTTCTTGTATTAAGATCTAGTATTCATATAGTTTTGTAAAAGTTAGTTCATCTAATTCTTTCATTAGTAATAGGTTTTAGAGTTAAAAAGAGTTATAACTTTTGTTATTAACTACGCCTAAGCTTGGAATAATTTTTAAAGTATCCAATTTGTTTTCTCTATTGTGAGATTAAGATTAGTTCTTATATTAAAGGAACTTGTAGGACGTTCTTCAAGTGGAAGAACATGGTAAGAAAAGATAAAGATATCTTCTAAGTTTTCTTAAAGTTCATTAATAAAACATTCGACCTAAAACAGTTTGTTGAATCCTACGGGTTGAAAGAGAACTCATAAGCAGGGAGTAGGCTATCAATAAATGAACTTTGTTTACAAATCCCTTTTTCTTATTTAAGTTTATTTGCTCACATAGTTTAGAGACTTATCATTCGACCTAAAACAGTTCCAGAAAACTATTTTGAAAGACCTCCTAAGCTCATGAGCTTACCTTCTAGAATAATAATTTTAAACGGACATATTCTCTATTCACCCCCCTCTAGAGAGTATTCGATCTCCTATCAATCTTCAATTGGTATTAGGGTTGAGTTTCACATATAAAGATTAACACCTTCTGAGGGATCCGATAGGAGAAGAGTTGTTTGCTCATGGTCGTTTATGCTCTAGGCCTCCTTTGTTTTATAGAACAAATTTCTCTCATTGGAAAACTTTGATGAAGATGTTTGTGATTGAGAAAGATATGGAGCTTTTGAACATTATAACTAAAGGACAAGGCACCAATAAAAAAGGAAACTTAAGGAAACGATGTGGTAAAATCCGAATCCCAATATTCACAAACCGATTTGGAATCCATGTCCAAAAATTATAGAGCAATGAATCAATTGTGTTGTGCTTTAAATAATACTGAGTTCAATCGAGTTTTATTATACACAAGTGCTAAGGAAATATGGATAAGTTGTTCGTGATGTATGAAGGAACAAGTCAAGTCAAGGAGACAAGGATCAACATTCTCATGCATCAATATGAGATGTTCAAGATGAAAAAGGATGAGAATATTAATGAAATGTTTACTCGTTTTATATTGATTACTAACAGTTTGAATTCTCTTGGTAAAACTTTCAGTAATGCAGAAAAAGTCTAGAAGGTCTTAAGGTGTCTTCCATGATCAAGCTAAATGGGGTCCGAAAGTCACCGCCATCGAAGAACCTACCCTACATGATGATGGAGAAAGTGATGTAACACCATCCATGAAGAATCTTGCTGTAAAGGCAAAGAAACATCATGAATCCTCAAGCGAAGATGAGGAAAGTGATGATTAGGAAGATCCATTTCCCTTAATCATAAGAGGTCTAAAAGAAATCATGAAGATGCGCAAAAAATTTAAAAAAAATGAAAATCTAGAAACAAAGGGAAATCTTCCAATTCCAATTCCTAAACTAACAAACTTGCTTGTTTTGAGTGTGGATCTACAGAGTATCTTGTAAAGGAATGTCCTAAAAATAAAAGGGAATATTACAATAAAAATAAAAAGAAATAATCAATGGTTCCTATGTGGAGTGACTTCGAAGGATAAACCGTATCAGAAAGTTAAGATGGTCATGCTCACTTATGTCTAATGGAAAATGATGATAAAGATGATGATCTAGAATTCATAAGGATGTACTTGACTATCTTAACTCTTGTTCTATAGACAAATTAGTTAAAACTCTCTTTGATATGTTTCAAATTGAACAAATCTAAAAGATGAGAAAAACATTTTAGAAGACAGAATTTGTCACTATATATGCCGAAGGTTGTGAAGACCTTATAAAGAAAAATGAATCACTTAAGGTTGAAAGATTAAAATTTGAAGAGACTGTCAAAGTCTTGAAAGAACATATCGGTCAAATGAAAAAGCTCATTGATCTTCAGAATAAAAATGATGATCTTGAATCCGAGTTTAAGACTTTGACACATGAGTCTGACAAAAAATTAACAATCATTAACAAAGCTAAATGATTCTGCATTTTAATTTATAAAAATGCTTACACGACAAAAAGGATCTAATAATAAACGCGGTTTCAGTTATAATAATGCTACACATAAATTTATGAGTAAAACCATATTTGTTAAAAGTGCATACAAGCATAGATGCTTACCTACTTGCTCCTTTCGTTGCAAAGAAGGATATCTTAAGTTTGCATGTCCTTAAGGCGTAAGGACAATTATATTATCAAGAATTCGTTTACCTTTGAATTACGTGAGCAGATAAAGCAAATATGGGTTTCTAAAGGGACAAGATCACCTAACATAGTCTACCCCGATTATGGTCCCAAATTTGTCACTTGGTTGGCTAAGAGAAGTTGAGAAAGGTTATTTTTTGTTTTGTAGGAAAAGAAAAAGTGGATCTTAGATTGTGGATGCTTGAGACATATGAGTGGTAAAGTTTCTTTATTTTTTGAAATTAAAGAAAGGTGCAATGGCTCGATCACCCTAGGCGACAAAAGCAAATTAAAAATATTAGGTGTTGGCAAAGTTGGTAAGGAATCTTCTAAAGTTAATGATAATGTCTATATGGTTAAAGGTCTCAATTTTAACTTGCTAAGTGTGCCTCAATTATGCGATAAAGGTAATCAAGTAATTTTTGATAAAGAAAAATGTGTTCTCAAAACCCTAACACCGGAGATACATTTATTACTGCTTTTAGACATGACAAAGTTTATGCTTTGAATACTAACGAAATTGCAGCTCAAATTTTCAAGTGTTTAAAGGCTATAACGAATGATCCAAAGCTATGGCATAGAAGGCTTGGTCACATCAATACGCACACCATGCATGAATTAGTAAGTAAAATCTTGTTAAGAGACTTCTAGTTCTTGACTACAAACACAGTCCTTCATGTGATGCATACATTAGAGGTAAACAAGTAAGAATTTCATTTAAACCAAAGAAAATGGTAAGTACTTCAAGACCTTGTGAACTTCTACACATTGATCTATGTGGTCCAATGCATGTACGGAGCATACGAGGTAAATCTTATATTCTAGTAACAGTTGATGATTATTCTAGATATACGTGGGTTGATTTTTTGAAGGATAGAGGTGAAGTCTTGAAACCGTTTTCATGACGTTGTAAAGAAATGCAAACTCAGTTGAATCTTCCAATAGTTTTCATTAGAAGTGATCATGGGTGAGAGTTTGATCAACTAGGCTTTGAATCCTTTTGTCAAAAATACGGTATAACCCATAACTTTTCAGCTAGAACACCCTAACAAAATGGTGTGGTTATTGAAAGGAAAAATCGCAATTTAGAAGAAACGGCCAGGACTATACTTATAAAAAAATGGATTAGCCAAACATGACTAGACCGAGACAGTTAACACAGCAAACTATGTCTTAAATAGGTGTGTTATTAGACCTATACTTATGAAAACCCCAACGAATTATTTAAAGAAAGAAAACCAAACATGGCCTACCTTAGACCATTTGGTTATAAGTGTTTTATTCATAAATATGGTAAGAACAATCTAGGTAAGTTTGATGATAGAACTGATGAAGGCATATTTCATGGATACTCATTAAATAGTAAAGCTTATAGAGTGCTAAATAAGCGAACTAGCATGATTGAGGAAAGCATACATGTGGTTTTGGATGAATCTGTCAATGGAATATTAAGTGAGGGATTGAAAGAGTCAAACAGTAACAAACATTTTGATGATGTAAGTAATAATGAATTGGATGCCAATGATCTTCATGAAGATAAAAAGAATAACATGCAAAATCCTATATAAAGTCTTGACGAGGTTGAAGAAAAACATGGTAAGCGCATTGAAGACTCATAACCTGATCTTGAGACCCAACATCAAGACCTGGAAACACCTCCTGAGCGTATTGATTTAAGTACTCCAATAAGGGATTCCTTGAAAAAAGTAGAAACAAGCTCTTTAAATGATTGCACACCATCCATATTATGAAGAAGGTTTAAATTGTCATCTCAACATCGCTTGTCAAACATCAAAAGTGATCCAAATGCACTCGTACTCAATCCTCTCTTTAAAATTTATGTGCATTTTCTTCTTTTGTTTCTCTTCTAGAACCAAAGGATATCAAAGAAGCAATAGGAGATCCAGAGTAGATCATTGCTATGCAAAGTGAGTTAAATGATTCAAAAAGACCACCAGATCGTACTATTATTGGAACTAGATGGGTCTTTCACAACAAGCTCAATGAGGATGGAGACATCATAAGGTACAAACACTAGTGGAAAAAAAGTTATTGGCTGCTGCTTATTGGCTGCGGTTTTTAGGAAAACGCAGCCAATATGAGTAATAAAATGCGGGAAAAAAAAAATTATTAAAGGGCTGCGGTTTTTACCCTTAACCGCAGCCCAAAAGTGTTTCAAAAAGTATGATAAAGAAAGGGCTGCGGTTTTTTATGTGTCCGCAGCCCTTAACCATTCGAAAATAATTTAATGAAATTAAAAAAAAAAATAATCAAGGGGCTGCGGTTTTTAAGTGTGTCCGCAGCCCTTGTTCTTTAAAAAAAAAGAATTAAAAAAAATTGACCTTTGAGGCGCTTCATAAAAACCCTACATATATATAGCCGTTTTTTTTCTTAACCCTAATAACCCTCATAGCCGTTTTCCTTCAATATTTCAATCAAAGTTTTTCTTCTTCCTTTTTCAATCAAAATCTCTATTCTTCAAAATACTAAAAATTAATCAAAATCTCTATTCTTCAAAATACTAAAAATCAATCAAAATCTCTATTCTTCTGGGTTCGTTTTTCCAGTTGTTTTTCTGGGTTCGTTGTTCAAGCCGTGTTTCAAGGTTTAACGTTTTTCTGGGTTCGTTCTTTAAGCCGTTTTTCAAGGTTTTTCTGGGTTCGTTCTTCAAGCCGTTTTTCTGGGTTCGTTCTGTTCTTCAAGCCGTTTTCAAGGTTCGTTCTGTTCTTCAATTGACCTTTAAGCCGTTTTTCTGTTCTTCAACGTTCGTTCTTCAAGGTTCGTTCTGGGTTCTTCAAAGTCTTCTCAACGAGATTTCCTTCTTCAAAATGGCGAGATCTTCATTTCAAGAATGATTCTTTTTCGTTTTTGTGTTATTTTTTTCGTTTTTTTGTAATTTTTTTCGTATTGTTGTAATTTTTTTCGTTTTTTTTTATTTCGTTTTTTTATTTCATTTTTTTTATTTGTAAGTTTGGTTTGATCTATTTTGTTCTATAAGATCTGTAAGATCTATAAAGTTCATGTTCTTGTTCTTTGATTTCGATCTGGGTTTTTTTTTTATGTTCTGTAAGATCTGAGTTTGTAGATCTATTTTGTTCTTTGATGTTCAATCTATTTTGATTTTCGGTTTTTATGTTCGATCTATAAAGTTGATGTTCTTGTTCTTTGATCTTGTTCTTTGATGTTCGATCTGTAAGATCGTTTGAATGTTCATTTTCAGATCCAAAAAAAAACTGGTCTTTGGAATGAAATTAAACGAAAAGAAAAAAAAAATTTTTTTTTTTTATTTTGAAAATAGGCTAAAGGGCTGCGGTTTTTTGACCTGTCCGCAGCCCTTTAGTCTTTTTTGGGCTGCGTATTTTGACCGCAGCCCTTATCTAATATTATTTGCTGCTACAATAATGGCTGGGGTCAAAAACCGCAGCCCATAAGGGCTAAAAAACCGCAGCCCTTGCGATTTTTTCCACTAGTGAAAGAAAGGCTAGTAGCTTAAGCCTAATGTGTGTGTGTGTGTGTGTGTGTGTGTGTGTGTATGTATGTATGTATGTATGTATGTATGTATGTATATATGTGTATATATATATATATATATATATATATATATATATATATATATATATATATATATATATATATATATATATATATATTAATGTATGTATGTATGTATGTATGTATGTATGTATGTATGTATGTATGTATGTATGTATGTATGTATGTATGTATATATATATATATATATATATATATATATATATATATATATATATATATATATATATATATATATATATATATATATATATATATATATATATATATATATATATATATATATATAGAGAGAGAGAGAGAGAGAGAGAGAGAGAAAATTTTGTGAAATTAAGTAGAGAAATGGAGTTATTGATGTGAAATTTGCAGGGGCATTAAACATGAGAAGTAATCAAATCAATTACCCAAACCCTAATATCGCGATTTCTTATGGAAATAATTGAGAAATCAGAACGAATTGATTGAAATATGGAATCTGAAGGAGGAAATTATGGGATTAAGAGTGAAAATTGAGAAAAATGTGTCGGAAAGTCGATCCAATGTTGATTAGTGATGAAGGAGGAAATTATGGGATTAAGAGTGGAAATGGAAATAAATGCTTGATTAGTGATGAAGAAAGAGGAAACTAGGGTTAAAAGTATTAACTAGAGTTAAAAGTATTAACTAGGGTTCAGAACATGGTTGAGATATGGGTCAACGGTTGGGCAAAGGTAAAAAATGGATTTTTACCGGTAATTTAGTGGATTGGTTGTGTCGATGTCACATTTTGTAAGTTGGTGGCTGTAGTTGGTAAAAAACGAAGTTTAAGGCTGTTTATTTGAAATTGAGGAAACTTGGTGGCTGTTGTTGGTAATTGATCCTTATTACAAGTAATAAATTACTTATTTCAATTGTTTTGTTGTTCATATAAATTTTTTAATTATTTAGAAAATAATTATTTACAAAAATGGGATCAATATTATTTAAAAAAATTTCAGTGTATAATATTAATAAATGCTCATTTTAATTTTATATTTTGTTTTTATATTAATACAAAATACTTTTTAAATTACAAAATGCTAATGATTCCATGTGTAACACGGGTAAGTACCTAGTTTCCTATAAAATGATGACAACGTTCATGTCATCATGAGTCGTGGTCATGTTGGCCGTATTTGAGGTAGGACGAGAAGAGTTGTCACCTTGCGTATCTAATCTACCCATAGACCCAAATTTTGGGCTTCTCGAACAGGCTCAAACTTGATCACCTCTTTAGAATCGGGGAGTTGAAGTACAAACCATATTATACGAATCAAACCGACATTCACAGAAACATACTATTAAATGAGCCCGTATACAAAGTTTGATCAACTGATTTTGTATCTCAGAAGCTAACCCAAGAACAAAGCATGGCAAGTCAACTAGCCAGTATACATGTCTCTCATTCACCCAAGTTCCAACTCTATGGTTGCTTCTTTATTTGTTTCTATGCATCAATTTGTTCGAGAATCCCCTGTGAAATGGAAGACTAATCATAATTGAACTGAGGTGCATTGCCTTGGATGAAAATTTTCTTTAGATAAAAGTTTTTCGACAAAAGATTTGAGCCTATTGGCACCAGGACCAGGCTGAATTTCAGACGTGTTATTTATAACTCTAAACGACAATGAACCGACAGTATCATTCTCATTTTCCGTCACCAACCATTTTCCAGGCACAAATCCGTTGGCATTGCTACGTAGAAGCTCAGAGTCGATCTTATCCAGTACTGCTTCCTTTCTGCCGAACTTTCTTGCAAAGGGTGCGTTGCTGTTCACCATTTTCTCGTAATCTTCAAATGTTAGAAAATGTGGGTGTTGTTTCGGAGGATTATCCCATGATATGAAATGAAGGTCGTGATTCACTGTTGTGTTCTTGAACTCCTCAACGTTGCAGATTACAGTATGGAAATAGCCTTCAGGCGAGGAAAGGAAGTTGGCATAGTACATAAGAACGGTCCTAGGAAGGTTATCCCAACCCCATATGCAGTACTCAACGAAAGGCCGAGAAAGCATCATCCAAGCAGAACCTGATGAAAAATTAAAATTTTGAGATCTTCATTCTCGATGATCAGTAATATATTGAGTTTCTACCCGAAGTATAATACCTGTGTATAATTTGAATGCGGTTGGTAGGCCTCGTTTTTCAGGTACCCAAAAGACATCGGATTTTTGAGAGCTGTAGAAACCGGGGTCAATCAAAATTGGTCTTGCTCTCTGGAACCTGTCAAAAACAATTACATATTCACTCTGATTCAAGAACCTCCGGAGAGTATACGCATCGAAGATAAGATGAGTGCCACATACTCTTTCCACCCGATGTCACTAGTATGCTCGATAAAATTAAGTTCTCTTGGTACGCTTGATAATACATGCAGCAAATCTGTTGCACAAAATTGGAAAGCAAATTGATAAATGAAACTGTCTAGGAACATAAGATGTGGAATAGCAGATCAATTTAGAACAGCATTAACAAGAAATCAGTTGTGAAATAATGATTAGCACTCAACCATGGACATAAAGAAGTACCATCCATTTTATGGCTACAATAGTTAATCGAGATAAGAGTACTACGAAATTTGGTACATTTCAATGAATCGTTCCTCCATACATATACACTGTGTGCATCACTTTCACTATGTTTGGATAACAATTTAGGAGAGAAAAGAAAGGAATGGAAGGGGAAAACGGGGAAGTGAAAGGAAGGGAAGAGATATGTAGGAAAGTAACTCTTGTTTGTTTAGGAGAAAACGGAAGAATTAGGAAGGGAAATAAGAGTTGTCCCTTCAAATCTTTCTAACTTCGGAGATATCGATAGCTTTGTAAAAATTATTCATCGAATTCCTTCCAATCCCACTCCCTTTTAGTTGTCCAAACAAGGAATTTATCCTTCTAAATCGCTCTCCTTCCTTTCCCATCGTTTCCTTTTCCTCTATTTCCTTTCATTCAAACACACCCTTTAAGCTTGTAGTTACGACGTAAATTTCTGATCAGTTGTTTTTTTTTTAACTTAAAATTTCTTGTTTAATCAGAGAGTGATGAGATCTTGGTATCATTCTTGTACCTGGCTGTAACCCAATGTAAAAAAAAGAGCACAAGACACACTACTAAGATTGGGGTCTTAGATGCTAGGCATAAAAAGCAGAGCATGAGAGAAAAATTCAGCTGTGCCTAATTAGTTGCCTCACTCAGGTTATTCAAACACTGCTGTATGCCTGGATATTTCGACTCCGCCAATCAGATTCTACATTTCCCCTCAAATTCCCCTTAACATTGGATTATCATATACATATTGCACCAACAACACCAGAAATTTTCATATATCATTCTGAACTGAGACAAAGACATATTTGTGTGATACTAGTACATTACTCCAAGAAACACAATATACGGGAGCATGAAATACATAGTCCAAGTGTTGGTCTTCCTTTTCCAGCCAAATTATGATCACATCTTTGGCGAAAAACTCAGCTTTTAGTCCCGTTACATCACCATCATCATCATACCCAGCGTATTCCGCTCATAGGGTCCGATGAGCAGGGTCTGAGGAGGGAAGGAAGACGGCAACCCATACCCATTAAGGAGGATGCGGTCAAAGAGTCCCTTTTAGTCCGGTTGTCATTCGCATATTTATCCTTCGACTAGCTTTTTTCATATATTAATATGGCTCATTAAATATTTGCACTTTTTTATTTATTCAACATTCTTGATGGTATTTGTTACTAATGGTTAATTGAAAAGTAATATTGAGTAAAATAAACCCCAAAATCCCATCTAGATGGGAGCTTGTAAATGAAGTGGGGTAATAGAATGAAATAGAATCACTTCAAGTTGAAAAAATTCATTGCATACAGCATTTTATTCTTTCTTCAGATTCCAAAATGTTTTTCATATATTAATTAATATGACAAGTATGATGATGATGAACCATGTTAGGCCATTAAGTACAATCTCTTACTGACAGCTTCACTAATCTTTATATTAATAAAAAACTTCACTACAGGACACCAGCCTGGATAAATACAATACCTCCATCAAGAAAGGGGTAAAATACAACTTTTTCTATATGTATTCCAACAAGATCTACAATTTCATAAAAAAAAAAACAACATATTGCAGCTCTCAATTCAAGTCAAGGTCCAGCAATAAATACACTATCACAAATTCTTACTTGAGATCGTCTCAAGATTGGGCTAACCCAATGTTTAAATTTTAAAAAATAACTATATTTACTAAAAAAAGGAAAGTGGGTTGGGCTCTTGAGAGCCATCTTTTAGATTAGACGGTCTCTCAAAAAAGTACCTAATACACTATTCATTACTAATAACCCACCTTTCCTTTAAAACCAAACAATTGTTATGATAGCCTCTAATGGTAAAGCAAATATGCCACAAGTCAATGGAATTCCAGCAATTTAATCATCACCCCATCATTCAGTAATTTGTATTATTTCCAAAACTAAATACTTCTATAATTAGCATCCAACAAACTTAACAACCCATTAATTAGCAGTTTACTTCAATAACAAAACTTTCCATAACAAAATCATGGTTGATCTGTGTTATTAATGCTCTACAAATTCCTTCTACTTCTATTTTCTAAACATTCTAAGAATATTTAAAAACATAACAAATTCCAACAATTATATTATATAATAATAAAATTTCACAACACCCAACAAAAAGAAAGTAAAAAAATAAAAGTACTTACCATCCTGAGTAACAAGAGGATAATCAGAAGCACTCAAATTGATAAACCAATCCCAGATCCCACCTTCCTTCAACAAAATTGCCATAGCATGAAGAGTATTACTCACCATTGTGGGACCTCTATAAGTTACCAAATTACTCTTTGCAACTACTCTAACATTTCCCACTTCTCTAAAAACACTTTCTTTCTCCACAAAATCCATTAAATCCAATCTTTCATCAGGAGGAGCCTCTAAATCTAAATGAACAGCATATTGATTCCATGGATGATAAAGAGCTTTCAAAGTTCTTTTCAAACTGTCACCATCACCTCTAGAACCAGATATCAAATAAGCTATTTTAGGAACTGGGTTTTTAGAAGTGCCTGAAATTCTCATCTTTGTTTCTACAAATTCAGGGGTTTTCAACACAGAATTTTGATTAAATGAAGTTTTGTAAAATTGGGTTTTTGAATTGTATGATGTGAAAAGAGATAGTAAGACTAAAAGTGGAAGAAATACCAATAAAAAGAACCATTTTTTCCTCTTTTGAATTTGGGGAATTCTGTTACTTAAATCCATAACCTTGTTTCTACTAGCATTGTTTGTGAAATTTTCCAATTCTAATGGCATTGAAATTGGGGAAATTTTAACAAAAAGAATGATAATTTGAGAAGTTAGTTGTTGGGTAGTGGTTTATTTGTTGATTCAGGTGAAATGTATGAGCAATTTGCATATGGGAAAGTGGTTGAGTGAGGGGGGTGATGAAGGAGGGAAGGTTGTGGAAAGGTGAGCAACAAATAAAAAAGCTGTAAACTTTATGTTGTTTGATAATAGACACTAATAAAATTGTGATTGGAGAATTGGTATTAATCAACTATTCAACTCATCATGGGTTCGATGGGTGAGGATTCTTAATTCTACATATAAAAGATATAAATATTTAAATTAGTGTAATAAATACGTGAAAATAAATTGTATAGCAACCTTCACAAAATATTTAAGTACTTCACATAAAATGTCTCATTTACTTTTAGGATACTATTTATTTATCACTATTAAATTACATTTTATTATTAATTTATAAGTTAAATCATAGTCATGTGGGATCTTATTTGATTTGTTTTGATACAAAGATTATTAATATCAACTTTTTATAATTTTTAATTTTACATAACTCGATATATTAAGCATCGAATAAGTGCATTGGATAGACTGTAAAAGTAAATAGGACATTTTAGATGAATAAGAGTAGGGGTGAACATAGTCCGTTTTGGTCTGGTCTGACACTAAAATTAGACAAAACCAGAAATTCTGGTCTGAAAATTTTCCAAACCGGACCGGACCGGACCGTTTAATTTACAAGACCGGACAGAACCAAACCGTTTTACAACGGTCTGGTCTACGGTTTTTCGTTTTAATATTTTCATCCAAATTAATACATTTATTTATGCAAATATTTCACATCTACAATCAATAATTATAATAATTTTTAATTACTACATCTTAAAATTATTGCTAAATAAAAATACTACATCTTAAAATATCTAGGTAGCAACTTAAATTTTTAAATACAAAATTATGGTTTTCAACCATAGTACGGTTTGCGAAACGGGCTTTGTATACTATTAAGTATTAACACGTACTTGATGTGTCATAATTTTTAAATACAAACTTATCATTCGCTTCATGTATCATAAACACCTACTACATATGTCAAAAACACCTACATTGCGTACCATACACTTACTTTGTATACTATTAAGTATTAACACCTACTTGATCAATTAAAAAACCGACTTGACATATTAAAACATCTACCATACATATTATAAACACCAACTACACATACCACAAACACTTATTTTGCATACCATAAACACCTACTTTGCATACCATAACAACTACTTCACATATCATAAACAACTACTTTATGCACTATAAATACCTACTTTGCATACGAGAAACACATACTTTGCATACCACACACAATTACTTCATATATCATAAACACTTACTTTGTATACCATAAATACCTGCTTTACATACCATAAAAAAACACCATAAAATTATAAATATCTACTAAAACAACGGTGTATACAAAGATTGTACTTACATATCGTCATCAGTTTGGAGTTTAACAACATGAACTTTAAGCTTCTTGAACTTTGCTTTGGGCTCGATTTCTTTGACTATATAACATTATTAGACAATTTCTCGTTCCTCTTTACAGTAGTTAGAACAACAGTTGAAAGTGTTTGTTTCTATCTACATATAATCAAAGACAAAGATTCATTATTTCCCAATGACCTAGATGCATTTTTATTTGAAACATGAACATAAAACAAAAAGACCCCAAACAATACGACATACCACAAAAAGAAAACCCAATAAAAACATAACAATACAAGAAAAATATATCGAAATTACAAATTACACATTATAGGGTTGCACAAAATAAGATCGACTGACGCTTCAGACGGAAACTGGTTGAGTCCGGACCTAAATCGGACTAGGCCATTTGCATCTGGCCGGTTCGAACTTTGGTCTTAATAATTCTTCATTCAGGATTTCCGGTCCAGTTCAATATAAAGTAATTTTGAAGAAGAATAATATTCACAGTTTTTATGTAAATACTTATTTAAATGACTTTATAATTTTTATTTTACACAAAACAAATTTTTAACTCAAAAATTTTAATCTTATAATAATTAAATTGCTACATAATTTTAAAATCTTCCATTTTAAATTTATTTTTGGTAACAAAAATTGCTTTCGGTTTAATCGGTCTAAATCCAGAGTCTAAACTCAGACCGGACCGGATTAGACCGGATGAATTCGGTCCGATCTCCAGTCTTAACATATTCAAACTTCTGATTTTCTTAGCCAATAGGTTTCGGTCGATCCGTTTCGGATTTGGACCGGTGCACACAGCACACCCATTGCAAGTTAAATTGATGAATAAGAGAAAGCGCACCTTATATTTCAACTTTTTGATTTTTGTGTTTTTCTTTTATTTTATTTAAGTTCGGTCGATTTTGAGTTGGTTCGATAAAAGCTCACCCAACCTGCTAATTTGATCTGAATCAAACTCGAAACATGTGGGATTCGATTGAGACTCTTAACTCAATTAATTAGATGGGTCAATCCGACGTAATCTATTTATTAAATGAGTTAGTTTTAAGTCAAAAATTTAAAGCTAAAACAAACTTATCCAATCCATTTAATCGAACGAGTTATTTTCGAGTTAAATCAATAAGTGTAACCAAAACTTAGTTCGATCGTTTTAATTTTTTTCTATATTTTATAATAAATAAAAAATAAACGACTTAAAAATCAAAAGTTTAAAACTAAGGCCTAAAAAAGTTAGATGCAGTCAATGTTGAATCAAAAGACAAAACATAGTGGGTCGAATTCAAATCATCTTGATATATTGCAATCATTACAGAGTTGTGATATTCGACTCATTAACCGAACATGTTAGATTTAGTTCAAGGGATAGGTGAACTATTTATTTATATATAACCTGAAATCAAAACTAATCAAAACTAATCTATTTTAGAGGCATAATTTTGAGCATTCTCCTTGAAACTCCGTCTCAAAGGAGAAATTGTGTAATATTTCCTCCTATTTACTCAAGTTGTCTCATTTGAGTTGAACACTGATATTAAGAGTGGGATGGGGTCCACCAAAAAGGTGGTAGTAGACGATTTTAATTGATAAAATTAATTGTAAAGGTAGTAATTGGGTATTAGAAATTGGAAAAGTGGGGGTATTTAAGTAAAAAAAGATAGACAAAAAAAAATGTGACAACTTAAGTGAATTACCAATAAAAGAAAATTGGACAACTTAAGGGAATAATAGGAAATAAAAAATTTTGTTAAATGGTTTTCGCGGGTAAGAGAAGATGAACTTTTATCATTCTATATGACTTTTTAATGGGAATATATGACAAAGGGTGGAGAGAAGACTTACACAAGCAGCGTTACCATAATTGCACTAGCAAAGTGGTAGGGACCCAAAAAAATTGAGATTCTTTTGGTAAAGACCAAAGTGTACCTTGTTGGTGCTTTGGGGATTGGTGCATATTGCCAAAGTTGACTTTATGGAATAGGTTTATTAGAAAAATAGATTGTCTCTTTAGGAGACTCATTTTATGTTCAGTCTATTAAAGATTAATGTCTACTTACTTTATTCTTAATATTTATTTATATTATTTATAATTCTTGCTTAATGTATTCTTAATGCATACATTCAATATCTTAAATGCTACTTATATCGTTCTTAATGTCTACTTATAGTATATATTAAATAATACATAATAAGCTGACCAAATTAGAAACGATCTCACTAGAATTTGTGTTTGAAGAAATATCATAGCCATATATGTTCTAATTTACTGCCATCCAGTGGCGGACCCAGGAATTTCAAACTGGGGGTACAAAACACGAACGTCATATCATTCATGTAATCGGATAAATTTTAAAAAAATTACAACACATAATAGAATCAATAGTTTAAGTCTTACAATCCAAAATAACAATAAAAGTCTTACGATACTTAAAGTTTTACACTAATACACTCCAAAATTACAAATTCATCCTTCGAGTCTTCATACTTTTAAAACGATCAATAATCATGTCGTCGGAAATTTGTAGAAACACTTCCTTCTCAATAAAAGTAACCAAACAATCATTTATAAGTTGATCACCCATGCTATTTCTCAACTTACTTTTGACATATGTCATTGCGGAAAATACTCTTTCTACACTTGCCGTAGCAACCGGAAGAATCAACATCAACTTGATTAGCAAATGTATAAGAGGAAAATTCTCATGTCTCTTTGTTTCAACAAGCTTCATGGAAAGAGAATTGATATCATGCAAATCATGAAATGCTTCATCGTTTAACATAATATCCAAGAACACATCAAGTTGATGATCAAGAACCGTTAAATCATTACATGAAAACTCTTCGGGATATAAAGAAGCAAGTTTAAGTATCTTGTTTTTGCAATTTAATCCAAGTACAACCCTAACTAAAACAATTTTTTTCTTATAATTTAATCCAAGTATAACCGTATAACTCCAAACACTTGCTCCCCTCAATTTCTTCACCCAAAATTTCCACTGTGCATAATCTCAAAAATTAACATCAAACCTTATATTCATTCTTCAAAAATTGAACATTTACAACTTATGTATGGCATTGGCAAGAATAAAATTTTTTCTCTTTTATGTTAATCACAAAAAAAACAAGATCATAATCTTCTCCCTCAATCCTTCACATTCAACATTAAGCTCTACTAAAATCAAAATATAGTTGCACATAACACAATAATTTTCAACTAGTAAAAGAAAAACAATTATACAGTAATAAAACATTGAGCAAGTATATACCTTTCAATAAGTTTTTTAGCAGCATCAGCTTCATGATCTCGATACATAGCCTTAATAACAATATTAAACGAAGCAGTATTCGGTTCGACAGCAAAATCAAAATACAGTTTTCTCTTCTGTCCGTTAGCATAGGATTCCTAATTTTTAAAAAAAAAATTTTTTTCTGAAATTTTTTTTCAAACTGGGGGTACAACTGTACCCCCTTGTCCCTTAATTCGGTCCGCCCATGCTTCCATCTTTAGATGGTAATATAAGAGATAATAAACATCCATTTTTATTTATTTTTGTCTATTTTATCTATTTTTAAATAGTAGGTGAAAAAGAAATAATATGATAAATGAAAGCAAAGAAGGGGTAATTTAAGGATTTTATTGAGTTTTTTTGTTGTCAAAGATAAATAAATTGCAAGTATTGCGAAATAGCAAAAAAGATAATAAGTGCAAGTATTAGTAGGTTTGTAAGTTTTGATATAATAACTAACTTGCAAAATTTTATCTTTCTTTAGGTACAAATAGATAATGTTTGGTTTATTAATGATAGTAACTGTTTATTGTTATGCATTAACGATTTTTGATCAATTTAATTTAGTCCACGTGTTTAAAATCAACTAGTCGAATTAATTTGTCAAATCAGCTGTTAATTACGTGCTATTTGTCAATCCCCTTATATACAACTAGCTAGAATCCCGTGCCAAGTACGAATAATCAAAAAATATTTAAATGATCTCTTAAATACAAATAAAATTAGTTTAAATTATTTTGATATTTGGTAAACATTGTTGGACATTTAGTGTATAATAATAATAATCCTGAGTATTTAATCACCTGAGTATTTAATCACCAAGTACTACTAAGGTAGTGGGACAGTTTATAAGTCCGTATCATATCAATTAAAGCTATTCTAAATAGTGGGACGATATACGTATTAATTTACGTGGTCCAAATAGGCATTATGAGATAAGACAAGGAAAAGAACAAAGGGTGCCTTGATTGGCTGACAGCCGACTCGGCGGCACCTTTGAAGTAGCCACAGCCTAGTCGGCTGTAGGCTACTAGAAATCTTGGATTTGGTCAGTGACCAAAAGCCGAGTCCGCGGTCCTCTCTATGGACCAATCGCCGACTCGGCTGTCAGCATTCCAAGGTGACCGTTGCTTTTCTTCCCGTTTTCCTTGTGTTTAATGCTTTGGATTCTTAATCTAATGCTCATAATCTCTGGTTTTAATGTTGAGAATTAAGAATAATCATGCCCATGAATGCCTGGAATAATGGCATTGATGTTTGATCATCAATATGATCTTTATGGGCATTATGCTAAAGGCTCCTCTATTTTAGTATAAATAGAGGACCTTGGGTGATAGTTTTCTTGCACCTTCTCTAAATCTCCTAAAGCTTTCTTCTCATTTGTCTTGTGCACTCAAGAGAGTAATTAACTTTTGTGTGCACTTTCCATTGCTCATAGTTTCTTAAACACATTGATATTACGTTATATACCCTAAGTACTAAGGGCATATAAGAGTTGTTTGTATCTCGTTGTGAATTTCCACTCTAAACCCAAGCACCTTTGTGGGGGAAATATCACAAAAGGAAAGTGAGCACACGCCTACAACTTGTATCGAGTTTCCGGGTAACATTTGGTGTTACAAACTTATCTTCACTTTTGTTTAGCATTGTTATATTCTTGTAATTTCATTTTTGTCATCATCAAAGGGGTTTGAAACAAATTCCCGATTGTAATTTGTTTACATTATATACGTTCGTAATAATCTTTTGTGATATTCTTCACCGATGGCATCTATGAAGGATTTTACATCAAACTTTGCTAAGCTTGAAAAGTTTGTCGGCGTCGACTTTAGACGTTGGCAAAAGAAAATGATGTTCATGCTCACCACTCTAAGTGTGGCTTATGTGATAAGCTCACCTAAGCCGGATGCTCCTAAAGAGGATGATCCGGAGACGGAAGTTCTTGAACAAAACCACAAACGGTCCAAATGGGACAACGATGACTTCATTTGCCGGGGTCACATTCTCAATGGCATGCAAGATGCTTTGTTCGACATCTACCAATACCATGAGTCCGCAAAGGATTTATGGGATGCTTTGGAGAATAAATACATGGCGGAGGATGCTAGCTCCAAGAAGTTTCTTGTAAGTAATTTTAATTTGTATAAAATGGTTGAAGATCGCCCTATAATTGATCAATTTCATGAACTTCAAAGAATGCATGCTAACCTTAATTTGCATAAAATTGAAATTGATGAGGTGTTTTTGGTTTCAAGCATAATAGACAAATTGCCTCCTTCATGGAGGGATGTTAGACATGCTTTAAAGCATAAAAGAGAGGAGATTACACTCTCCGATCTTGGACAACATATAATTGTTGAGTCTAGCATTCGGGTTCATGAGAACCGGAAGGATGATAATCCTAATGTACCTACTATTAATATGGTTGGGGAAGGAAAACCACAATCCCGTCCCGGAGATAAGAGGAAGAGAAATGACTCTTCAAAAGGGAAAGCCACTATTTCCAATACCGATAAAGTATGTTGGGAGTGTGGAAAACCCGAGCACCGAAGGAAAAATTGCTTCGTCTTGAAGAACAAGCAAAAGAAAGCCAAGGGGAATGGTCAAGCTTCTACAAGCAAGGGACCATCCACTCAAGGTAATCTTGCAACTTTTGATGAAAATTCTAATATGAGTTTTTCTACTATGAATACTAATATTAGTGCATTGCAGGATGATACCTTGGCTTGGTGGATCGATTCGGGGGCTTCGAGACATGTTTGTAACTCTACACAATGGTTCAAAACCTTTAACAAGGTTGTTGATGGGGAGCATCTCTACATGGGAAACAATGCACCTATCAAGGTCCAAGGCAAAGGACAAGTTGAATTGTTGTTTACTTCGGGAAATCTTTTAGTATTAAGAGATGTGTATTACACACCCGAAATAGGTAGAAACTTAGTCTCGGGTCCTATTTTGAATCGATTAGGCTACAAACTAGTGTTTGAAGCCGATAGGTGTATTAACTCCAAAAATAATTTGTTTATTGGGCGTGCTTATTTATGTAATAGTCTTTTTAAGCTTTCTTTAGACATGAATAAAAATACAATATGTAATGCTTTATGTGATAATGAAAAGGATGATTTACACTACTTGTGGCATGTTAGACTAGGACATGTTAATTTTGATAAAATTTCTTTTATGTCTAAGCATGAGTTAATTCCAATGTGTGTTAAAATGTCTAAAAATTGCAAAACGTGCATGTTAAATAAGATCACTAGAACACCGTTTAAAAGTGTTGAAAGAAAAACCGAAATTTTGGAGTTAATCCATAGTGATCTTTGTGATTTTCATAGTACACCAACTTTGGGAAACAAAAAGTATGTAATAAATTTTATTGATGATTTTTCAAAGTTTTGTTATGTATACCATTTACATACAAAAGATGAGGCTCTTGAACATTTTAAGATTTACAAATAAGAAGTAGAATTACAAATTGGTAGTAAATTTAAAAGGTTAAGAACCGATAAAGGAGGTGAATATTATGATCCGCTTTATTTTAATTCAATGGGTATAATTCATGAAACAACCGCCGGTTATGCACCACAATCCTGTAAAAGTGGAAGTAGTTCGAAATTGGTCCTCACCGAAGAATGTCACCGAAGTTCGAAGCTTCTTAGGTTTGGCTGGGTATTACCGTCGTTTTGTCAAAGATTTCTCGCGTATTGCCAGACCTATGACTTCTTTGATGAAAAAGGATAAGAAGTTTGAATGGACTGATGAGTGTGAACGTGCTTTCGCGACTTTGAAGGAAAGATTAACTTCGGCTCCTGTCCTTGCTCTACCTGATCCTAAGTTGGATTATACTGTGTTCAGTGATGCATCGAAGAAGAAGTTGGGACGTGTTTTGATGCAAGAACGTAATGTAATTACTTATGCATCCCGACAACTAAAAATCCATGAGGTTAATTATCCTACTCATGATCTGGAGTTGGCTGCGATAGTGTTTGCTCTCAAAATATGGAGACATTATTTGTATGGGGTTAAATGCAGAATCTATACAGATCATGAGAGTTTAAAGTATCTTTATACTCAACCGGGTTTGAACATGCGACAACGTCGGTGGTTAAAGCTCATGGCGGACTACGACTTGGAGTTTGTGTATCACGAGGGGCGAGCAAACTTAGTAGCCGACGCATTAAGCAGAAAGTCGAAACATTCGTTGTCTGCTTTGAATGGAATTGAGGAGTTGCATCGGGACTTTACTCGGCTAAACTTGGAAGTGGTACGTACGGGTGAATTGAAGGAGAGTCTAAGTGCCTTGGTAATTCGGCCTTCGTTTTTCGAGGAGATTTTGACTTCTTAAGATAAGGATCCGAAGTTGTTGAAATTTAAAGGAACAGGCTCGAGAAGGTAAAGCGGAGGGATTGTTGGTTCATGAAGATGGGAGCTTGAGATTTAAGGGTCGTTGGTGTCTACCGTCGGGGGAAACATCCTTGAAGGAACGTATCTTGGATGAAGCACATTGTACAAAATTTTCCGTTCATCCGGCGGTGATAAAATGTACCAAGATCTTAAGCTGATGTTCTGGTGGTCGGGAATGAAAAAGGATGTTGCTGAATATGTATCGCGTTGTTTGACCTGTCAAAAGGTTAAGAGCGAACATAAAAGACCTGGAGGTTTACTGCAACCTTTAGAAATTCCGGTGTGGAAATGGGATGATATTTCTATGGATTTTGTCGTGGGTTTGCCTCGGACAAAGGCAGGGAATGATACCTTATGGGTAATAGTGGACCGTCTGACTAAATCAGCATGTTTCATTCCTATGAACTGTCGCTGGGAGATGGAGCAATTAGCCCGAGCTTATATTAAGTACGTTGTGCGGTTTCACGGTGTGCCCCGCATTATTGTGTCCGATAGAGATACTCGGTATTTGTCAAAATTTTGGCAGACCTTGCAACAAGCAATGGGTACTACGTTACTGTATAGTACATCGTTTCATCCTCAAACAGATGGGCAAACAGAGCGCACGAATTAGATTTTAGAGGATATGTTACGAGCTGTTGCCATGGAGTGGCAAGGGTCATGGGATGAGCATTTGGATTTGGTCAAATTTTCTTACAATAACAGCTATCAGGCCTCGATTCAGATGGCTCCCTTTAAGGCTTTGTATGGACGCCGTTGTCGTAGTCCAGTTTATTGGGATGATTTTACCGAAGCTGTTACTTTGGGACCCGATTTGCTTTCTCAAATGACCGAGAAAGTTAAGATGATTCGAGATCGTTTAAAAGCGGCTCAAGATCGACAAAAGTCCTATGCCGATTTAAAACAATGACCTGAGGAGTTTCTCGTAGGCGATCAAGTGTTGCTTCGCGTGTCGCCTACGCGCGGAGTGGTGCGCTTTGGTGCTTGTGGAAAGTTAAACCCTCGCTACATCGGTCCCTATGAGATTTTGGAACGCGTGGGCAAAGTGGCGTATCGGTTGGCTCTTCCAAATACCTTGGAGAAGGTATCATGTTGCTGCTTCTCATATCTTAGATCCCGAACCTTTAGAATTAGACCCATCCTTGACCTATGTAGAGCGACCGGTCCGAATCTTAGATAAGAAAGTTCGTAGTACTCGACGAAAAGATATTTCCATGGTCAAAGTTCTATGGTCAAATCTCGAGCGCGAGGCCGCTACCTGGGAAACCGAGGACTCTATGCGGGATAAGTACCCTCAGCTCTTTCAGGTTAGTCGCGTTACGGGGACGTAACTCCTTTAAGGGGGGTAGAGGGCGATAGGAATTTCGCGCGCGTATAGTTAAACTTCTTTGAATCGACTTTTATATGTGCAGTGTTGTGTTGTGTGCTGGTCGGTTTCATGTAAGTTACGAGGGCGTAACTTCTTTTAAGGGGGGTAGTCTGTAACACCCCGTGAATTTGAATGAATTAATGTTCGAGATTAAAACAAAATAATAATCAAATATAAGAATTTGAGTGACTAATTATGTGACAAACGATATCGGTAATTGTCGCGTAATGAGTTATCGTTATTTATCTGATTTAATGTTCATGAGTGGTAAAATTAAACTTAAGCAATTAATTTCATTTGGATTAATTAATTCAAAAATAATAATAATAATAATAATAATAATAATAATAATAATAATGATAATGATAATAATAATAATAATAATAATAATAATAATAATAATAATAATAATAATAATAATAATAATAATAATAATAATAATAATAATAATAATAATGTAGTAATTATGGGGGTTAATGGAGGGTTTTTGTAACTCCCTTCTTAAGTGAGTTTTATGGCAAAATTAAGAGGGGGTTATGGGTAGCTTAAGGGTTGTTAATTGTGTATAAATTGGGTTGTTTGTAAGATAGTTTTTCCTTTTTGCCTTACTTTACAAATCAAATAAAGAATTCCCCTTTTCTTCCTCTTTGTTTTCGGCTGCCACTAGAAAAAAAAGGGATTTTTGTCTTCATTCAATCTTTTTATTTCAAAAGGTAGGTGAAAATTCAATTGATAATATTAGATTTTATTTTCTTTTGAAGAAAATTATGTTTTCCTTATAAAATATGGTGATATCCTATGACTTTTTAGGAGGATTGAGTATTTCTATGTAATTTTTATTTATATAATCCTTTAACAAAATTAATTTGTTAAAAAGGGTTAATATAATTTGTGTAAAGTTTTTCATTTGATTTATATTCTTTAACAAATTCAAATTTTGTTATGAGAATAAAACCTTTTGATATTTAAATTTTATTTATGATCTTTTTTTTTGAAATTATTTATGATCTTAAAATCCCTAGCAAAATTCCAATTTGCTAGAAGGAGTTTAGTTGTGTGAATTAAATGAAATAAACATTCATGTTTTGTATTTTTGTGTATAAATTCCTTAACAAAATTTGATTTGTTTTAAGGGGTTGAATTTATTTATATATGTGGTTAGAATCATATGGGCGTTTGGCTTATGAATTCTACAAAAAAAATATATAATAGTCGATGTGTGCAAAGATCAAGTATTTAATTCTATTATTTGAATTTATCGTTTTAATATGTGTTTGAATGGTTTCGTGTTCGATGGTGGATAAATTTACGTGTGGGATAGTAATTATATGTGGTTGAAATTGTTAAGAGATTGTGTATTAAGAATTTGGATTTATGTTGTTTTACGATTCGGTTTTTGTTATTTTCTTAGTTATGAATTGTAAAGTGGATCTTCCTTTTCATATGAAAGGAATGGTCGAAATGCGATATTATGTTATATGGCACGAATTTCCGGACAGCCATAGCTGTCCCGGAAGTGACGCCTCATATTCCTTTAAGAGGGATGTGTTTTCGTTGTCGTTTTGTTTAATTGGCATATTAAAGTCGTTTAAACGCTTAAAATAATTAAAAATAGTAAATGGATTTTAGAAATTTTGAAAATTGGTGTCCGAGGTAATTGATGCGTTCCGGACGCAGTGGTGAAGTCGGATTTTTCATTTGGATTTTCTAAACTGTCCGAATTGACAGTTTAAGTTTCTGGTTTGAAATGGAATTTTGAGTTATTTGGAATTTGATGAAATCAATTAAAATTACTAAGTCTTATTGATATGTTAGTGGTATAGAATGAGTTAGAGGTGAAAACACGTTCTAATACGTGTTCGTTTTGTGTGTTTGTTTGTTTAGGACCTCGATTCATAAGAGGGTGAAATTCATGTAGCATTTGAATTATCGTTGTTTGCTGTTGCTTAAAGGTACACGCTTAGACCATACATTATATGTGGTTATGCAAGTAATGTTGTTTCATTCTTGATTATTGCATTGTGACTCACATAAGGATTAGACACCTCAAATAATTTGAAAGAAGTTTATTTTGAAAATTGAGGATGGATGTTTTGGTTATCTCAATGGGTTAATGTTTTTGGATTGGATTATATATTTTTGTTCCCATGGCAGTTTTGGATCATTACGGTCACCATGGGGGTATGCATACTTTAACCTCTGACGACCCGAACAGGACGGGCAACGTCTTAGGTCGGTGGTTGCCTTGGGATTAGCTCTCCCAAGTGTATTCCTCCAAATGAATTGGATTATTACTTGGACGACCCGAATAGGACGGGCAACGTTTCAAGTGGGGGTTTTGAATAAATATATACATTAGAGCCTTTGCATGCTAGGGTGAACACATTGCTTGTTTTCCACTTGTTGATATTTTGTATGTTGTCTCTGACGTGTATTAGATTGTTCTTTTGAACTTGCTTCCGTTGTCAATCGACAACTAGCAGGTTGATTGCAGGTGGGAATTGGAGTGAGGTCGAAGTTAGGATCACGTCACCCAAGACCGCGTTTCATGTAATAATAAATATAGAAGAAATAATTTACACTTGTGTAATGAAATTTAAACCAGTTTGTTTTTGTCGTTTCGTTAGTAGAGGCCGTTGGGTTCTCAAGTTGTATTATGAACTTTACAATCCTGTTGCTACCATATGCTTTAATTTTCGCTTAGTTATATTCCTTTATCAATGGAACGTTGACGATCTTGGATGGGAATCTTCCCACTAAGTGTCCAGTTGTGAACCAGATTCATATTTTTATATGATTATCCGGCTCACGCGAACCGGATCGTTACATAAACAAGCACCTAAGCAGTGGCATCAAAAATTTGATGAAACTATTTTGTCCTTTGGATTCAAATTGAATCAAGCCGATAAGTGTGTGTATAGCAAGTTTGATAGCCATGGTAATGGCGTTATCATTTGTCTATACGTTGATGACATGCTTATCTTTGGAACTTGTAAAACACAAGTTCAAGAGACAAAAGACTTTTTGTCTAGATCCTTTCAGATGAAGGATATGGGGGAGGCTGATGTGATCTTAGACATTAAGATCATAAGGCAAGGGAACCGTATTAAGTTAAGTCAGGCTCACTATGTTGAGAAGATACTTAAGCGGTTTAATATGCTTGATAAAGCGCCGGTCTCTACTCCCATGGAACCGGGTATGAAATTTGCTAAACATACCGGTCAACCAATTTCACAATTGGAGTATTCAAAGGTCATAGGATCTTTGATGTATGCTATGACTAGTACAAGGCCTGACATAGCATTTGCGGTGGGTAAACTTAGTAGATTTGCTAGTAACCCAGGACCCCATCATTGGATGGCGATAAGGAGAGTATTAAGATACTTGTTGCGTACCAAGGATTATGGTATCGCATATAGCGGGGAACCTCCTATTCTAGAAGGTTATTCAGACGCTAGTTGGATCACTAATGAAGAGGATATCTCTTCCACTAGTGGATGGGTGTTTGTTTATGGGGGAGGTGCCATTTCTTGGTCTTCTAAGAAACAAACATGTATAGCCGACTCTACGATGTCAGCTGAGTTTATCGCTTTGGCTTCAGCAGCTAGTGAAGCAGAGTGGTTGAGGAATCTCATGTTTGAGATACCTTTGTTACCTAAGCCAATTTCACCGGTAGCAGTCCATGCGGATTGCATGACGGCTTTAGGTAGAGCGTATAGTCAAGTATATAATGGTAAGTCTTGTCATATTGCTCTTAGGCATAGCCTAGTGCAAGGACTTATCATTAACGGGGTCATAACTTTTGACTATGTGAACACTAAGTTCAATGTGGCGGATTCGTTTACGAAAGCCATGAATAGAGACTCAATTGAGAAAGCCTCAGTTGAGATCGGTTTATGTCAGTAAAATCATTTGGGAAAGCCCAATTCACGCATGAGTAACATCGTGTCTGAATTCAATGTGGTAAAGTCCTCTTGGTTTTTGTTAAAGCAACTCATGTATGACCCATCGTTGCTTTGTACCGTGATGGAATAAGGTAGTCGTCTTGAAAGTTCTCAAGATCAAGAGTTGAAGAGCTCTTGGTGTTATATCCACGTCACGGGGATATGTCTTATACGTAATGAGAACCTACCTATATAAGTTTGAAGTGTGGCCGCTTCAAGTAGTCAAGATTGGCATAATGACTATGATAAACTTATGAATAAGATACGGACACGGCCTTATAATGTGTCAAGTTAATAACTTTGTGTTATTTGTTTTGTGTGTACTACATCTTCAAGTGGTCGGAAGGGTCATTTGATTCAATTCCTTATGGAAATCAATTCTGGCTCGATCACTTGTTAAGTGTGTTGTACTAGGCGTTAATTCAATCCGTAGGGATATTAGCGTTGATGCATGAAATGTATTATGAGTTTTGGTAAATGAGAGGCTTATTATACCCAAAATGGGGGAGGATTGTTGGACATTTAGTGTATAATAATAATCCTGAGTATTTAATCACCAAGTACTACTAAGGTAGTGGGACAGTTTATAAGTCCGTAATGTATCAATTAAAGCTACTATAAGTAGTGGGACAAGCGTATTAATATACTAAGTCCGTAAGGCATTTATAGTTATGACAAAATGAGGAAAAGGGACAAACCAAGTCAAAATTGGTCAGAAGCCAACAGCCGACTCGGCTGTCCCTAAGAGTGAGCTAAAGCCGAGTCGGCTTTTGCTCACTGGAATCTCACTTTTGGTCAGTAGGCTTTCGCCGAGTCGGCGATCCTATGGGAGGACCGACCGCCGACTCGGCGGTCTGGGCTGGGAGAAGACCGTTGCTTTTCTTCCCGTTTTCTCGTGTTTAATGCTTTGGATACTCACTAATTCACTTGATTCTCTGCATTATTAGGGAGAATTAAGCACCATAATTCTTCATAATTCTCTAGAGTTATGGCATTGAAGATTATGATCACCATTATGGTCATAATGGTGATTAAAGCTAAAGGCTCCTCTACTTAGTATAAATAGAGGACCTTGGGTGTTTGCATTCCTTGCACCTTTCACTAGAAATCTCTGAATTCTTCTTTTCTAAGTCTCCCTCATTTGTTCTTTGCATACAAAAGAGTAATTAACTTTTGTTAGTGCATTTCCACAACTTATAATTTCTCAAACACATTGTTATTTCATAATACAACCTAAGTACTAAGGTTGTGTTGTAATCGAATTGTATCTCGTTGTGAATTTCCAAACATCAACCCAAGTACCTTTGTGGGGGAAATATCACAAAAGGATAGTGAGCACACGCCTTCGATTTGTATCAAGTTTCCGGGTAACGTGATGGAATAAGGTAGTCGTCTTGAAAGTTCTAAGGTTTTGTTAAAGCAACTCATGTATGACCCGTAGTTGCTTTGTACCGTGATGGAATAAGGTAGTCGTCTTGAAAGTTCTCAAGATCAAGAGTTGAAGAGCTCTTGGTGTTATATCCACGTCACGGGGATATGTCTTATACGTAATGAGAACCTACCTATATAAGTTTGAAGTGTGGCCGCTTCAAGTAGTCGAGATTGGCATAATGACTATGATAAACTTATGAATAAGATACGGACACGGCCTTATAATGTGTCAAGTTAATAACTTTGTGTTATTTGTTTTGTGTGTACTACATCTTCAAATGGTTGGAAGGGTCATTTGATTCAATTCCTTATGGAAATCAATTCTGGCTCGATCACTTGTTAAGTGTGTTGTACTAGGCGTTAATTCAATCCGTAGGGATATTAGCGTTGATGCATGAAATGTATTATGGTTTTTGGTAAATGAGAAGCTTATTATACCCAAAATGGGGGAGGATTGTTGGACATTTAGTGTATAATAATAATAATCCTGAGTATTTAATCACTTGAGTATTTAATCACCAAGTACTGCTAAGGTAGTGGGACAGTTTATAAGTCTGTATCATATCAATTAAAGCTATTCTAAATAGTGGGACGATATACGTATTAATTTACGTGGTCAAAATAGGCATTATGAGATAAGACAAGGAAAAGAACAAAGGGTGCCTTGATTGGCTGACAGCCGACTCGGCGGCACCTTTGAAGTAGCCACAGCCGAGTCGGCTGTAGGCTACTGGAAATCTTGGATTTGGTCAGTGACCAAAAGCCGAGTCCGCGGTCCTCTCTATGGACCAATCGCCGACTCGGCTGTCAGCATTCCAAGGTGACCGTTGCTTTTCTTCCCGTTTTCCTTGTGTTTAATGCTTTGGATTCTTAATCTAATGCTCATAATCTCTGGTTTTAATGTTGAGAATTAAGAATAATCATGCCCATGAATGCCTAGAATAATGGCATTGATGTTTCATCATCAATATGATCTTTATTGGCATTATGCTAAAGACTCCTCTATTTTAGTATAAATAGAGGACCTTGGGTGATAGTTTTCTTGCACCTTCTCTAAATCTCCTAAAGCTTTCTTCTCATTTGTCTTGTGCACTCAAGAGAGTAATTAACTTTTGTGTGCACTTTCCATTGCTCATAGTTTCTTAAACACATTGATATTACGTTATATACCATAAGTACTAAGGGCATATAAGAGTTGTTTGTATCTCGTTGTGAATTTCCACTCTAAACCCAAGTACCTTTGTGGGGGAAATATCACAAAAGGAAAGTGAGCACACGCCTACAACTTGTATCGAGTTTCCGGGTAACATTTGGTGTTACAAACTTATCTTCACTTTTGTTTAGCATTGTTATATTCTTGTAATTTCATTTTTGTCATCATCAAAGGGGTTTGAAACAAATTCCCGATTGTAATTTGTTTACATTATATACGTTCGTAATAAACATAACAAATATAGAGAAAATAATATTTAATGTACGAGAGAAAATTAGTCTTTGCATTACATTAATTCTTTCAAATTTTAAAATTCTAAAATTAAACTTTAGGCTTGAATTATTTTTAATGAACTTGTAGAATGATCAATATTTACCACTATAAATTAAGAATAAAAAAAATATTTAAGCGACAAACTTAACAATTTAATTAATATAAAAAATATGCGACACACATTCGCTTTTATAGTGCCCATGTTTTAATTATTGGGCTCATGTTTTTTATAAGAAAAAATCATATTTTTTTGTATTTGAATCACTTACTGATATAATTTATAGATTATAAGTTTATTTTATGGATTCTCTTTCAAAATAGATATTGTTTAGATGTTTCGTGATTTCTTATAAAACATTAATAGAGAGAAATAAGAGATTTTGTGAAGAATAATGATATTATATTGTTCTTTTTTTACTTTATTTATAGAAGTATAATTATAACAATGATATAAAGAATAATATAAAGAATAAAGAAGATATATGCGTGAATTTGACCATAATTTTTAGGAAAATTTGCCAAGAATAATCCCAACTATCACATGTTGGCCAGAAATAATCCCAACTATTGATTATTTTTTAATAATCCTAACTATTGATAACGTTTGCTGAAAACAGTCCCATTTGGTTTTCAACCGGCTGTAGTAGGTTAAGTTAAATAATTTTACCTAATTTGATGAATGAAACTTAAAAAAAAGGTAAAAAAATTATTTAATTAAACTTGCTACAGCCGGTAGAAAAACAAATAGGACTGTTTTCAGCAAGCTTCATCAATAGTTAGGATTATTTAAAAATAATCAATAGTTGGGATTATTTCTCGCCAACGAGTGATAGTTGGGATTATTCTTGGCAAATTTTCCTAATTTTTATTGCCATTTCTTTAGAATTTTACTTACCCACTTTGAAACCTGCATCAAACATATTGTCTAATTTTGGCCGGCCATTAACGTTAATTGATCAAAAATAATAGGACATTAAAACTTAATTATTCTTGTTACCCAATTGAGCTAAATAAGTATTTTGGAGGGAAACATGAAGACGACATGTATCTTACTAAATAACGATTTTAGTATGTAATATAGAAGATTATTGCTACTAAAATGATACCTATACTATGGCAAAATATCAACTAGCAGCTGTTTGTTAATGGCCTTTATAATCCCAATTATTTTAGCACAATTTTCTTCAGATCATACAAAAAAACATTTATCATTAAGATAAGTGTTTTGTTTAACATGATTGGAAGAGAATTGTGCTAACATAATTGGGATTATAGAGGTTTTATTTGTTGAATGTACATATGCGATATTTTAACCACACAAATAAAAAATCATTTTTGATAAAGTTTACTAAAGCTAGATTACATATTGAAGTTGAGTTCGTTCACATATACGTACTTGTGAAGAAGATCCACTCTTAATTAGTTCGCATAATTTATTCCGCCTATAGAAAATTGTGGCTTGGATTTGAAGAGGAAAAGACAACGGTAACTCATACCGGAAAGCGTCGCCAAAGAGTCTTCTAACACGAAAAAGAATAAGAAAACATATGTGGCTTTTTCTTCTTAATATTCTCTCTTATATATGAACTCATCCTTGACATGTAACTTAATTGAGTTGGTCAGTGGGGTAAATCAGTTGATTTTGTATCAAGTGTCGGGAAAATATTAATAGGTCTTTGACGCGTTTCTAGTTTATCTGTTTTGATCTGTTCAATATATTTACAATCTTTTTTCTATAAATGAATAAATTTTCTAGTTGTGCATAGGATATAATTGTATTTATTGTGTTTGGTTATTTAATTATGCATTTATTTCTTCTATAGGCATTACCATAGTATAATCAAAATTAACGTTTGCATAAGAATCAATTTTTTGTGTACTAGCAATTTATTATTTTTTCTCAAATAGTTAGGTCAAGACACAATGTTCAGTATACAGTTTACTCAAGACATTCTCTAGCACCTAGTAGTATGTTCTTGATGCTTTTAGATCCGTTAAAGAGCCCATCAACAACAAATTAATTTAAGCAATTTTCTTGAACAGTAGGTCTTATGGGAGATCGTCTATTCTATAGACGGATACCACAAAGTCCAACCCAATCACAAAATGGCATTTTATTTTTTGGAGAAAAAGGAAAAAAAATTAAAAAAAAATAAATTTAATAACCACTATTTTGGGAAACCAAAAGGCTGTCACTTTCCCCATACATTCATAACTGCCTAAATTAACAAGTCAAATTCACGGGTCCCAAACTTGCAAGAATACCAAAAGACATCTCTCTTCCTTGATAATTTTCTCCATTAAAACAGCAAACTAAAGAGCAAAAATCCTCCATTAGAATTCTTAATTTTAATTTTTTTTTGTCTTCTCCAAGCTTCATCAATGGCGGACTTTTATATAAATTCAATTTTTTTTTGTCTTCTCCAAGCTTCATCAATGGCTTCAATGGCGGATGAGAATTTCCAAACTTGCATGAATTCTTAATTTCAATTTTTTTTTGTCTTCTCCAAGCTTCATCAATGGCTTCAATGGCTTCAATTTTTTTTTGTCTTCTCCAAGCTTCATCAATGGTTTCAATGGCTTCAATGACAAAAAATTCAATTTTTGGGGGTTTAATGGTATATGTTTGGGGGTTTAATGTGTGTTTGGGATTATAATGCCTGTGTTTTAGGAGTTTAATGGTATATGTTTGGGGGTTTAATGGTATATGTTCGGTGCTATAATAATGTGTGTTTGGGATTATAATATTTGTGTTTTGGGGCTATATGGGTATATGTTTGGGGGTGTAATGGTATATGTTTGGGGGTTTAATGGTATATGTTTGGGATTATAATGCCTGTATTTTGGAGGTTTAATGGTATATGTTTGGTGTTATAATAAATTCGAAAAAATTCATGCGAAAATGGACAAAAAATTCAGAAAAAATTGAAAACCATAATAAAATAAATTCGAAAAAAACTCACTTTGAAGATAAGTAGATAATCTTGAGGAACAATAATGAAAATGAAAAGATTTGGAAGTTTGAATACCAAAAACTGAAAAGAGAAATTAATAAAGAGGAGAGAGAGAGTAGTGAGAGAAGAGGGAAAGTAATTATTAAAAGAGGAAAGTTGAAAATGAAATGACTATTTAGTTATCATTACATTCAATTTTTTTTAATTAATTTAAATATTAGAAACTAGTGTAGAAACCCGTGCAATGCACGGTTCTATTAGCATCGATAACTAAATACATGTGATATTAAAAAATTCAAGGATATTACGCAGCATAAAAAGTTAATTTTGACAGTTATATGTATAAATGAACTCTGTAGTTTTATAAATTGTCACATATATATTATGCAGTATATCTAAGACATTTTCTAATTTACTCAAAATAATTCATCAAAATAATTCAAACTCATTTTTATTGCACCTAAGCCTTAATTTGAACAGTATAAAAGGTTGATTAGAATGCAATTATTCAATTAAAAAAATGCATATATATATGGTTATGAAGGTTAAATGTTTTCTGATTTAAATATGGACACAATTTTCTCTCAATTATTCAATAAAAAAGATGTTGTAATATTAATACATTTTTCTATGAATACTTACCATACGTTGAAAATATGAAAAATATTATTTAGGCTATGATTTGTATGATCTATGAATTTGCCTCTAATAAATTGACGATTGACCATTTTTGTATATTATACTTATCATACGTTGAAAATTAAAATTGCCTCTTAAAAAGTTTTACCATACATTGCAATAATTAGCCTATGATTAATTTTTTTTTAAATTAAATGCAATAAAGTTGCCTCTTTTGATCAAGATGAATTTAAAATTATACTTACCATACGTTAAAAATTAAAATTGCCTTTTAAAAAGTTTTACCATACATTGCAATAATTAGCCTATGATTAAGTTTTTTTTTAAATTAAAATGCAATATAGTTGCCTCTTTTGATCAAGATGAATTTAAAATTATACTTACCATACGTTGAAAATTAAAATTGACTTTTAAAAGTTTTACCATACATTGCAATAATTAGCCTATAATTAAATTTTTTTTAAAATTAAAATGCAATAAGGTTGCCTCTTTTGATCAAGATGAATTTAAAATTATACTTACCATACGTGAAAATTAAAATTGCCTCTAAAAAAGTTTTACCATACATAGCAATAATTAGCCTATGATTAATTTTTGTTTTAAATTAAAATGCAATAAAGTTGCCTCTTTTGATCAAGATGAATTTAAAATTATACTTACCATACGTGAAAATTAAAATTGCCTCTAAAAAAGTTTTACCATACATTGCAATAATTAGCCTATGATTATTTTTTTTTTAAAATTAAAATGCAATAAAGTTGTCTCTTTTGAGAAAGATGAATTTAAAATTATACTTACCATACGTGAAAATTAAAATTGCCTTTTAAAAAGTTTTGCCATACATTGCAATAATTTTTTTTAAAAATTATAATGCAATAATTATCCTATGTAGTATTAAAATTATACTTACCATACATGAAAATTAAAATTGCCTCTAAAAAAGTTTTACCATACATTGCAATAATTAGCCTATGATTATTTTTTTTAAATTAAAATGCAATAAAGTTGGCTCTTTTGAGAAACATGAATTTAAAATTATACTTACCATACGTGAAAATTAAAATTGCCTTTTAAAAAGTTTTACCATACATTGCAATAATTAGCCTATGATTAATTTTTTTTTTAATTATAATGCAATAAAGTTGGCTCTTTTGAGAATGCCACGTGTCATTATTCTCAATCCTTTTAATAGATTTTATGATTGAGAACTGATTTGTATTTGGGCTGATCCATAAAATTGTGGTCTATAGTATAGACCGTCTTTTGTAAGATACTGTGTTTCTTGAATGACTGTCTTTATAAGAGACGGCTCTTCAGGCCCAGCCCAACAATTAAAAAAAAGTAAAACTTAACAATTGACGCCCACGTTTTAACGGACTTAAAGTTGATTTTATAACCTATTGAAGTTTATATTTTAATCTATTAGAATTGTATTATAATCTATTGAAGTTGGTATTTGTAGTTGGCCTTTTATTTTATTAAATTATTGTTTTAACCTTAAGTTGTTAATCTATTGAAGTTGGTATTTTAACCTATTAAAGTCAGTATTTTAACTTAATGAAAGTTGATGTTTTAATCTGTTGTAGATGGTTAATACGCCAACTTTAATCATTAATACACCAACTTTATTAGGTTAAAATACCAACTTAAATAGGTTTAAATACCAACTTAAATAATTCAAAATACTTACTAAGCAGTTTAAATACACCAACTTAAGCCTGTTAAAACACCAACTTCAATTAGTTAAAATACCAACTTTAACATGTTAAAACACCAACTTAAATAATTAAAAAAAATGCAAACTTACGAGCATTTAACACCAAGTTAAACATGTTAAAATACCAACTTTAACTGGTTAAAGTACCAATCTATAATAGGTTAAAGATACCAACTTTAATCGATTATAAATATAACATATTAAAACACCATGTAACACTCCGAGATTTTCGGACATCACTAATTAATAATATAATAACTTTTGGAAATTTTATAATTATATTAAATTAATTTTGAAGTAGTTCAATAAACTTCGTTCATATACGAATTTTAATGCGTACGTATATATGTATATTAAAAAAATATTGTTACGATTTCTAAAATAAAGAGGTTCGAATCAAAATGATGATTTTATTAAAATGTGTGAGCACACAAATATGAGTCTCTTAGTTGGGTCTCACAAGAAAATGAATCTAGATCAACAAATAAATAAGTAAATAATAATAATAATAATAATAATAATAATAATAATAATAATAATAATAATAATAATAATATTAATAATAATAGCTTCAGTTATTTTTCTGGCATTTTATAAAATTTACTTTGCCAAAAAATAAAATAATAATAATAATAATAATAATAATAATAATAATAATGATAATAATAATAATAATAATAATAATAATAATAATAATAATAATAATAATAATAATAACCCTACAAAAGGGCACAAAACCCTTAATTTCTCCATCCCAGCCGTGACACCCTTCCCTCCCCTTTTCTCTTCCTTCTCCTCCTTACGCCACACCCACTTCCCCACTGGCATCTGGCGGCACCACTAAGGCTCAGGACAGTAGTCGCCTCTACTCCGCATCTTCCCAACAGCCGGCCAGCAGCTGCAGCAAGGCTGCGTGTGCACACAGTTGCCAGCACACGGCTGTCCCAGCCGATTTGGGCTTTCCTCCACCACTATAACCACCTTATTCTCCCTCTTCTCTTATTTTCCCATTGTAAGCCATATCTTCTTCTTCTTTTGTGAGTAATTTAAACTCTTCTCCTTAATGTTGTTTTCTTTTCTTATAATTTTTAATTGTTATATGAATGTTGATGTTATTCTTAAATTTAATGGTTGTTTTATGCTCTAAATTGATTCGGTAAGGAGTTAAGAGTTTGAGTTTTAACATAAATAAGTTAGAATTTGTTTTAGGGTTTAATATAAGAGTAGTATGTATTTGTTGATGCATTTTGGGTGAAAATTAGTAATTGGATAGCTTGTATGATTTTTATGTATATGTTATTATTAATGTTGAATGTTGGTAGTGGATTGTAGGAAATGGTTATGGTTGTTATCCCTTATAAGTGGTGACTAATTATTGCTTATATAACATTAAGTATGATAATGTGACTAGAATTATTTATGTCTATTGTTGTGGACTAAATGATAATGATAGTTACTAAGTGAAGATTTAAATTCGCTAATGTCACAAATGAAAACAAAAGTATTGTCATGGTTGTAGTGAGTTGTTCGTAAATAGTTGGGCTTGGTTGTTATCTTGATATGTTCAACGGTATCGCTAAGTTGTGTGAGTTTGACCCAAGTTATACGAGTCATTGTTAGTTCTTCAAACTACTCGACTTGCTCATCATCTTACTCTAAAACCCTAAAAAGGTAACAAATCATTAATAGTATGAGTAATATGATTGATACTAAGTGTAACATCATATATTATGTGTTCTTAAACTTTCCCATGGATAGTTTGATTATAACGCGCAAGCGTATGATTGCGTCCTCTTCACTTAAACACATCTTGATATAGAATTGATTGAAATCTAATGTTATGGCTTGGTTGGAATTGATGGCGTAGTTCATGTGTGAACATGGGTTGAATTTATCGCATGAGTGCGTATTAGCTTGAATCGAAACTTTTTTGGCTAATAGTGTGATTTGTATGGAGTTAGTGCTTCTTAAATGATTAAAGTAGGCTTATTAGTCTAACTTTAAACGTGTATAGGTGCCCGGTTCATAAGAGGGGCGTAAGAACCTCCTCCGAAGTGATTTTTGCGACTTGTTATCTTGCAATTGCAGGTAAGAACACGCAGTAGTTAATTCCTGCACGCATCTTGAATATGTTTCCTCTGCACAACAATATTATATGAGCAATGTTGAATACGGTTTGCTATTAAATATTATTAAGTTAGTGCTACAAGTGGGAATCAGTTGTAGAGATGGTAGAGAATGGAAACTAATATCTCAAGAGTAGAATGTTGGATTATATGAGATTAGAATGGGAATGAGTCCCTTATTGATGAGACATTAAGTAGGATATTTATTGTGGCTCCATTGAATTGGTACCCTAGTTGGTTTAGTTCTCAGAGGCAAGGATCATCTATATATGGTCGCTGTACGGGGTATGATCATACTTTGCCATTGGGCGCCGACATGGCCATTACCGTCCTTGGCTGAGGTATTACCATGTGGGTCTTTCAAACCCCAATATGGTGCCTTTAGTCACATAAGAGGATTTATGAAATCAATGAAGAGATAGAAAATAGTAAAGGCATTGAGAAGTACATGGAATCGAGAAATACTTGGAGTAAATACTTATACATTGGAGTGTATTTCCCCCCCCTTGTTTTGTTGAAATTGATTTTGTTACATATATAACTTGTTGTCGGTTACTGACGTGTACTGTTTGTTCCTTGTTGATAGCTTGTCTTTGATGGCCATGTTATGACACGTTGGTCAATGACTTTACGTTGAGCAGAAGGGGTATCATAGATAGATCGTGCAGGTTTTCGAGTTTTCTTGCATTGCATATGGGGGGAATTGAGTGAGAATCTTGATGCGTGCCATGTTCTAACTATTTTGACGCTACATGTGGGTTTTGAATTTGAAATTGTGTATGTTTTTGTTCTGAGACACGTGCCCTCCTTTTGATGTAATTCGTTCCGCTGCAAAGATTTATTTCGTTTTATATTTTGTTATAGTATCTTGAATGGCTTGTATAGTTGGTTATGGTTTTGGAAAACCCAAGTGTTTACATGGGAACCACGATCCATGCTTAGCATGTCGACAGAGGATTTGCGGATGACCTTTCTGCCATGATTTTTGCTACAAGGCTATTGATGTCTTTTCTTCATGATGATTTATTGTTTGTTTAATTCTTTTGGTGCGTTAAAATTTAAGGCAGATGCTCTCGAAATTTTCGTAGGATTTTGTTTTGAAGTTTTCTTATAATCACTTTAATCAAACTTAGTAATTCTTTTATTTTATTTTATTTTAAATGTAACACCCGAATTTCCTCCATTCTCTTTCGGTTTTGGTTCCGTTCAGAGGGTCGAAAATTCAGGGGTGTTAAACACCAACTCTACATAGGTTAAAACACCAACTTTATTAGGTTAAAATGTCAACTCCAATAGGTTTAAATACTAACTTCAACAGGCTATAACACCAACTTCAAAAAGTTGTCACAACACGTATTTGTTTTGTAGTTGTTTTTTGGGCAATAATAGACTGACCCACTTGAAATGCGCCTTTCATAAAGATAGTCTAAAGTAACAGTTTGTGAGTTAACTTTTGTGTACTAAAATAATTGCAACTTAATTAGGTTTTTTAAAAATTTGATTAAACAATATGAGAGCTTCTATAATCGAACAGTGCTACTTCAGTTGGATTGAGGAATTATCATTTAACTTTACCAAATATACTGTTACAAATCATTAGCTCTATCAGCATCTCGAACAAGTTAGACAAATCAATTAATTTAACTACTATCATTTATCACCTAGGTGATGTTTGGGAATGAGAAATTTAATTACAAACGAAGAATTCATTTTGAATATTCAAATGCCTAATTTGTAAATGACATCTACTTAGAATTTTTAAATTTTGATATTTAACTCACTTTACATTATATTATGTAGTGAATGGACTCTAAGAATGGTGAAGAAACAATAACAAAATATGATGCAAAAGAAAGCACAAAAACAGAACAAGCAACAACAATGGCAACACAAAAAATATATGAGGTATCTATGGATACCTCCCCCTTAAACAAAGTATCTTGTCATTTATATAATCAACATTACATAAGTGACTCCTTACAAGCTTTAGAACAATCCTCCAAAGCCAAGAATGAAGCTCTACTTCAATCTCCCACAAAATGCCCTAATACAAAGGAGAGAACTCTCTTGGTGATAAATCCTAGCAATCTCTATGTATTTGGCTCTCATATAAACCCTAAATAACCTCTCAAGACTCTTTATATAGTCCTAATGCATACAAGAAAGCACAGACGCTGTAACGGACTCTAAAGAAAAAAGCCAAAATCTAATATTTGGATATGACGCCTCCAACTACGCGTATCCCTAGTCAGGTCCTCGGAGAGGTTCAACTCACGCAAGTCTACTCTTAGTTGCTCCTACCAAGTTTTCTTGGGTGTTCCTCGACTCCTCTTACCCTCTACTATAAAGCTTTCGACTCTCCTCACAGGGGTGTCGAAAGTCTTTCTCTTCACATGTCCGAACCACCTCGATCTTTTTTCTCGTATTTTTCCAGAGATAGGAGCAACCTCTAGTTTGTCTTTAAACTCTTCGTTCCTAATTCGATCCATCAAAGTGTGCTCCCACATCGATCGCAACATACGCATCTTTGTGACTTCCATATTATGTTCAAAACTCTTCTTTATAGGCCAACATTCTGTCTCATATAGCAAAGCCGGTTTGATTGCTACCCGATAAAATTTTCCCTTTAACTTATTTGGGATCTTCCTATCACATATCACCACGGTAGCTGCTCGCCATTTGAGCCAACCCGCCTGGATACGATGATCTACATCTCCGTCGATCTCCCCATCCCTTTGGATGATTGATTCCAAATACTTTTACTTCGTCGTACTTTTAATGCCTTCTTCCCCGATGGAAACTTCTGGCTCCCTTATCGGTTTGTCCCACTAAAGTTACAATGTAGTTACTCGGTCTTCGTACGACTAATGCGCAAACCTTTACCTTCTAAAGTTTTACTCCACTCATCCAATTTACTACTAACCTCCTATTTAGTTTCTGCTACCAGCACGATATCGTCCGCAAAAAACATGCACCACGGAATCGTCTCCCACATAGGTTTAGTGATGTCTTTCATAATAACTGTAAAAATAAAAAGGGCTTAGAGCTGATCCCTGGTGGAGTCCTACTTTTACCGGAAAAGGCTTTATTAACCCCACCGGTGTCTGAATGTTAGTCGATACTTCGTCATACATATCCCGTATAGCCTCAATGTAAATAGAAGAAATACCCCTAGCCTTGAGGCTATCCAAAATGACTTGTCATGGTATGCTATGATACGCTTTCTCCAAGGCTATGAACACCATATGCAGGTCCTTCTTCCGCTCTCTATATTTTTCCATCAGCCTCCTCAAAACATGAATTGCCTCCATGGTTGACCTACCTGGCATAAAACCAAATTGGTTCTCTCTAATCATAGTCTCCTGTCTGATCCTCATCTCTATCACCCTCTCCCACAATTTCATGGTGTGGCTTAATAGTTTGAACTCCTATAGTTCCCACATACTTGCGCGTCGCCTTTGTTTTTAAATAGAGGTATTATTGTGCTGCTTCTCCATTCATCTGGCATCTTATGCGTCCTCAGGATAACATTAAAGAGGTTAGTCAACCAACGAGTGCCCTCTTATCCTAGACTCCTTAGATCTCCCCATCTTTTTAAGGGCTTCTTTTACTTCCTCGGTGGTAATGACACACGTTAACCCATAATAATGGGGTCTTTGGACAACAAAAGTTCTGCTATCTTTGCCACCTTACACTCATTGTCCATTGGCCCTTTACACTCATTGAACAGGTGCAAAAATTATTGACGCCCTCTTGTTTTAATGTCCTCGTGTCTCAGGAGAACTCGTCCCCCTTCATTTTTAATGTATCTCACCGCCTCTAGGTCCTGCTGCCGCCTGGCCCTTGCCCTAGCTAACTTAAAAAATATCTTTTTCGCCTTCTTTGGAATCGAGCTTCTGATAAAATTCCTCATACGCCCGATTTTTTGCCTCTGTGACCGCTTTCTTTGCCACCTTCTTTGCCTCTTTGTAGCTTTTCTTCTTTTCCGTCCTAACCTGCTCCTCCGTGCATGCCATAAGATCTCTAAACCTCTTGTTTTTGTCTTTAATTTTCTTCTCCACTTCATCATTCCACCCCCAAAGTCTCTTTCGCCACTTCTCGAATGGTATTTGCCATATTCACCCACATATCATTCGTATCCTCAGATTGCCTTGGGAATCCTAATGCACTAATCTTAATGGACAAGGTAGTGGCTATATCCCCTTTGAGTCTCCCCCACAAGATCTTCCCCTGAGCTCGACTTTCTTGTCTGCAATCTTCTTCCTCATCCTAAAAACCAGAACTAAAGGCCTGTGTTGGGTAGGCATCTCTGTACCCAACACTACTTTACAGTCCAAGCATGCGGCATGGTCTCCTTTGCGCATTAAGAAGTAATCAATCTATTTTCCATTACTTGCCAATAATTTCACCTTTAAAATTTTGTATAATAATCCAATCTTTGCTCAATTTTTGCCAATGCAATCGTCATAAAACTAAATGAAATAACTATTTTTTCCAATAGATTATGAAGTTGATCATTGCATAAATAATATTTGTCTTGACATACATACCATATCACTAGGGGTGTTCAAAATCCGACCTTCTTGACCCGACTCGCTGACCCACTTGACTCGACTTCATCACCAGCATCCTAAATGGCAGGTCAATTTTGTTAAAAAATAATATAATTCGGGTCAAGTACTCGACTCGCCTTAACAGGGTTGGCTCATGGGCCACAAAATATTAAGTTGGGTACTTGCGGACCTGTTATATATTATCTTTATCAAATTGATATTTACACGTTAAATTTTATGTAATCAATATAATTATAAAAAATTAATAATAGTAGTAAGTATTTCACTTCCCTTCAAAGTACAATATTCCTTTAAATCAGTGGTAAAGAGAAATTGAATATTTTAAAATTTGTGGATTTTTTTAATAATAATTGAAGAGAAGATGTGTTAAAGAAATTAAAAGAGACTTAACATATAAGGATGAGATATGTTGAATTATTATTAACTAGTGACGAAGAGAAATTGAGTATTTAGCTTCTTGAAGGGTCTATTGGCAATAAAATGAAAACAAAAGTTGGATTATTAAAAAAAATTAAAAGGTGGGGAGCAAGTAATGAAAAGATTGGTTTATTATAAGGAAGGAGAAGATGAGAGATAACCTGATATAGCAGGTTAATTTCTAGAGGGTCTATTGGCAACAAACTAAAAGAAAAAGGTTGGATTTTTTTTTTGAGAATAATGGTTAAGCTATATTATTAACCAAAAGTATCCAACAATACAACATCGGAGATCTAATCCGGACCACCATCACACCATATATTCGACGAAACACTAGACAAAGCTTTCTTAGCTAGACAATGAGCGACCCTATTTGCTTCTCTATAACAGAATATGAACGACACCTTTGAAAAGCTCGAAGCTGCACTCCTTATATTATCCACCACCACCTGCGTCAGATAATTGCGTTGCAAAGACCCACGAAGTGCATCGATCACAAGCTTGGCATCCCCCTCAATAAGAACTCTTTGCAAATGATGCTGCTGGGCCAGCGAGATGCCCCAACTGACCGCCTCAAGTTTAGCTCTTTCAACGGAGATAAAAGGCTTCATAGGTTTGGAAGCCGATAACAGCATCTTCCCTTGGTTGTCCCCGGCAACCACCCCTATGCAAAACAATCCATCTTCCTCTCTTACAACATCATCCACATCTATCTTGTAAACACCCGGGTTAGGAGGAGACCAATTACAATTGTCACGTCTGTGAGGGGTCGGGCCAGCGGTGAACACAGCTTTTTGATACTCTAAAAGCATATCCAGGGCCCTCTTATAACAGCCCTCTGGAGTATCATATAATTTATCAAATCGAAGGTGTCATTCCGAGCCCCCCAAATCTGCCACGCACAGTTACAAAAAAGCTCGGCTTTATGCTTGTTTCTGGGCCAAAATAGCACATAACCATTCACGGAAAGAGGGGTAAGAAGGAACATCAGTAGGCTGCAGGAATTGATGCCAAACATGCCGGGTCCACGAACAATCTTTCAGCACATGAGCACCGCGTTCAGTGGTACCGCAACGCTTGCACGGATCAACATTTTGGATGCTTTTCCTTCGGAGATTTACTTCGTGTGGGAGGATATCTCAAGCTGCGCGCCACAGGAAATGCTTGGCCTTTGGGTGAATATTAAGCTTCCAAAGTCTCTTCCACAGCGGGTCACTACTTGTCGAACAAAAAGATTCAATATAAGAATTGAGAGCCAAAGAATGCATATCACGAACACGGAAAATACCGTCCTCGCTCCCCCCCAAACCCGTACATCCGGACTATAATCAATCCGAATAGAGATTTGGATAATGCGCTCCACATCAATTGGGAGAAGCACTTCCGAAAGAACGTCCGCCCGCCAAGAATGGTTGGTATCATCAATAAAATGGTCCACTGTAGCCTCACTGTCCAACCCATGAATAGGGGAGATAACCTTTCCCGTTCCATTATTCCCGACCCACGCATCCCGCCAAATTTTAATAGTCTTGCCGTCCCCCACACGCAATCTAACCCCAAGCTCAAGAATTGATCAGGTACTCCAAATACTTCTCCAAACATAACTGGGATTAAACTCAATCTTGGAGTGCCAAATAAAGTCGGAAGGGAAATATCGGGCTTTCAAAACCCGAGCAAGAAGGGACTGAGGATAACTGTGAATGCGCCAAAATTGTTTGGCCAAAAGCGCATCATTGAACACCCGAAAATTCCTAAAACCGAGCCCTCCCTCGTTCTTGGGCCGGCACATCTCGATCCATGCTTTCCAAGGAACCCCTCGGTCTGAATTAGAAGTCCCCCACCAGAAATTCCTAATAATTCTTTCGATGTCATCACAAAAAGAAGCCGGTAATTTGAAGCAACTCATCGTAAAAGTAGGAATAGCTTGCGCAACCGCTTTAATTAAAGTCTCCTTCCCCGCTTTCGAAAGAAGTCTCTCCTTCCACCCCTGGAGTTTCTTCCAAATGCGGTCTTTCAACCCCGCAGAAACCCGCTTGGAACGGTCAAAGAAAGTAGGAAGCCCTAGGTACTTGTCGTGCCGTACCACTTCTTTATACCCTATGACATCCGTCACCTTCCTCCTAACGTCCAAAGGCAACCCATTACTATACAACACGGCACATTTCTCATGATTTACTTTTTGCCCCGAAAGTCGCTCGTATTTGTCCAAGATCCCCAAAATAATGCCCCCCTCACGCTCGTTAGCCCGCGCAAAGATCAAACTATCGTCGGCAAAAAATAGGTGAGAAACCAAAGGAGCGCCGGGCTACCGAAACTCCATGAAGGCGCCCTTCTTGATGGGCACTTTTCAAAAGGTCACTAAGCCCTTTCGCACATAGTAAAAAAAGGTAAGGCGATAGTGGGTCCCTCTGCCTCAATCCCCGATGTGGACTAAAACCCTCAGGCGCAACCCCATTAACCAAGAAGGAATATGTGACCGAAGTAACACACTTCATCACCCTATCAACCCATAACGCCGAAAAACCCATCTGCACAAGAACACTCCCGATATAGTCTCATTCCATGCAGTCATAAGCCTTACTCATCTCTAGTTTGAGAGCCATTACCCCTCTCTTCCTAGCATGAGTATGCCGTATATAATGGAAAATCTCAGACGACACAATGATATTATCAGTAATGAGCCGCCCCGCCAGAAACGCACTCTGGCTTTCACCAACAATATCAGGGAGACAACCCTTTAACCGGTTTGCAAGAACTTTGGAAATCAGTTTGTAGGATACATTACAGAGGCTAATAGGCATAAGATCCGTCATATGTACCGGGTTCTTTTTCTTTGGAATCAAGACCACATGCGTGTAGTTGACCTCACTAGGCATGACCCCTTCATTCAAAAAATCAAGGACCATCTCCGAAACGTCCTCCCCTACCAATCCCCAATACTTTTTGTAAAAGAGAGCCGGAAACCCCTCCGGCCCAGGGGACTTTCCTGGGTGCATCTCAGCGAGAGCCATCTCAACTTTGGATCTTTGGAAAGGACGAACCTTGCGTTCCGCCACCTTAGTCGAGACACGGGGTTGAATAAAACTAATTTGATCCATATCTATCTCGGGTCTAGAGGAGGCTAATAAATTGGAAAAATAATCCCAGACCACCCTATGCATCCCCTCCACACTTGTCTGCTTAACCCCGTAGGAGTCCAAAAGCCCTTTAAAGTATTGCGCTTTCTGCGTGCCGAAATCTTGGAATGGAAATAAGCGGTGTTCTTGTCACCATCTCTTAGCACAAATGGCCTACAACGCTGCCAAGCTGTCGTTTCCTGTTGCCGTCTAAGAGCTCGAATCTCACTCTCCACCTTTCGAAGTTCCTCTATAACCGCCGGAGTAGGGACCATTTTACGCACAATTTTTAAACGTCGGAGAAGCCAACCAATCCTATTGTGTCACCGAGTACACCTCTTTATTCCAATCTTTTAATTGTAACCCACAGCTTTCCACCATCTTACCCCACTGCAATTTGTGACGCCTTTTCGATATAGCCCAAATATTTTTCAAACTGTCATCAAAATCCGCATGGTGTAACCAACGGGCTTCAAAACAAAACAGCCGATTATCACCCCTCTCCAGCCGCCGATCCCCTCCCCCTCTATTCTTTAAGCACAATATCAAGGGACAATGATCCGAGCCGTCCCAAGAGACATTGTTAACATTGGCCGAAGGGTACATCGATATCCATCGGTAATTGGCTACACATCGATCTAATTTTTCCTCTATAATCCCTTCTTTCTCTTATTGCACCAAGTAAATTGAAGCCCCGAAGACTCAATATCTTTTAACCCATTCAAATCCAGACAATCTCCAAAAGCGCATATATTATTAAAGTCTCACCCTCCGCCTCCCCTCTTCTCAGTTTCTTGAAGGATCTCATTAAAATCCCCCCCCCCCCCACTAACCAAGGATTAATGTTGTTTTCCCCCAAAGAATTGATTAAACCCCATGTTTTGCTTTTTTGAACACTTTCTGCCCACCCATAAATGCAAGAGAGCCGCCACGTTCGCCCACTATCCTCACACACATGAGCATCAATAAAATGATCCTCCAACCCAAGAATATGAACTTTGACCTCCTCCCCCCAAAAAAGAGCCAGACCTCTTACCCTCCCCTTAGCATCAACAGTAACACTTTTTGCAAACTGGAGACAATTTTGAATCTTCCGAATAGCCGGAGCACTACACTTGGTTTCACTAAGAAAAAGGATGTCCGGAGAAAACTTGCGCACCAAGGAAGGAGCGCATTGTTGGTCGAGGGATTCCACAACCCTTGACAATTCCAAATGATAATAGGATTCATAGGATCCAAGAGCCCAGGTTGTTGGGCCCGCCACATTTTCAGAATAATCACTGTGAGTTACGTCAACTTCCATCAGGACATGCCGCTTCTTGAATTCTCCTAGAACCTCCATGTCTAGCGAAGCCACCTCCCCTTTTATACCCATACTGAGCCGTTTGCCCCCAACACGAGTAGAGATTATATCACCACAACTAGAACTAGATATGGTTTGTTGCATCTTTTTCCACTTCCTGACTCTTTTCGATGTCAAAGTTGAAGGGTCTTCATTGACTGGAAGGGAATTACATATCCCCTCTTCCTTCTGCCCCATCCCCCCATCTTCAGCACCGTGCATAACCTCCATCCCCTCCCTGGACTCAGTCAACCCCCCAACCTCCCGCTCACAGCTCCTCCCCAAAAAGTCCGATAACCCGCCTGTCTCCTCCCCCCTGCCTTCCACCCCACCAACCTTCCCTCCCCGTGGCGTATAAACCTCCTCCCCATCCTCCTCCCCTTCCCTGCTAATCCCAACTTTGCTAAATAAAGAGACCACCTTCGATATACACACGCGAGGTTCATCATTTGGCACCGGCATAAAATGTTTCTTGGCAAAATAAAGCTTTCTCCCTGATTTCCCACCCGCCACTGACTTCCCATCCTCCATCTCCACCTTCATAGGACGCCAAGGCGAGGCTTGCATCCACGTCCCATAATTCTTGATCGGCGATTGATCTCCAATAACCTCCTTACATTCGGATGTACCATTTCCCAATCTTCTGCAATAGAAACAAAGTAAAGGTAGCTTTTCGTACTTCACCGGACACTCACACACCTCTCCACCCCGGAGCATCAGTGGAACAAATTTCTGTAACGGTTTCCGGACGTCCACACACACACCCTAAGACGTAAAGACTTTTCCATACCAAGATTCTCCGTCTTGTCTATCCCCATAAACGTCCCAATTTTATCTCCCAATGCTCTTGCGTTGGTCTCATTATTCCGCCCACGAAAAGGAATGTAGTATACCCTTACCCACATAGGCAGCCCAAAAAATTCAACGTCCAAAGGACGTTGTACATCCTCCATTTTCGCTAACCAAATAGGAACCTTGTCAAAGTGCCAAGGTTGACCCCTCAATACTTTATCTTTGTCCTTCCAATGATAAAATTGAATCTGAAAAAGATTTCTCCCAATCATGTTAATTTCCAGCCTGTGTTGTGTTACCCACACATTCTTGATGGTCGAAATAAACGCAGCGGAGTTAAGGGTACGGTCAGACCATAACTTTCCTCATCTTCGTCATTCCCATCATCAGCCCATACACATGCATCCTCCGCATCCTTTCTGTGATTCTTTAACCCACCACCCGAAATACCATCCTCTTTCCCCGACGAAAGCCCATCTTCCCTCCTCTATTTATTATTCACGCAATCCTTGTCAACAGGGTCCGTTGACGTATCATGAATCCTAACAGAGAGACTCATCTCTCCTTCCTCATCCTTGGAAGAAACCATGATATCAGCAATAACAACAGATAAAGAAGACCAGCGAGAGAAAGACCACCGAAGAAACAAAAGAAAAGATAAGAAGAGGGAGAAGAAAACACCAGAGAAGCCGGAAAAAACCCCTAACGGAGACGACGACTAGCACCCGGCTAGAAACACCCTTACTCTAGAGAGAGAAGGGACTAACCTCTTGAATCCATTACTTAGTATGAAAAGGTTCATACCAAAAGGTTGGATTATTAAAAACATTTCAAAAGGTGAGAATATTGACAAGTAATTGAAAATATATTGGATTATTCACGACAATTTTTTATTTTATTTTATTGTAGTGTAACAACCATCATTATTCATTCTCTTATGTTTTGTAAGATTTTCATTGATATCATCTCTATTTTGACCATTTCTCTACTTTAGTTCACTTTATTTCTAATTTAAATTATTAAAATTAAAACATTATTATATGTCTAATAAATAAGTCTAATATGAAATTTCTTGACAATATCAAATTAATAATAAATAAGTCACCATATACTCTTATTATAAGGTCATTATTATTCACATGGCAATGTTTGAACACTCCATCATCATTGAACATTCTAATTTGTCAATTGTACTTTGGGCTTTAGTGCAACATATAATATGAGGAAGTTTTAGTAAACATTGATTTTTAAAATACATTTTTTTTCAAACTATTGTTATCATTATTTAATTATGTATAGTTCTTTATCAAAAGAAATTTAAATAGAGAATCAAAACTTAATAATGTTAAAATAAATATCTTCACAAAACTAGTAAATATATGGCGCTAGCTTTTTTTTTATTGTTCATAAAAGACACATTTCTTTTTTTCCTTTCTTTTACTTTTATGTAAGGAACTTCTTAATAACAAGTAGCACTATCATCTTATGCCCCCTTTGGTAGCTGTTAATAAATGATTGTAATAGAAATGAAAAATTAGTGTAATTTTGGTTGAAAAATGTTGAAATTTAGAGTGTATAGTGGACATCGAAAATTACGATTTAATTTATTAAATTAAATTAATAATTTAATTAAATTAATGTATATAATTCCAAGGTTGAAAATTATATGTTTTAGTCAAAACGTAAAAGTCACGGCACGTAACCTAGATCGTGGCTCGTGAAAATAGCAAGAAAAGTTTTTGTTTTCTGGGGCGCATAGCTCGCGGCCCACGACTTTTTTCGCGGCCCACGACTAATGTGTTTTTCGGGGAATTTTTCATGCAACGTTTTGCTTTGTTTTGATGGTTATATAATAACTTCCTACAAATATTATATGGTTAATTTTAGCCATGTTCCATGGGTTATATGGGTTGAGTGAAAGGCAACATGGGTTCGTGAATCGATCTTGTGTTTCACGGATCAACCTAGTGTTTCATGGAGCAACACCTTGCTTCATAAAGTGGTGTGAACTATTGTATAAATATAGGATGCTCTTGTGTTATTTTACACATCCATTTTTCTGATTTCTTCTCTTTTTATGCATTTTAATCAAAATCTTGCAAACCTTGATTGTGTATTTCCATATTGCCTTCCATTTAAGTTATTTTTATGTCATTCTAATTTTCTTGTGCTAGAGATTAGTGTAATTCTTTGTATCTCAGAACATATTTTTTGTTTGTTCCCAAGCACCGTGATAGGGAGGAAATAACGTTTTAGGAAAGAGTATCTCGCCTAGAATTTATATCAAGTTCCAACAAAGTCTTCTTGTTACTTTGATCATGTAAGAAGATTGGTGTATCGGAGATCTCAAGGATGAAGATAAGCAAGGCTTGATCGTCATATGTAATTTGGTTTTTCTATCACAAACTTATATTTTAATTTATTATTGATTTTTAAATTAAAGTACATTTCCAACAAAAAATCTCTTGGCTACCTTGATAGATATACTTGTTTAACTTCAATCATCTCATTTTTTTCATAAATTATAATCCAAAGCATAACCATTGGGAGAGGTGGTATAAGATAGTAATGGAAATTTGTAAACACAAAAACTTTTTTGTGATCAAAGTTTTGTTACCATGGAAATAATATGAAACTTTTGATGAAATTTTACACTATAAATCAATTCCATTACCACTATTTAATACCACTAACCAAACGGTTCATTAATGTTTGTTTTATAATTCATAATCAATAACCATGATTTGTAAATCACCACTAAAAGAAAAAACCTACCACATAAGGGCCGGGTGATTTGTTAACTTCACAAATAACAACTTTCTATGGTTCTTCACACTTTTATGCGAACTCGTCTTATCTGAAACTATTATTGGTGACATTCTTTTGATCAGTCAAGCCGACAAACAACTCAATAATTATCAAGTTTAGATCCATAATTCTTACGTAACCTTCATAGTTTAGTTTCATTTTGAACTTGAATTTATTTGTAGTAGTTTTTCCAATGTACTACATGTAGTATATGATCATTATTGTATCTCGTTGACATGTTACAATCAAAGTATTAATAAGTATATCAAATACACTCTAGTTAACGGATCTCTATCATATGGCTATCAATAGTCAATATGATTGAATTCTTGAATATTGGTATTGTTGAATGTACTATCCATATTGTTAGAGTATATAACATATCTTAGGTCTATAGTAACATTTTAAGCACTTTAGGTTACACTTTTTTGGTGTTACCTAAAACCAATTATATATGTAGTAGTGCACCTTAATCATAATCCTAATGAAATGAAAGGTTTAAAAGGCTTTACAAATGAAAAACTAAATTATAATTAACAACAATAAAAAACAATGAAAAGAAGAACACACAATACATTATTAGAGTTATAGGAAACATAGAGAGAGATTAAACAAAAATAATCGACCTATACTATAAATTTGCAGGTTTAAGACGTAATAGTTGTTTGTATTTATTGTTAAGACATTCCAATGTAAAATACAATTAGATTCATTTTCATCAATGATTTTTGCAATAATTCATAAAATATCTAATTCTTACTTGTAATTCTATATCATTTAACAAAAAAATAGACAATGGAATTAAGGTGTGTTTGGTATGTGAGATTTAAGGGTGGGAATGGGAATTTAATTCCCAAATCTCATAAACTTCCATGTTTGAGGATTGGGAATGGGATTAAAGATGAGGATTGGGAATGAGAATAACTGACATGAATTTCCAAGGATTTAATGCCTAGGCGGGCAAGTATTTGATGATGGGAATTGGGTTATTAGTGGAAATGACCTTTATATCCTTATTTATAAAAATCCACAAGTTTTTTTATTATTTAGTATGGGTAAAAATGTAATTTATATTTTACTTTCAATATATATCCACAATTCCCAACTCATTCACATTAATATACCAAACAAAGAAATGAAAGTATATTATATCAATTCCCAACATTGAAACCCCAAGCAATCCCAATCCCACATTCTTTTCCCCAAATTCGCATTCCCATCTACCAAATGCCACCTTAGTGTCTAATGTCTACACATACCTAGCTAGACAAAATGATTGCACAAATTAAATTTCATCACTATAGGAAATCTTTTATTGAGCTCTTAAGATTTAGAGTGCATTACAAAAATCACTTATAAGTAGGGTTGGGGATAAATGACTCAAAAGCTGTAATGGATATGAATAAGAAAAAAACATCAAGTATAGTATGAGACTGTCTCACCGTGAAACAAGCCCATACAAACAACCAAATGTTAATTTTACATAGTAGTTTCCTAAATAAAAACAATATTTTTATTTAATTTTAAGAAATTAAAAATTTATGTCAGCTCATGTTAAGCCATCTTATGGTGAGACGGACTTAATAAAGAATTTGTGAAGAAAAAATGATGAGAATCATTGTAGAAAAGGATAAAGAAAGGTGAAAGTAGATAAGAAAAGATGATACTTCTAATTTAAAATATCACAACAACAAAATGTGGAGAGTCTAGGCGCTTGTATTTAGACGCATAACAATGTGTCTAAGAAAATTCGGAGCATTTAGACTCCTATTTGTTGACAGTTTTAAGGGTTGGAAAAATACAAATGAAAAGCGTCGGAAAGCCAAAAAATATTTAACATTGAAATAAAAGATAATTTTATATCCAACTCGAACCCCTTGAAAACCCCCTAAAACGCAAGCCAGGTTTGCATCACCCAAAATCGCCGATCCATCCCACACCACAACCAAATGCATCCAACACCACCTACACTTACGACGACCACCGCCACCCACCAAGCCTCCACCGCCACCGCTCTATCCCAAAATCGTGGGTTAATTATGTTTCCCACCCACGAAAAACCCTAGATCCTAATCAACCCAACCAATACTCTAAGAAATCAATTAAACTCCTCAATCATACAATCAGACAAGTCTTTTTTTCATCGTACCATGATTGACAGCAAATTAGAAGAGATTCATGAGAGGTAGATACTTTTTTTTCTTTTTACTGAATTTTAATTATGCGTTTAATTGGAATTTATATTAGGGTTTATTTAGCTCTTTTCTGATTCTGTTTTTGTTCAATAAATAAAGTTTGTTTGATTCTTTACTTTTTTTGCTGATTTATTTTTAGTTAGATTTCAATTCTAGGTTTGAAGTTTCAAATCTGAGTCGCATTTCATATATGGAGTCTTATGAAGTTTATGATGCTTCTTGACTTCCTATGGTTCCTATTACTATTGATGGAGCAGATTCAAAGGGTGACGGTGATGGGAAAGTTTTTTCTAATTTTGTTGTTTTTTCTTTATTTTTACTGTGTGTTCCTTTAGTCTATTGGATTTTGGTCTTACATGTAAATTTTCTAATGAAAAGTTTGCATCTATGTATATATCAAATAGGTCAAGAATTGTCTAATGACCAATAAAATTAAAGAAAAGTCGCTTGAAATGACCCATGTTGTAAAATCGGTGCGATTTTACAATTTTAAATTTATCCGATTCTAAAGATTTTACCCAAAAACAATTATAACCCTAATTCAACTCGATCAATGAATCTTACAAAAAAAAATATTTGACCTTAGATTCTTTATCGTTCATCCAAGACACTTTTCTTTATTTTTTAATTTTAAAAGTATTAGTTTGATTGTATGAACGTTGATTTTTTTGAAAAAATTTTGAAATTTGTTTTATCATAATTAAATCATGTATATTTATAGTATCTGATCACTACAACCATGACTAATAAATTAAATTAAATTAAAAAAACTAATTACAAAATCAAATCTTAATAATGTTTACCAACAATTTAATTAATAATTGACGCTAGCTTTTATTATTGTTCATCCAAGAAATTAAATGTTTTTTTTTTTCTTTTCGTTTGTTTCTTATATATAATACTCGCCCATAAGTTAGTATAAATAGCCAATATATTAACAAAATCTCTCATAAAATAAAACATATCATAGCTAATCCATATTCTTTCTTTATTTCTTGTCCCCCCCAAAAAAAGGACCATGACTTCCACTTCCCTTACCCTTACCCTTACCCTTTACTTCCACTTCCCTCCTCTTTGGTGTTTTATTATTGCTCACATTTTCCAGCACCATCGTTATCTTAGAGCAGCAGAATGTTTCTTCAACTAAAGAAATGTCACCGGAGAAGGAAAACTCAATTTGTTCATCGCCTATTGAATCTCCGAATTCGTCAGATTATTTGAAATCGCAGAAATTTATTTCTTGTATATTCTTGAGAATGTGTTTACACTAATTATCTTATTATTTCTTTATACTTGTATGGAAGCCAGTCTTATTATTTCTTTATACTTGCATTGTATGGAAGCCAGTCTTATAAAGAAGATCTTATTCTTGTTGATGCGGCATATTGTTTCTGACATTGTTGTGTTCATTTGTCACAACCAATACTTATAAGCGTCATGTGTATTTTTCTTGCATCAAATATATAGTTTAGTTTGTCTGTAAACTACAATATATGAAGAGAGAGAAGTTCTTGAGAGAGAGAGGCTCTCCTAGGGTTAGGCTTTCCTCCCCTTGAGGGGGCCTCACAGGTGGTTGAAGGTGCGGCGGCTGGTGTTTTTTGGGACATCTGGGTGGTCCGTTCTTTCTCTGGGTGGCTATTCTCGACAGCTTTTGGGAGACTTTTAAGGTTCCTTTGTTTTTTCCTTTTTCGTTTTTCATTTTTTGGGTTACCTTTTTTGGGCTTTATTTTCTGTGACCCTTGGGGTAATGGTTGTCAGCGACTATGGTGCCGGATTGGAGTGGTGTTATCTGATTTTCGTGGCATGGGTGTTTGACGGTTCGTATTCTGACTTATTCCCGTCACTCTTGGTTGTTTTTTTAAAGGCGTTCTGGGGTCTTGGGCTCGTTTCTTTGGAGGTGAACCTTTGCTATGTTGTCGTTTATTATCTCTTGGCGGTTCTTAGATAGGGTTTTGGGGATTTGGAGTCTGGGTATTTGGTTTTTTCAAGGCCTTGGAGTCTGACGAACCGACTTCTGGATCTTGCTCTCTTTTTGGAGCTTTTGAGCTGGTGTTCTGATTTTTGGTGGGTGGCGATCGTTTTATGGTGATGCTTTAGGGTGTAGGGCGGCCAGTAGTAGTTTTTGGGGTTCGTATCTTAGTCCTCTATGGTGAACGGTTCTGGGATCTTTTTGTGAGGTGGAGTATTTTGTTGATGGGGTCTATTTAGTGGAGCTTTTATCGAGGAGATCATTTTTCTTTATGATGGTTCTTTTCAAATCGTTTTTTTCTTGCTGGTGGGGTAGTCGTCTGCTTGTGTCTCCCTTTAGCTTTGGTGTCTCTAGAAGGTGGTACACAGGTGTCTGGGTACGGTGGTGGAAGTTTTTTAGGTGATGACTCATCACAGTTGGGTGTTGGGTGTTGTCGATTTGGAAGTTTGAGGTGCTTAGGTTGTTGTCGTTGGGATGCTGGTGTTTGGCCGGTTGCGTGAGGTGTTGGACGCTGCCTAGGCTGGTGGTTCTGGAATTTGGGAGCCTGCGATCGTTAAGGTTTGCAATCTTGTTGGGTTTGCTTTTAGAGTTGCTAGTGTTTTGATTTCGTGGGTGTTTCTCGAAGGTTGTCTGGGCGTGTAGTTCAAAGCTTGAAGTCTCAGACCGTTTTTTGGCAGTGATTTTGGTGTTTTGCTTTTGGGGTTTTGGAGATGCGGGTTGTCTGGGGCTCTGTTTAGCTGTAGAATGGAAGGGTTAGTTTTAATGTGGGTATGGGGTCATGGTATGGTGTTGTTGTTTTTGAAGGTGGTTAGGAGCTCTGGTTTGGAATTGCTGGAATGTTTCACGGTGGCTAGGGGTTCGGTATTGGAGTTTGCTGCTTTGAGTGGGTAGTTTGCTTGCGTTTGGCGGTGAATGGGGATTGCGACAGGCGTTTAGGGTGTGATTTTAGATGTTGTTGAGGCACTTGAAAGGTTGCTGGGATTTTGGTGCTCGTGCTCCTTGGTGGTGAGGCCTTAAGGTCGGTCAGTAGATTGGGATTTCTTTGGTTTTTCTGGTGATGTGTAGTGAGGGTGCTCGTGGTGTGGAAGCTGTTAGTGGCGTTTTTCAAAGATGGTTGTATGGCGTTTTTCTTACTTGATCGATGGGTGGACAGAGTTTCCGGAGGAGTGGGCGTTGTTATTGATCGATGGTGTGATGGTTTGGTATGTGTCGCGACTGGGCGTCTCATTTATTGCAGATTGCTGGTCTTTATAACCTAAATGGAGAATTATATTACTGGTGGTGGGGTTTGGGGTCCCGGCAGGGCGTAGGTCTTTTGGTGTATGGCCTCTTGGTATTGTTTTTGGAGGGGCCCTTTTTGTCTTATTTGGTGGTAGTATAGCTCTTTATTTGGTGTGTAAGGTGCTAGGACCAGTTTGTTTTGGTGTTTACTATAAAACGTTGTTGCATAGTCCACCCCTATACTGTTAAGGGTGGTCTGTTTCTTGGTCCCCCTCTTCCAATTAGGGGTGTTCAAAACAATCCGACCCGCCTACCCGGCTCCTAAACGGCGGGTCAAAAAATAAAAAAATTCAAAAGTACGGGTCGGGTCATGGGCCGATTTTTTTTTACCCGGGTACCCGCTAATTACCCGGTTAGAATTTAATATATAAATTCTGTTTTTTAGGGTTTCTCAATCATTTGCTAATTGCTAGTACTTCATTTCATTCCAAATTTCTCCCAGCACAGCCGTCACACACACTAAGCCCTAGGGTTTCCCAATTTCCCAGTCCCAGTCCCAGCAGCCATCACACACTAAGCCGTCCTCCCAGTCTCTAACCTCCCTCCTCCCAGTCGCAGCCTTCCCTGTGTTCAAGCCTTCCTAGCCGGCAGCCGTCAGTCTCCCTGTGTTCAATTTCGAAGAAGGTATGTTTTTGTTTTTGTTTGTTTTTTGTTTATTTTCTTATTTTTGTTTTTCTTATTTTAGTTTATGTTTTTGTTTAATTATTGTTTATGTTTTTGTTATTTTCTATATTAGTTTAGATTAGTTTAGATTTGTTTTTGTTTTTCTTTATTTTCTTATTTTGTTTTTGTTTTTGTGGAAGTCGAATTTTTTTTTATTTTGTGATTTTCATTTTTGTTTAGATTAGTTGTTGTTTTTTATTTTTGTTTATTTTCTTATTTTCTTAGTTTAGATTAGTTGTTTTCTTATTTTTGTTTTATGATTTTTATTTTTGTTTATTTTCTTAGTTTGTTATTTTCTGATTTTAGTTAGATTAGTTTAGACTTTAGATTAGTTGTTTTTCATATTTTTGTTTTTTTTATTTTCTTATTTTTGTTTAAGTCGAAAAATTATTTTTCTTTTATAGTTTTCTGAGTTTAGATTAGTTGTTGTTTTTTATTTTTGTTTATTTTCTTATTTTGATTTTAGTTAGATTAGTTTAGATTAGTTGTTTTCTTATTTTTGTTTTATGATTTTTACTTTTTTTTTCCTTTTTTGTTATTTTCAGATTTTAGTTAGATTAGTTTAGATTAGTTGTTTTCATATTTTTGATTTTTTGATTTTCTTATTTTTGTTTAAGTCGAAAATTTATTTTTGTTTTATGGTTTTCTTACATTTTTGTGACGTATATAATTTTGGAGGGATGGAGCATTTAGTTTTAGAGCAACCAACTATTATTTTATTTTATGTTATTGAAGATGCATGTAATTAAAAACTTGTGGACTTTATATTCTTTGGACTTTTATAACTTTGTTGTTTTTTGTTAGGGACTTAAATATACAATTTGATATTATATATTGCTTTACAGTTTTGAAATTTAGAATAATAATTTGATGAATACAAATTTAAAAAATCAGCATAAATATCGCCTAAAATCAGCATAATATTATAAATAAAAATATTAATCGGGTACCCGGTGTCCCGACCCGCTTTATCCGGGCACCCGCTAACCGGGTACCCGCAATAAATAGGCCGGGACACGGGCCTCAAAGAAAGGTACCCGGCTAATCGGGTACCCGGCTTTCCGGGTACCCGGTAATGAACACCCGGCGGCCTACTTCCAATGGCTTTTTTCCCTATCCAGTTTTTTTATGCTGGCGGATTTGGGGTCCCAAGATACAGTGTGGTTTTTTTTCCTCTTTTTATCAATACAAACCTAATTTTCACAAAAAAAAAAATATATGATCATTATTGTGTCATGTGTATTTTTCTTGTATTAAATTCAAAGTTTTGTTGGTCATGGATGGAGTCGCGAGCCACAATGTTCTTGATGTCGAGTTAGAGCCAAACTAGCTAACAACAAAGAATATGTGTTCTTTTTTACATTAACTAAATTTGCTATAAGTTCATAAAGTTATTCTCCTTTGTTATTCGGGTTGTTCAATGTATTGTTTTAATAAGAATTCTTATTTCTTATATCACAAATTTTTGATATAATTAATATTAACGGAAGTAAATAATGTTAATACAAATTACAAAGGGGAATTTGTATGAACCCCTTTGTTGATGACAAAATGAAAATTACAAAGACAGTTACAATACTAAGTATATCGAAGATTATTTTGTAACGACAACCGTTACCCGGAAACTTGACACAAGTTGAAGGCGTGTGCTCAATATCCTTTTGTGATTTTTCCTCCACAAAGGTACTTGGGTTTAGAAATTGGAAATTTACAACAAGATACAATCAACTCCAATACACCCTTAGTACTTAGGGTATATAACGTTATAACAATGTGTTTAGGAATTATAAGCATTGGAAGCTAAGTAAGAGTTAATTACTCTCTTAGATTAGCAAGAACAAATGAGAAGAAGGCTTAGAGAAATTCAGAGAAAAGGTGTGTCCATCTCAATGGCCAAGGCGCTCTATGTATACTCAAGGAGTATAGAAGAGGAGCCTATGCTCATACATCACAATAATGATTATGATTGATTACAATCATAATTATCCAAATCAATGTCATTAACAATGGCATAATACTCCTCCATAAATCAGAGATTAAGTGCATTAAGGAAGAATCCAAGGCATTTACTCCATAGAAAACGGGAAGGAAAAGACCAACGATCATTTTATAGGTACTGCCGAGTCGGCGGTTGGTCCTGTACAAGGACAGCCGACTCGGCTTTTCCTTCTGACAAAAACATTGATTTTCCAGAAGCTAAAGCCGTGTCGGCTTTATCTCCATCAAGGGGAAAGCCGAGTCGGCTGTAGTGTCCTGACCTGGTTTTTCCTCTTTGCTCATTTTGTCCTATATATTAATGTCTCTCGGACCTATTACGTAAATACGTAATGTCCCACTACCTTAGTAGTACTTAGTGATTTATTACAGGATTATTCGACACTAAATGTTCAACAATCCTCCCCCATTTTGGGTATAATAAGCCTCTCATTTACCAAAACTCATAATACATTTCATGCATCAACGCTAATATCCCTTTGGATTGATTTAACGCCTAGTACAACACACTTAACAAGTGATCGAGCCAGAATTGATTTCCGTAAGGAATTGAATCAAATGACCCTTCCAACCACTTGAAGATGTAGTACGCACTAAACAAATAACACAAAGTTATTAACTTGACACATTATAAGGCCGTGTCCTTGTATCTTATTCATAAGTTTATCATAGTCATTATGCCAATCTTGACTACTTGAAGCGGCCACACTTCAAACTTATATAGGTAGGTTCTCAGTACGTATAAAACATATCCCCGTGACGTGGATATAACACCAAGAGCTCTTCAAGCCTTGATCTTGAGAACTTTCAAGACGACTACCTTATTCCTATCACGGTACAAAGCAACGATGGGTCATATAACGAGTTGCTTTAACAGAAATCAAGGGGACTTTACCACATTGAATTCAGACACGATGTTACTCATGCGTGAATTGGGCCTTCCCAAATGATTTTATTGACATAAACCGATTTCAACTGAGGCTTTCTCAATTGAATATGGCCTTCGTAAACGAATCCGCCACATTGAACATAGTGTTCACGTAGTCAAAAGTTATGACCCCGTTAATAAAAAGTCCTTGCACTAGGCTATGCCTAAGAGCAATATGACGAGACTTACCATTATATACTTGACTATAAGCTCTACCTAAAGCCGTCATGCAATCCGCATGGATTGCCACCGGTGAAATTGGCTTAGGTAACAAAGGTATCTCAAACATAAGATTCCTCAACCACTCTGCTTCACTAGCTGCTGAAGCAAGAGCTATAAACTTAGCTGACATAGTGGAATCAGCTATGCATGTTTGTTTCTTAGAGGACCAAGAAATGGCACCTCCCCCATAAACAAACACCAATCCACTAGTGGAAGAGTTATCCTCTTCATTAGTGATCCAGTTAGCATCGGAATAACCTTCTAGAATAGGAGGTTCTCCGCTTTATGCAATACCATAATCCTTGGTACGCAACAAGTATCTTAATACTCTCCTTATCGCCATCCAATGATGGGGACCCGGGTTACTAGTAAATCTACTAAGTTTACCAACCGCAAATGCTATGTCAGGCCTAGTACTTGTCATATATGACCTTTTAATACTCCAAATGTGAAATCGGCTGACCGGTATGTTTTGCAAATTTCATACCCGGTTCCATGGGAGTAGAGATCGGCGCTCTATCAAGCATATTAAACCGCTTAAGTATCTTCTCAACATAGTGAGCTTGACTTAGCTTAATACGGTTACCTTGCCTCATGATCTTAATGCCTAAGATCACATCAGCCTCCCCCATATCCTTTATCTGAAAGGATCTAGACAAAAAGTCTTTTGTCAGTTGGACTTGTACTTTACAAGTGCCAAATATAAGCATGTCATCAACATATAGACAAATGATAACGCCATTACCATGGCTGTCAAACTTGCTATATACACACTTATCAGCTTGATTCGACTTGAATCCAAAAGACAATATGGTTTCATCAAATTTTTGATGCCACTACTTAGGTGCTTGTTTAAGTCCATATAAGGATTTAACAAGTTTACACACCTTTTGCTCATGCCCTTTCAAAACAAACCCTTCGGGTTGTTTCATATAAACTTCCTCATCTAATTCCCCATATAGAAATGCGGTTTTAACATCCATTTGATGTATTTCTAGATGATAGACTGTAGCTAGCGCTACCAATAACCGAATAGTGATTATTCTTGCAACCGGTGCATATGTATCGAAATGATCGATACCGTGCTTTTTTCTAAAGCCTTGAGCCACTAAACGGGCTTTGAACTTATCAATAGTACCATCGATTTCATTTTCTTTCTGAAAATCCACTTGCAACCTATTGGTTTACAAGTAGGAGGAAGATCCACTAACACCTAAGTGTTATTTCCCATCATGGATTGCATCTCATCATCAATAGCCTCTTTCCAAAAGGCGCTATCATGTGATGCCATAGCATCGCTATAAGTCAATGGGTCACCTTCCACATTATACAAATATGGAAAGCTAGAAGATACTTCACTTCTATCACCTTCAACCAAGTATACTTGGAAATCCGGTCCAAAGCTTTTAGCTTTTCGTTGTCTCTTACTCCGTTTAGGAATAGGATCAACTAATTCTTGTTCATCTATTTGTTGACTTTCATCAACATCTAGAGGTGAACCTTGTTGATTATTATCAACATTGTCATTGGTACAAACTCGTAGATTTCTTTGTCTACTCTATGATGAAAATCTATTTTCATCAAAAATCGCATCTCTTGACTCTATAACCGAATGAATCGATATATAGTCATTTTATTCTATAACATAGAACCTATAGGTTTTGCTATGAATAGCATAGCCTATAAACATGCATTCAACCCCTCGTTCACCGAGTTTCTTTTTCTTGTATCGTCAACATTGCTTCACCCCAAAATCCATCACTCAAACCTGAGTAGGATAACATGGAATTAACCATCTCTTGTAGAGTACGGTTTTTCCTCTCCGCCACACCATTTGATTGTGGTGCATAACCGGCGGTGGTTTCATGTATAATACCCATTGAATTAAAATAGTTAGGATCTTAATATTCACCTCCTTTATCGGTTCTTAACCTTTTAAGTTTGCTTCTAATTTGTAATTCTACTTTATTTTTGTAAATCTTAAAGTGTTCAAGAGCCTCATCTTTTGTATGTAAAAGATATACATAACCAAAGTTGTTAAAATCGCGATTCTACTTAGAATCGTTTTGAGAGATATAATCGAATCAGTAGAATCGAATCGTAGAATCATATGATTCTACAAATAAACATAAATATTTATAAAATATCTAGTTTCTTATTATTATTGTCCAATTCAAAAGTTTAAATTTATGAATTAAAGTTTGTTTGCCTTTATTTTTAAGAACATAATGAAAACCTTTTAATAATTAGTTTAAAATCTCATACCGATTAAGAAATTTGTTCTTTAAAAGTTTTTGTAGAAACGTATAGAGACAATGAAGTGTAACAAGAGGGGGGGTGAATTGTTACTTGTTCCCTATAGAGTATTTTCGCCCTTTTCTTGCGGAATTTGAATAAAGAAAATACTCAAAACAAAATTAAAAGAAAACTTAAAGAAACTCAAAGAATTTAACGTGGGAATAAGAACCACGACCCTCTAGGGATTTCTCTTCTCTAATATTTTAAGTAATTCAATTCTTTATTACACAAAATAATTCTCCTTCTCCTTCTCCTTCTCCTTCACTTCTCGGTTTCTTTCTTGTTCCCTTTCTCGATTCTCCTTCTCTTTCTCTCTTCTCTTTCTCGATTCTCTTTCTCACTTCCCCCTTAGACTTACCCAAGTCTAATTACAAATTCTCTCAAAAACCCATACAAGATAAATTCTCTAAATTGGATGAACAAACAAAGATAGCACAAGGAAATATTTAGGAATTAATTTTCGGTTTAGAACACTCAATATTTCCTTTTCTTGATTCTTGAATCTCACGAAATTGGGCACAAAATTTTTCGGAAATTTTTCTCTCAATGTTGATCACCAAATGTTTGTGCCGGTTAGAAAAATGCTTTTATAATCATTTTAGAACAAGTTATGCCATAAACCCATTATCTAAAGATGAGGGATTAGTGGGCATTGACAGTGAGAAGGAAATAACTTCCTTGGTGGTTATTCAAAGTCAAACCTTGACTCTAGCTAAAAATAGCCATTTTCAAGAGACTTTTTATGAGTTAGTTATTTTAATTCTTAGATTAATTCCTTGTGCTTTCTTGTTTATTAACCGTACAACAAAACTAAAATATAGAAAAATTAACTTAAGACTTTTTCTAAATAATTTTGTTGACTTCTCCTTTGACCGGATTCTGGAGGAACAACGTACTGTCTCTATCTGCAACATTCATCAGTTCATTAATATCAGGAACAGTAGACTTGGATTCTACTTTTGACTTCCTCATTGACCTTCTCTACTGACTTTGACTTTGTTGACTTTGACTTTGACTTGTACGATTCCCATTGACTAATCCTTAGGTATCATCGATGATTACAATAATCGGATATTTAACCTACAAAACAATCTCTACAAATATTTTGTTTGTTTATAATTTGTTAAGTCATCATCAAAACTCAAATGGGCCAACAAATTCCCCCTTTTTGATGATGACAAACTTATAAACAAACTTTGTTAAAAGAAAGAGTAAAACTAATAGCTTTGAACATGTTAGAGATTAATCACAAGTTCAAACATATTTAGTAAATTAAATCGTTACAAGTAATTTACCAAATTCTAAAGCAAGCATATTACTCTAAAATATTTTTGGCGAAAATCATGTGATTAAGCATGACTTCAAATTTTTTAATTTTAAAACAAAACAAAACATAAACATAAATACCAAAAACAAAATAAACCAAAAACATAATAATTAAGAAACTTGAAGACATAAAATTAAAAATTAAGAGACACAACAAATCAAGTAATTCTAATTAAGTAATTCAAGACAATTAAGTAAGTCAAGAAAATTATGAGTTGTATGAATCAAAGATAAACAAAGTGATATTCAATATAACTAATGTCAAACAACAATTAACCAAATGATCCATATAAACCAAACATAATCAAAACAGTAAGTCAACATACTCTTGTTTGGCTACTCTTCCCCCTTAAATATATCAAACAGTAAGTTATCAAACTAAGTGTTATGAAGTAAACCAAGAATAGAGAATCAATTATCCAAAGAATAAGCAAAAACGTAAGCATTCACAAGCATTCACAAAAGTTTGTTTGCTACTCTTCCCCCTTTTGGCATCAATCAAAAAGTAGGGATATGAATCAAAGCACAGCTCTAAGGCAAGCGTTAGACAAATTAAGATAGTAAGCAGCAAACTAAGAAAATAAATGCCCAAACATAAATCGAGAAAGCATGCAAGCAAACATATTAGACCATGGGATAAGAAAGGATAATATGATATAAAGGATGAAAAGAAAATGGTTAGTAGCATAAGGATAAAAGAAATAGTTTTGTACCCCAGCAGGTACTAAAAAAGCAAAAGAAAATATTGTTTAGAATTACAAACAGTGGGCCAACAAAACATTAAATTTTTGATTGAAATTGGAAGCAGGAGGGATCAGGCAGCAGTCTCTTTATCAACAAATTCAGTTTGCACCTCCACTGTGTCGAGCTTTGCACCAAGACGTGTTTCCATGTCGGTGAGTTGCTCAGCAATGGTGGATAGGGAGGCACGAACTTCACTTTGGAAAGCACAAAGTTGAGACTGCAGGACATCAAATTTACCAAGTATAAGATCAATTGGAGTCGGAGGAAAGGGTGAGTCATCCCTAGCAAAACCAGTAGGTGTAGGTGAAGTGGGAATGGGTGATGGTGGTGATGATGGAATGTCAACTGGTGTGGGTGAGGCTGGTTTTGGTGATGGTGGGGTTGGAGAAGTAATGTCATCATGTTGGCTCGAGGAACTTTTGGAAGCCAACCTCTTGCTCTTTCGTGGTGTGAGCACAGCAGGTTTCCTGATATTCTTAAGAGGCACATGAAGGTCCTCATCTTCTTCCTGTTCCTTTTCTCCTTCTCCCTCATCCTGTTCCCCCTCACTCACAGCATCCTCCTGTTCCCTATCAGTTTCTGCCTCAGCAGTGGCAGTGGGAACATCCTCCTGATCTTCTTTTTCTTCTTTCTTTACTTCCTCCTCCTCTTCTTTTTCTACTTTCTCCTCCTCTTCTTCATCAGAACTTACTTCAACCTCCTCAACAGCATGCTCTAGAATCCCCTTCTCATTCAATTGAAGGTGCAAATTAGTAAGGCACCTTTCACTTATTTTATTGTTGGCGCTCATAGGAAATTCTAGCCCATCCAAAGGGAACCCAAACTTCTTAAAAATGCAAGTCAACAAACCTCTGTATCCAACCATAAGTCCTTTCTCAATGCATTCGGACAAATGTGATACCATCAAAGACGGAAAATTAATTTTAATGTGATTAGCCATGCAGTAGATCAATGTTGCATCACGTAGATTTACTTCACTCCGTTTAGAATTGCGGGGTAAAATAAACCTACGGGCAATGTTGTAAAGAAGCTTGTGTAGTGGAGACAGAGACATGTGACTAAACCTCCTTTTATTTTCTTGACCAAGAAATTTTAAAACGGTCTTTTCTGTGATACCCGAAAAAACAATCTTTGACCCAACATGATAAGTGTCAAACCCTATCACAGGAACTCCAAACCATTCCCCCAACATTAAACTGTTAAATTCAATTTTAATATCTTTAATGACGCTAGAACAAACCCCATTGTCGATTGTAAAATTTTGAATAAACTCTCTCATGAGATGTGGGTAAATCGGATTACACGAAAAATTACTCATTAATTCTTCCCAACCTTGATTACTTAAAATGGCGTGTAATTGAGGAAAGGGAGTAGAATCATACCAATATTTGTCCAATCCAAAACCTACAGACATCTCCTTTGCAACCTCCTCACCACAATCAGGATCCACAACCTTGGCCTTTTTCGCCGGTTTTGATGATGAGCTTCCTTTGGTGGAAAAAGCCCTTTTTGTGCCAACATGCATGGTCTTTGATGATTTGGGTTGAGTTGAGGGAGTTGATGATTGTGGGTTGTCGGATGAAGGGTGAATGACTTGTAGTGGTTCCGGTTGTATGAATTTGGGTGTGTTTTCTTTGGTGTTCTTGGTGGATGAAGCTTTGGGAGTTTTCATGGTGAAGATGAGTTGATTTGAGAAAGGTTAGGGATTTGAAGAAGAAAAGGGGTTGACGGTTTTTGAAATAAGAAAGGAGAGGTTGTACTTTGGCAATTATGGTGAGTGATTGATGTGACGTTAAGAGTGAGTTATATAAAGTGTATGAAGGGACGGTTATGAAAATTAGTACAACTCCTTGAATTAGTTTTAGCGTATGAACCGAGTGAGGTGACGAAAAGTTTACGTGAAAGTTCGTTGAATTTGTCGATTAAGATAACTACTTTCCGAAACACCTCGATGATCCGTCTTTCCATTTTATAAAATAATGTTGGTTCACCGAAATAAAATGAAATAAAGAAAATGCTGGAATTTGTGGAAAATAAAATATTTTTGTATATTTTTTTTTTAAGATAATTTATAATATGTGGATAATAAAATATATAATATAAAATAAATTATGCTACTTGGTCTAATTAGTTCAAGCATGCAAGCAATCAAGATAAAGTTTAAGACATAAATTTAAATAGAAGCATACCCAAATCTCGCAATGATTGAGTGAACAATCTTGGTTGTTGTGGTTGATTGAACCCTTCCGATTTTTCAAGATGTTTTGAGGAGGAATACTAGCAATTAAACGTTAGTGAAGCTTGATCATACCTAGCTCCAACCTCATCTTTTCAAATTTTTCTCTTGGAAGCGGTTTGGTCATAATATCTGCAACTTGTTCACTAGTATTGACATGTTTAACAATAATATTTTTAAGCTCTACGTTATCCTTAAGGAAATGATGTCTAATATGAATATGTTTGACTCTAGAATGATGCACCGGATCTTTAGAAATACAAATAGCACTAGTATTATCACAATAAATAGGAACACATTCAAATTTAATACCAAAATCTCTTAGCTGTTGTTTAATCCAGAGCATTTGGGAACAGCAGGCTGCTGCTGCTACATATTCAGCTTCTGCCGTGGATAAAGCTACTGTGTTCTGTTTCTTGGAACTCCACGATACCAAACAAGATCCAAGAAACTGTACCATTCCTGAAGTGCTTTTTCTATTTACAAGATCACTTGCGTAATCTGCATCACTATACCCTTTCAAGTCATAGACATCACTTTTAGGATAAAATAAGGATAAGTCATCTGTTCCCTTTAGATATCTAAGAATTCTTTTAACTGCCGTATAATGTGATTCTTTAGGATTTGATTGAAATCTAGCGCACAAGCCAACACTATAGGATATATCGGGTCTACTAGCAGTTAGATATAGTAGGGATACTATCATGCCTCTATACATCGTTTGGTCAACATTAATTCCGTTAGAGTCTTCATCTAACCTAATGTTAGTGGCCATGGGTGTATGGTTTGTCTTAGCACTATCTAGTCCATATTTCTTTAGAAGTTCTTTTATATATTTTTGTTGATGAATAAAGATACCGTTAGCAGTTTGTTTAATTTGCAAACCAAGGAAGAAATTTAATTCTCCCATCATACTCATTTCAAACTCATTACTCATTAGGTCAGCAAATTCCTTACATAACGATTCATTTGTAGCACCAAAAATAATATCATCAACATATATTTGAACAACTAATATATTTGAACCTTTATTCTTAAAGAATAAGGTTTTATCAATTTTACCACGTATGAACTTATTTTCAATCAAAAACTTAGATAATCTCTCGTACCATTGTCTAGGTGCCTGTTTTAGCCCATAAAGAGCTTTATCAAGCTTGTAGACGTGATCCGGAGAAATTGGGTTTTCAAAGCCAGGTGGTTGTTCCACATATACATCTTCTTCTAAAAACCCATTTAAGAATGCACATTTTACGTCCATTTGATATAATTTAAAATTCATGAAAGCAGCAAATGAAATAAGAATTCTAATAGCTTCTAATCTAGCTACGGGAGCAAAAGTTTCAGTATAGTCAATACCTTCCTGTTGATTATAACCTTTTACCACCAACCTTGCTTTGTTTCTAACGATTATGCTGTGTTCATCCAGCTTGTTCCTGAATACCCATTTAAGTCCAATAATCTTCTTATTCTTCGGTTTTGCTTCTAAGTGCCACACTTTGTTTCTTTCAAACTCGTTTAATTCATCTTGCATAGCTACCACCCAATCCGAATCTTGCAAAGCTTCTACATGATTCTTGGGTTCCATAGTTGATAGAAAAGCAAAGTGTGCACAAAAGTTTCTCATTTGTCCCCTTGTTTGTGTGCCTTTGTTCATATCACTTATAATCAATTCTAGTGGATGTGACTTAAGATGTTTCCACGGTCTTGGAACAAAGTCTCTTGTGGGGACAGATGTGGAAGCTGGTTCACTGGCTTGGTTCTGATTTGGTTCAACTTCAATTCTTTCTTCTTGTGCTTCTGTTTGAATTTCTGGATTAGGAACTGCAGACTGTTCCTGATCTGCCTGTTTTTCCTGTTCTTGATTTTGTTCAACATTCTGACCTTGTTGCTGTTCTGCTGGATCTTGCTTCTTGTGTATATTTTCATCATCTTCTAGATCCGCAAGACCTATCTTAAAATCACTTGTTTCTTGTTCACTTGTCATAAAGTTAGTCTCATCAAATATAATGTGAACAGATTCTTCAACACACATTGTTTTCTTATTGTAAACTCTATATGCTTTACTATGAGATGAATAGCCAAGAAATACTGCTTCATCACTTCTTTCATCAAATTTACCTAAATTTCGTTTTTCATTAACATGCACAAAACATCGACATCCAAAGACTCGAAAATATGAAATATTAGGTTTAATTCCTTTAAATAATTCGTAGGGGGTCTTAGAAGTGATTGGTCTTATTAAAACTCGGTTTAATATATAACAAGCAGTATTGACGGCTTCGGCCCAAAAGTTTCTAGGTAAACCACTAGCAATTAACATAGTTCTAGCCATTTCTTCTAAGGTTCTATTTTTACGTTCAACAACACCATTTTGTTGTGGTGTTCTAGGCGCGGAGAAATTATGACTTAAACCATGCTCATTACAATAATCCATAAACTTTGAATTTTCAAATTCTTTACCATGATCCGATCTTATGTGGACTAGTTGATTGTTACTAGATTTCTGAATTTTAGTAGCGAATGCAACAAATTCATCAAAAGCCTCATCTTTGCTAGATAAGAATAAAGTCCATGTAAATCTACTATAATCATCAACTATAACAAAAACATATCTCTTACCACTGCGACTTTGGATTCTCATAGGTCCACAAAGATCCATATGAATTAATTCAAGTGGTTTTGATGTGGTCACGACATTTTTAGTTTTAAAGGATGACCTTGCATGTTTTCCTTTGGCACAAGGATCACATACTTCATTCTTTTGAAATTTTAGGGACGGTAATCTTCTTACTAGGTCTTTAGTACGTAGAGTATTAAGCAATGAAAAACTAGCATGACCTAATCTTTTATGCCAAAGTAGAAGGTCATCTTCTATAACACTCAGACATGTTAAACTGGTTTTAGGAACAGTATGCAGGTCCACCACGTAGGTGTTCCCTTTTCTGATTCCTTCCAGAATGATGTCACCTGTGTCGTTCCTAGAAATCATGCATTTCTCAGAAGTAAAGTTTACAGAGTTACCTTTGTCACAAAATTGAGAAATACTTAAAAGGTTGTGTTTCAAATTCTCGACCAAAAATACGTTATCTATTGCGTGGGAACTTGACCTTCCTACCTTGCCTTTTGCAATGATTTCACCTTTCATATTGTCGCCAAAGGTCACAGTTCCTCCATCATAGGCTTCTAGTGAGAGAAATTTTGATCTATCGCCTGTCATGTGCTTGGAACAGCCACTGTCGAGATACCATGAGCTGTTCCCCCTCACTAGAACCTGCAAAACGAACTTAGTTGTTAGAGGGTGGAACCCAGCCATCCTTGGGTTCCGTGTCGATTAAACAAGAATTAAATTTCTTAATCCAAACTCTATCGACGTATATTTGGTTCGTTTTGTTGTGCTGTTCCCTTTTTAAACATTGATGTTTCAGGTGCCCGGTTTTGCCACAAAAGGAACAAACTTTGTTACTTGGGAGATCAACATAGACCTTTTTCTTTTTATCATTTTTATCATATCCTAGACCTTCGGTTCCTTTAGTTCTAGCATTAAGAATCCATTTGGGAACTTCTCTAGTTTTCCCTTTATCTCTTGAATTTAATTCAAGCTTAAGACGATCGTTTTCTTTTAAGGCGGATTCTAGATCGGATTTCATTAGGAAGAGTACCCATTGAATTTCTTTCTTAGTCTCATAATCTACTTCCATATCAAATTGCTCTAATTGATTCAATTCAATATTTAACATGATGTTTTCTTCTTTAACTTTTTCTAAGGCTTCTTTTAACATCACATTATTATCAAGCAATTCAAAGAATCGATTTTGCACATCGGATCTAAATGAGTTAAGGTAGGATATTTGGTCTTTACATGCTTTAAGGTCTTTTTCAGTTTTGAGAGTGATGGCGGTTTGTTTTTCTAAATTTTCGTGAGATTCTAAAATCATTTTAACTAATCTATGTTTATCCAATTTAAACAAATAATCAGAAAATGGATCAGGAGACAGTACCTCTTTTCCTTTAGATGTATCGTCATGAGTAGCCATAAGACAGAGGTTAGCTACCTCTTCTTCTTCCACGGGGGCTTCGGTTTCGGTTTCACTTTCGGACTCTCCCCATGCAGCTATCATGGCTTTGCGGAAATCGGTTTTGTTGAAATTTCCCTTTGTTGGTTGTCTTCCTGTTTCTCTTGCTTTCCCTTTAGCTTTCTCGTCCTTCCATAGTGGGCATTCCTTTATGAAGTGCTCGGTACTTCCACATTTGTGGCATTCATAAGTTTTGGATTTAGAAGTTCCTTTTTCTTTGTAGTTTCTTTGATTTTTATATCTATTGTTCCTGAAGAACTTCTTGAATCTACGTACTAGCATTGCTGCCTCTTCCTCATCAGTTTCTGAGTTTTCTTGATCGTCTGCTGTCAGAGCCAAACCTTTGTTCCTGGAACTGTCAGCTGTTCCCAGATGTAATTCATGAGTCATCAGGGAACCAGCCAACTCTTCCAGATTAAACTTTGTAAAATCTTTAGATTCTTGAATGGCTGTGACCTTTGCTCTCCAACGATCATCTTGAGGTAGGCTTCTTAGGATCTTTCGCACTTGTTCATCGGTTGGAATAAGCCTTCCAAGAGAGACCAACTCATTTGTGATGTTCGTAAACCTAGTAAACATTTCTTGAATGCTTTCTTTAGGTTCCATAACAAATCTTTCATATTTGGACATGAGTAAGTCAATCTTGGAACGCTTGACTTCGCTTGTTCCTTCATGGGTAACTTCCAGCAGATCCCAAATTTGTTTGGCTGTTTTGCAACCCATAATGCGATTGTGTTCATTAGGACCAAGCCCACAATGAAGTAATTTAATAGCAAGAGCATTCATTTCCATCTTTTGAAAATCTTCTTTCTCATATTCCGTGATTGGTTTGGGAACAGTCTCGTTGATGGAGTTGGTAGTAGTTACCTCAAAATCTCCAACTTCGATGACTCTCCAAACTTGATAGTTTTCGGCTTTGATGAAGATCTCCATCCTGTTTTTCCAATAGGTATAGAATTTGCCATCGAACATTGGCGGTCTCTGAGTAGAGTACCCTTCTTCCATACGCTCGTTCATTTTCATCATCTCTAAAGCACCAAGATACGGCTCTCAGGGTTTCCTGATTTAATGAGGAACAGGGCTCTGATACCAATTGTAGAACGTATAGAGACAATGAAGTGTAACAAGAGGGGGGGTGAATTGTTACTTGTTCCCTATAGAGTATTTTCGCCCTTTTCTTGCGGAATTTGAATAAAGAAAATACTCAAAACAAAATTAAAAGAAAACTTAAAGAAACTCAAAGAATTTAACGTGGGAATAAGAACCACGACCCTCTAGGGATTTCTCTTCTCTAATATTTTAAGTAATTCAATTCTTTATTACACAAAATAATTCTCCTTCTCCTTCTCCTTCTCCTTCTCTTCTCGGTTTCTTTCTTGTTCCCTTTCTCGATTCTCCTTCTCTTTCTCTCTTCTCTTTCTCGATTCTCTTTCTCACTTCCCCCTTAGACTTACCCAAGTCTAATTACAAATTCTCTCAAAAACCCATACAAGATAAATTCTCTAAATTGGATGAACAAACAAAGATAGCACAAGGAAATATTAGGAATTAATTTTCGGTTTAGAACACTCAATATTTCCTTTTCTTGATTCTTGAATCTCACGAAATTGGGCACAAAATTTTTCGGAAATTTTTCTCTCAATGATGATCACCAAATGTTTGTGCCGGTTTAGAAAAATGCTTTTATAATCATTTTAGAACAAGTTATGCCATAAACCCATTATCTAAAGATGAGGGATTAGTGGGCATTGACCGTGAGAAGGAAATAACTTCCTTGGTGGTTATTCAAAGTCAAACCTTGACTCTAGCTAAAAATAGCCATTTTCAAGAGACTTTTTATGAGTTAGTTATTTTAATTCTTAGATTAATTCCTTGTGCTTTCTTGTTTATTAACCGTACAACAAAACTAAAATATAGAAAAATTAACTTAAGACTTTTCTAAATAATTTTGTTGACTTCTCCTCTGACCGGATTCTGGAGGAACAACGTACTCTCTCTATCTGCAACATTCATCAGTTCATTAATATCAGGAACAGTAGACTTGGATTCTACTTTTGACTTCCTCATTGACCTTCTCTACTGACTTTGACTTAGTTGACTTTGACTTTGACTTGTACGATTCCCATTGACTAATCCTTAGGTATCATCGACGATTACAATAATCGGATATTTACCTACAAAACAATCTCTACAAA
>JAAKBH010000530.1:0-216671 GCA_019776075.1 Amaranthus palmeri
TTGCAAGGCGGGTGATTGATCATTCTTCACAAAAGACACGCCACAAACCACTCAAGAAACCAATTCTTGGTTTCTAAAACAGCCACTATCACCCTTTGGTTAGTTTCACTACACCAATTGAAATGACTCCACACTCCTCTCTTGAGTTCCACTCAATCTTGAAGAGATGAGATCCTAGTTGTTCCACAATCTAGATATGTAGAAAGTGCTCCACACTATCTTGGAAAGGCTTAAGAATGAAGACAAACACACGCACAAGCAAGCAAATAAGAAAACTAATTTCACAAATGAAAACTGATGCACGATTTTATTATCAATCCAAACTAAGTTTATTTACATATGGAGTCATCTATTTATAGCCCATTTTCATTAACATAAGGCTATATGCACGTGCCTCCCATGAGGCTTTTAAAAAAAACACAAAAAAGAATGGATAAAAAACACAAAGCTATTGCCGTAATAAGCTGCTGACCGGGCCACCTTATGCACATGATCTAGTCGGCTTTGTGCACCACCCACATGGTTCTTGGGCCTTGATGGCTTGGCCCATGTGTAGAGATCATGTTTCCATGGTTGTTCAGGTTTAAGTCACTCCGATTAAGGCTCCATCCATGCTGCAAGGTGGACTGTTCGCTAGGTGGCTGCTGAACGTTTTTGTGTTGCGTATTGATGTTATTTTGCTACGTTTGTGTGTGCTCCTGTTGGTCAATGGTTTCTTCATGGTTAATATGACCCTTGATTTGACTAGTAGTCCCCTCATTATAGGCTAGGTGAGGCTCTTGACTTGAACCATGAGTTAATGTTAATGGGTCACACACATGGTTCACCAATTCACTGAAAATGTTTCATTTCTATTTTTGTCATTCTTTTTTAACTTTTTACCCTTAATACAACAATACAACAACACATAAATATCAATACCCTTTATACAAAAAGAGAGCTTTCCACTCACTTTTAAATGGTCCCCCACCCCTTCTTGGTTTTGGTGCAAAACTCAAATGTCTCATTCTCTATGAATAGGAGGGAGTACTACACAAATTATATGAGACGGTTTTTACCGAGAGACGTGCTTCATACATAGGTTAAATAGTCCTCTCATACATATAATAAATATATAGACTCTTTATTTAAGGTTGTCTTTTTGAGAGACGGTCTCTTACAAGATGATGTGCTCGATTTAGAGCACATTTAGAGCCCCACTTTGATGTCGTATCTCGGTGTTTTACATTGATTTTATGCTCTATACACTCGATTTTACCTTGATCTTGTCTCCATGGTGTTTAGAGATCATTTCAGTTGTTTTCGGGAGATTTCGAGGCGATTCGAGTTGAGTTCGAGGATTAGACATCAAAGTCGAAGATAATGCACGCGTTTCGAGGTGCTCACATGTGTTTCGGGTCATCCCCGAAGAAATCCCGATGATCGGAGCTCGTTTCGAAGTGATTCGGGTTAGTTTGAAGCTTAGACGTCAAGCTCGAAGAAGTCGCACGCGTTCCGAGGCTCCCACAAGTGTTTCGGGTCATCCCCGAAAGTATCGCCAAGATCGGAGCTCGTTTGAAGGTGATTTGGATCGAGTTCGAGACATAGGCATCGTAATCGAAGAAGACGCACGCGTTTCGAGACATTCGCAAAGGCTTCATAAAAGTTCAGTACTGATTCCGAGACATTCGTGGGGGCCTTGTTAAAGTTCGACGCACATTTGGAGACATTCGCGAAGGACTCGATAAATTTTGGTATATATATATATATATATATATATATATATATATATATATATATATATATATAAGAAAGTTAGGCAACACTTGGAAATTCCATGGAGTTAGGCAAACAAATGAAATTCATGAAAGTTAGGTAAGAATTTGTAGGCGTGTAATTGATGCTGGAGGCACTGGAATGGCCGAATTGTTTACATTCGGCCGAATGTCCATCTTGATTCGCTGATCTGCTGCAGACTAAAGTTAATTTTGCAAGGAATCTGTTTTTACCGAATTAAATTTCCATTCGGTCGAAAACACTTCATTCGGTCGAATGAAGTTAGGATTCGGGCGAATGACACTTTTTTTCCGCGAAATTAATTTTCTTCGCAAGCTAATTACGTGTGCTATTTTTTAGGGCTTTTGTTCCCACTCCTTGTAGCCTATATAAGGGCACTTTTATGTATGTAAACCCCATGACTTGATGGGGAGAAACTCTCCCTCTCTTGTTCATCATCTTTAATGCTTTTCTTCTTCATTTATGCCCTAGTGTAGTTTTATGCTTTCCTTCACTTTGTTCTTCCCTTCATTTATGTAAGTTTACTTTTATTTATTTCTTTTATGTCATTTAATGCTTTCCTTTATGCTTTCATTTAATGTTTTTGTAGTTTAGATTTATTGCTTTCATTCATGTCTTCATTTATTGCTTTGTTGTTCTCCTTTTCATTCTTTAATGATTTCTCTTTAATGTTTCCATGCCTTTCTCTTCTTTAATGCTTTCTAGAATAGATTTATTGCTTTTCTCTCTTCTTGTTTCTTCCTTTAATATGCTAGAGTAGATTTTAGGGTTTTGGGTTAGAGAAATCCTAGGGTTTTGGTCTTGTGTTTAATGTTTAGGAAGATGTTTGAGGATGATGTTGGTTTGATTGATTGATATTCGTTGCATATCTTGTCCTGCCACTCCTTAGTGAGACATAGGGCGATTATGGGTCGTTCGTATAGACTATAAGTCGTCAACTTCCCCATGCCAACTAGAGTGTCTCGATTGACCGTCGTTCAATCTCCTTCGACCTAGCCTATCTATATTTCCAATGGACCTACCTAGGATGGACCTAACCTAAGCCCGCTTTCCTTACTTGTTTTTGTCTTTAGTCTAGTTTACACACCCACCTTCCTACCAACCATCAACCCTTCACACACCAACTCTCTAGTCTAACACCCCTTGTCCTTGTGGTTCGATCCCCAACTTACCTCTATACTCGCTATAGTTGTAACTAGGGTGTTTTATAAATGTGTTTGATTAACCAAGGTTCTTAGCGTTAAACGACGCGCTAAAAACCGGCTATCAAAATGGCGCCGTTGCCGGGGACAAGGCGTTTGTTTAGATTTTAGTTTTGGTGTGTTTTGTGCATAGTCTTTGTTTTTGTTATTTTTGTTTTTCTCTCTATGGATTGCAACATTTATCAACTTGAGCATGAATCTTTTTGGAGCTATTTTCTTAGATATGAGACGTTCTTCCTCCGCTTGTATTATGTTAAAATGTGGCAAATTTGTCACCATCTTTACGGAGGCTTGAATAGTGAAACTAGGGAACTCGTGGATGAGTATCACGATAACACGTTTCTTGACCAAACCCCGGTGACTTGTTTGCACTTCTTTAAAGAGATGGCCAAACATTTCTATGGGAAAGAGTACCCTTGTTTCCCTCCCCTTGAGATTCCACCAACTTTCCCTTCTAGTGACCCTTTGGTTCAAGTGGGGACCGAGTTGGAGAGAATATGGAGCGTTAATATGTATAGAAAGGTCTTTGAGGCTAGACTAGAGTCCCACTACCATGACCTAGACTCTCCTCAACCTATCATTAGCTCCCCTTCTCCTCTAGATGATCATTGTTCTTGTGTTGATGCACCACTCACCGATGAGGTTCATGATGAGGTCCCTTGCGCACCTCAATATGACACATCCCTCACATATGTGCACGATCATCTAGCTAGTGGAATCGATGACCTAGAGGTAGACTTGCCCCTTATTGATGAGTCTCAAGTGCATACCCTTGTTGTGCCTTCTGTTGAGTCTCACCTTACACCTCTTTGTCATGAGAAGCTCCCGGTCGTTCATGTTCATGCTTGCTTTGATGCTTGTGTTGCTTTGCCTCTTGTTTCCACCCCCCCTCCCTCCATGCGTTCTTCCCCCGACTTTTCATCATGTTATGGAAAGTCGGTTTTTGTTGTGTTTCTTCTTTTCCCCTCTCTTCTCTCCATCTTTCACTCCCCAACCTTTGCGGTTGTGGGAAGTGAATATGATAAACTCCTACGGAGTTTGACTCGCTACCCCGTAGTGAGTCGGGTCTAGCTAAAGACCTAAAAGAAGCGCTTGTTGGGAGGCAACCCAACTGTAGATATTGTTTTTGTTTCATTTTTGTTTTGCATTCATTGCATTGCATTTTTGCTAGTCATTGCTCACGTTTGGTTTGTAGTGTTGGTTGTTAGAATTTGCAGACTCAAACGACCTTTAGAATTGACCCTCCACAACTTCGCTTGTGTTTTAATTGATGATTTTGAGAGGGTCAATGCTAACGGTCCCGCAATGGGTGAGTACGAGAAAGAAGGCTCAAAAGTGCGTATGAGCCAAACATGAAGACTATAGCTTCACCCTAGCTTGGGGGTGGCGATTGCTCAAGCTTTGCACTTCATGCCTCCACTTCTTTCGAGGAGCGGAGAGTTCTTAGACCATTACATGATGGTGATAGTAATGCTAGGAGTGAATGCCCTCCTAGCCTAGGTATGACCTTCTTCTCTCTTTCTTTTTGGCTAGCTTGTGTTTGTGTTGGGTGTTTCGACAATTTTGTTGACCATGGTTTTTAATGTTTCATTTTCTCTCCTCTCCTTCTTTGCTAGAGGCTAGCAAAGCTTTAGCTTGGGGGTGGGATGGTCATTCTTCATTGTCGCTCCACCCATTTGTGTGTGCATGTAGTTTCATTTAGCTTTAGTTTAGTTCATAGCATGCATCATTTTGTATATCTTTTCGCATATTCATCTTGCATTCATACATAGTGTAGATATTGCATATTCATGTTTAGTTTTCAATAAGGTGGTTGAGTTGTGAAACTGGCATGCTTGCTTCTGGTGTGTACTTCTGTGGTCTGACCTTATGCAAACTCATATTTCCTTAGCCCTGTGCATGTTTTGGGACCTAGAGTTTGACCTATTTTCCACATAGCTTGGGGGAATTGGGGTTTGCTTGGTTGGTGGCTTGGATGACTACCTTTAGAGGCACATTTCGACTAGCCTGTGAGTATTGAGCCTACTTGGACTCCTTGCGAGTTCCATCCATTGTGTGTGCTAGTTAGGGGATCTAAGTATTGTGTCGGTTCTTCTCCAGTATAGTCAGCTTTTCTTGAGACCAGGGATGATAACACGTTCGCTAGAATTTAACTACATAGCCAAATAGCCTACCTTGAACGTAATTGACTCTAGGATAAGCCAAGTTTTTACCTTTCCTATTCTTTTGTAGCCACATTATTTAGCCTCCACATGAGCCAAATTGTTCCCTCTTCTTACCTAGAGGATAGCTTTGTGATAGTGGGGTTTGTTGTGTGCTACAGTGATTCGTGGGTTCTTGGTTGTGTTCATTGGTTGTTGGTTTTCATGACTCCACTCATTTCTTATCCAGCTCTTATTATTTCTCTCCTTTTTGCTCCCATGCTTTCATTGATTTTATTCATACACATTCTATGTTTTGAGGAGACCTCTCTCTTGTTTTTCATTGAGTTTTCATACACATATATGTTCATGTGAGTGAGGAGGTCGATATATCATTTGGGAGATGAGCTTGGAAACACTTGTGTTTATGAGATTTTACATGTTTTGATAGTGTTTGATGATGGAGATCATTGTGCTTATACGAGGTTATTAGGTTATTGATGGTTGTGGATATAGTTTTCATTAGTTTATTATGAGATGTTTGTGGGTGTTTTGTTTAGGGTCACTTGCTATCCTCTACTTAGCTCCACATTCCCAAATGTATCCCACCTTAACCCTAAGCCAACGTTACAACCCTTTGTGCTAACCTGTTCGACTTGGTCCGATTAGTTTGTTCTGTACTGGAGTTAGATATGACACAATCCCCATGATTCTCCCTTTTTAGGTGTTTGATTGCCGACTCATCTTTAGTCGGAAGATTATGAGCGAAACACGAACCAAAATCAAACACATGAGCGTAATTGCATATTTCTCACATCTTTTGAGAAATTACCCGGGGAGCGTAGACTTGTGACCTCTTTAGGTAGTGGGTGGCATAGCCTGTGATGTAGCTCACCCTAGTGATCTCGAGTTTGTGGTATTGGTCATTCTCTTTGGTATTGCGCTCTTTGAGACCATTGTACTTGCACGCCTATGGCTAGGGAAGAGTTTTGCTCTTACACAGCTCGCGTTGCTTTGATTTTCGCTCACCTTGCATTGCATCATATTAGAATTTGCATCGTAGTTTTAGTTGCATATAGTTTTCATCCTTGCATTTGCATTGCATAGGATTTGTGGGTCTCCTTCTGAAAAACCCTCACGAGACCTAACTCGTCCTCTTTGGGAGACCTTGAGGTTTAAAGGGCTTGTCGTACGTGCTAAGTGCGACCGTGATTCCTACGACAGTGAGTATTAGGTTTTATTGCTTTCATAGTTTAGTTTCGTTTTGCTTTTGTAGTTATTTTGTTTGTGGGTTGCCCTTGTGCTTTCATGTTGTTCCTACCTAGTCTCTTTGCTAGGGACTAGCAAAGGTTAAGCTTGGGGGTGTTGATGTGCTCGATTTAGAGCACATTTAGAGCCCCACTTTGATGTCGTATCTCGGTGTTTTACATTGATTTTATGCTCTATACACTCGATTTTACCTTGATCTTGTCTCCATGGTGTTTAGAGATCATTTCAGTTGTTTTCGGGAGATTTCGAGGCGATTCGAGTTGAGTTCGAGGATTAGACATCAAAGTCGAAGATAATGCACGCGTTTCGAGGTGCTCACATGTGTTTCGGGTCATCCCCGAAGAAATCCCGATGATCGGAGCTCGTTTCGAAGTGATTCGGGTTAGTTTGAAGCTTAGACGTCAAGCTCGAAGAAGTCGCACGCGTTCCGAGGCTCCCACAAGTGTTTCGGGTCATCCCCGAAAGTATCGCCAAGATCGGAGCTCGTTTGAAGGTGATTTGGATCGAGTTCGAGACATAGGCATCGTAATCGAAGAAGACGCACGCGTTTCGAGACATTCGCGAAGGCTTCATAAAAGTTCAGTACTGATTCCGAGACATTCGTGGGGGCCTTGTTAAAGTTCGACGCACATTTGGAGACATTCGCGAAGGACTCGATAAATTTTGGTATATATATATATATATATATATATATATATATATATATATATATATATATATATATATATATATATATATATATATATATATATATATATATATATATATATATATATATATATATATATATATATAAGAAAGTTAGGCAACACTTGGAAATTCCATGGAGTTAGGCAAACAAATGAAATTCATGAAAGTTAGGTAAGAATTTGTAGGCGTGTAATTGATGCTGGAGGCACTGGAATGGCCGAATTGTTTACATTCGGCCGAATGTCCATCTTGATTCGCTGATCTGCTGCAGACTAAAGTTAATTTTGCAAGGAATCTGTTTTTACCGAATTAAATTTCCATTCGGTCGAAAACACTTCATTCGGTCGAATGAAGTTAGGATTCGGGTGAATGACACTTTTTTTCCGCGAAATTAATTTTCTTCGCAAGCTAATTACGTGTGCTATTTTTTAGGGCTTTTGTTCCCACTCCTTGTAGCCTATATAAGGGCACTTTTATGTATGTAAACCCCATGACTTGATGGGGAGAAACTCTCCCTCTCTTGTTCATCATCTTTAATGCTTTTCTTCTTCATTTATGCCCTAGTGTAGTTTTATGCTTTCCTTCACTTTGTTCTTCCCTTCATTTATGTAAGTTTACTTTTATTTATTTCTTTTATGTCATTTAATGCTTTCCTTTATGCTTTCATTTAATGTTTTTGTAGTTTAGATTTATTGCTTTCATTCATGTCTTCATTTATTGCTTTGTTGTTCTCCTTTTCATTCTTTAATGATTTCTCTTTAATGTTTCCATGCCTTTCTCTTCTTTAATGCTTTCTAGAATAGATTTATTGCTTTTCTCTCTTCTTGTTTCTTCCTTTAATATGCTAGAGTAGATTTTAGGGTTTTGGGTTAGAGAAATCCTAGGGTTTTGGTCTTGTGTTTAATGTTTAGGAAGATGTTTGAGGATGATGTTGGTTTGATTGATTGATATTCGTTGCATATCTTGTCCTGCCACTCCTTAGTGAGACATAGGGCGATTATGGGTCGTTCGTATAGACTATAAGTCGTCAACTTCCCCATGCCAACTAGAGTGTCTCGATTGACCGTCGTTCAATCTCCTTCGACCTAGCCTATCTATATTTCCAATGGACCTACCTAGGATGGACCTAACCTAAGCCCGCTTTCCTTACTTGTTTTTGTCTTTAGTCTAGTTTACACACCCACCTTCCTACCAACCATCAACCCTTCACACACCAACTCTCTAGTCTAACACCCCTTGTCCTTGTGGTTCGATCCCCAACTTACCTCTATACTCGCTATAGTTGTAACTAGGGTGTTTTATAAATGTGTTTGATTAACCAAGGTTCTTAGCGTTAAACGACGCGCTAAAAACCGGCTATCACAAGAGTAGTTCATCTTACTATTGGTTTATGTGCCTTAAATTTGATGTCCATTCTGAATGATATTTGTACCCCTTTTAGTGGCCTGAAATTCTTAGGACGAAACGTGTTAAAGTGTCCATTGTTACCAACATCTAAGTTGTTATACATCAAAGAAAACGATATTGTACTTTATAAACTTGAGAAGTAACTACTACTACTATATATTAATTGGTTTAGATGTGGATTTGTATATGAATTACATCTTATTCCCCTTATTTGGATTGTTGAGACCCACTTTTTAAATTCATACTTCTCATTTAAGAATTTTTGTTTACTAATAACATTTTAGATTCAAATTCTCATTGGCTCCACTCCTTTAACCTAACATGTAATAAAAATAAGATATACTCTTGTGAGAGACCCGTCTTTCGATGAGAAAACCTTGAATAAGAAGCTTACATTCTCATGATATGTATTAGACGCAGGGCCGTTCCTGGCCATGGGCAAAGTAGGCATTTACCTAGGGCCCAGAGTTAGAAAGGGCCCTAAAATTAGAAAATGTTAGTTAATGAAGTACACATTTAAAAATTGCAATTTATGAGTAGTTTTTTATCATTTAAGAATTATATGACACACCTATGTTTTTAATGCTAATTAGAGATTATAGATGTAACAACCCGACTTACCGTTGACTGAGCAAGTCAAGTCATCACATGGTTTACTAACCCAAAAATTGAAATCTCGATTCCAAACTTGTGCAAAAGAGTTGTTAATTCTAAAACATAGCTAAATCAGCTAATTTCCAATCCAAACATCTAACTAAATCATAAAAGTTTCTTTAAAAGTCTAACATAACCAATACAGTCTAGACTAATCAGTTACCAAATCCTAATATAAAACTAGCAACTCTACGTGCTCAGCTCATAATAACATCCTTAGAACTCTAATCAACTCCGTTAACCAATCGTTCCCGGCCGGTTTCGATCTGTAAACAATCTAAAAGATGGAAACAACAGGGGGTCAAATTAACTGAATCAGAAGTAACAATCCTAAACAACAAAATATTATAATTCAAAACATTGGTTTAAAAGCAACATCCTTTCCCTAGATCTATGTGCGCACAGGGAGTCTAGTTTGAGAGGTGCCCCATAGCTCTATGACTATGTCGCTCTCGGGTGAGGCTAATCAATATTTAAATGACAATTCACCTCAAAAACAGGGAGTAGGGGACGATGTCCCTCAACTCGGTCAATGACCAGCTCGCAGCTCGATCCATTGACCATATCATAATCAACATAATCATTCATATCCAAATCATCATCAATAATCAATAGTTCAAAACAATTTGGTAACGAAAACATTTTCAAAAAAGTAGTCTGGCCAGACCCTTTAAGTGATACTACTCACCAAATTCGAAGCTTCAGATAGCTAAGATCGATACAACGCAATCTTTTAGAAGAGGTCCACCGACATAGTCATCTCCTGAAACATAACCGTAAACATAAAATCACTAACGTGCGTTCGATCCTACACTACTATCATACATCTAATTACATCTCCTCCTAAAGATTGTAGCTAAAATCAAAATTCTATATTTTAACATATCAAACCATGGAAATTGATCATACTCTAACTTAGTCCAATCCATATGCCATAAAGACTTTATAACTAATACTCAAGAATTGTTCACATTCTCCTAAGGTAACCAACAATCATATTTCTCTTTATCTATCTAGTTAAACGCAAAATTGTTCATGTATACCCAAATCAATAATTCTCAAAAGAATCCAATATTTCTTTCAAGAATATCTCATTACCCAATTTTATATCATTATTAACATCGCAACCCTCACCATTTCAATTTAACATCAAGATGCAACAAGTTCTCCCCAATATTCACCAATATGCACATCTAATCAACCACAAAGATAAGTATTCTAATCTTTAATCACTAATACTCAAAAAGAATGTTACCCCATCCAAGACTATTAATTATTCAATTATACACCTATTATTATTTTCCAATTAACTAATACATACAATTTCCACAATTTCCACAAAACTACTTGCTACAAATCTAAATTTGGCCAAAGTTATTAAAACAAGCATAATACAAAATCTTGGCTTAATAATTGCCTTTTGATTGAAAGTACCTGAAAGAATAAAGAAATGAAAGACAAACTAAAGAAAGGAAGGAATATGTACAAAGAAATCAAGGTAATTATGTAGGGTTGATGTTGGCCCATTTGAGTTTTGATGATGACTTAACAAATTATAAACAAACAAAATATTTGTAGAGATTGTTTTGTAGGTAATATATCCGATTATTATAATCGTCGATGGTACCTAAGGACTGGTCAATGGCAATCGTACAAGTCAAAGTCAAAGTCAACAAAGTCAAAGTCAGTAGCGAAGGTCAATGAGGAAGTCAAGAGTAGATATCACTTCTACTGTTCCAGATATTGATAAACTGATGAAGTTGCAGATAGAGACAGTACGGTGTTCCTTCAGAATCCGGTCAGAGGAGAAGTCAACAAAATTAATTTAGAAAAAGTCTTGAATTTATTTTTCTATATTTTAGTTTTGTTGTACGATTAACAACTTAGGAAGCACAAGGAATAAGTCTAGGAATTAAAATAACTAACTCCTAAAAAGTCTCTTAAAAATGGCTATTTTTAGCAAGAGTCAAAGATTGACTTGGAGTAACCTCTAAGGAAGTTATTTTCCTTCTCACGGTCAATGCCCACTAATCCCTCATCAATAGATCATGGGTTTATGGCATAACTTGATCTACAAAGAATATAAATTCATTTTTCTAACCGGCACAAAGCTTTTGGCGATCAACATTGAGAGAAAAATAATTTCCGAAAATTATTGTGCCCAACTTTCGTGAGATTCAAGATCAAGAAAAGGAAAATATTGAGTGTTCTTAATCGATAATTAATTCCAAAATATTTCATTGTGCTATTCTTGTGTTGTTCATCCAATTTAGAGAATTTATCTTGTATGGGTTTTTGAGAGAATTTGTAATTAGACTTGGGTAAGTCTAAGGGGGAAGTGAGAAAGAGAAGAGAGAAAGAGAAAGAGAAAGAGAAGAGAGAAAGAGAAAGAGAATAGAGAAAGGGAACAAGAAAGAAACCGAGAGAGAAGAAGAGAAGGAGAAGGAGAAATATTTTATGTAATAGAGAATTGAATTACATAAAATAATAGAGAATAGAAATCCCTAGTGGGTCGTGGTTCTTATTCCCACGTTAAATTCTTTGTGTTTCTTTAAGTTTTCTTTAATTTTGTTTTGAGTATTTTCTTTATTCAAAATTCCGCAAGAAAAGGGCGAAAATACTCAAACGGGAACAAGTAACAATTCACCCCCCTCTTGTTACACTTCATCGTCTCTATACGTTTCTACAATTGGTATCAGAGCCCTGTTCCTCATTTAATCAGGAAACCCTGAGAGCCGTATCTTGGTGTATTAGAGATGATGAAAATGAACGAGCGTATGGAAGAAGGGTACTCTACTCAGAGACCACCAATGTTCGATGGCAAATTCTATACCTATTGGAAAAACAGGATGGAGATCTTCATCAAAGCCGAAAATTATCAAGTTTGGAGAGTCATCGAAGTTGGAGATTTTGAAGTAACAACTACCAACTCCAATAACGAGACTGTTCCCAAACCAATCACAGAATATGAGAAAGAAGATTTTCAAAAGATGGAAATGAAGGCTCTTGCTATTAAATTGCTTCATTGTGGGCTTGGTCCTAATGAACACAATCGCATTATGGGTTGCAAATCAGCAAAACAAATTTGGGATCTGCTGGAAGTTACCCATGAAGGAACAAGCGAAGTCAAGCGTTCCAAGATTGACTTGCTCATGTCCAAATATGAAAGATTTGTTATGGAACCTAAAGAAAGCATTCAAGAAATGTTTACTAGGTTTACGAACATCACAAATGAGTTAGTCTCCCTTGGAAGGCTTATTCCATCCGATGAACAAGTGCGAAAGATTCTAAGAAGCCTACCTCAAGATGATCGTTGGAGAGCAAAGGTCACAACCATTCAAGAATCTAAAGATTTTACAAAGTTTAATCTGGAAGAGTTGGCTGGTTCCCTGATGACTCATGAATTACATCTGGGAACAGCTGACAGTTCCAGGAACAAAGGTCTGGCTCTGACAGCAGACGATCAAGAAAATTCAGAAACTGATGAGGAAGAGGCAGCAATGCTGGTACGTAGATTCAAGAAGTTCTTCAGTAACAACAGGTATAAAAATCAAAGAAACTACAAAGAAAGAGGAACTTCAAAATCCAAAACATATGAATGCCACAAATTCAAGAAGGGTACTCTACTCAGAGACCACCAATGTTCGATGGCAAATTCTATACCTATTGGAAAAACAGGATGGAGATCTTCATCAAAGCCGAAAATTATCAAGTTTGGAGAGTCATCGAAGTTGGAGATTTTGAAGTAACAACTACCAACTCCAATAACGAGACTGTTCCCAAACCAATCACAGAATATGAGAAAGAAGATTTTCAAAAGATGGAAATGAAGGCTCTTGCTATTAAATTGCTTCATTGTGGGCTTGGTCCTAATGAACACAATCGCATTATGGGTTGCAAATCAGCAAAACAAATTTGGGATCTGCTGGAAGTTACCCATGAAGGAACAAGCGAAGTCAAGCGTTCCAAGATTGACTTGCTCATGTCCAAATATGAAAGATTTGTTATGGAACCTAAAGAAAGCATTCAAGAAATGTTTACTAGGTTTACGAACATCACAAATGAGTTAGTCTCCCTTGGAAGGCTTATTCCATCCGATGAACAAGTGCGAAAGATTCTAAGAAGCCTACCTCAAGATGATCGTTGGAGAGCAAAGGTCACAACCATTCAAGAATCTAAAGATTTTACAAAGTTTAATCTGGAAGAGTTGGCTGGTTCCCTGATGACTCATGAATTACATCTGGGAACAGCTGACAGTTCCAGGAACAAAGGTCTGGCTCTGACAGCAGACGATCAAGAAAATTCAGAAACTGATGAGGAAGAGGCAGCAATGCTGGTACGTAGATTCAAGAAGTTCTTCAGTAACAACAGGTATAAAAATCAAAGAAACTACAAAGAAAGAGGAACTTCAAAATCCAAAACATATGAATGCCACAAATGTGGAAGTACCGAGCACTTCATAAAGGAATGCCCACTATGGAAGGATGAAAAAGCAAAAGGGAAAGCAAGAGAAACAGGAAGACAACCAACAAAAGGAAATTTCAACAAAACCGATTTTCGCAAAGCCATGATAGCTGCATGGGGAGAGTCCGAAAGTAAAGCCGAAACTGAAGCCCCCGTGGAAGAAGAAGAGGTAGCTAACCTCTGTCTCATGGCTACTCATGACGATACAACTAAAGGAAAAGAGGTACTGTCTCCTGATCCATTTTCTGATTATTTATTTAAATTGGATAAACATAGATTAGTTAAAATGATTTTAGAATCTCACGAAAATTTAGAAAAACAAACCGCCATCACTCTCAAAACTGAAAAAGACCTAAAAGCATGTAAAGACCAAATATCCTACCTTAACTCGTTTAGATCCGATGTGCAAAATCGATTCTTTGAATTGCTTGATAATAATGTGATGTTAAAAGAAGCCTCAGAAAAAGTTAAAGAAGAAAACATCATGTTAAATATTGAATTGAATCAATTTGAGCAATTTGAGATGGAAGTAGACTATGAATCCAAGAAAGAAATTCAATGTGTGCTTTTTCAAATGAGATCTGACCTAGAATTCGCCTTAAAAGAAAACGATCGACTTAAGCTTGAATTAAATTCAAGAGACAAAGGGAAAACTAGAGAAGTTCCCAAATGGATTCTTAATGCTAGAACCAAAGGAACCGAAGGTCTAGGATATGACAAAAATGACAAAAAGAAAAAGGTCTACGTTGATCTCCCAAGTAACAAAGGCTGTTTCTTTTGTGGCAAAACCGGGCACCTGAAACATCAATGTTTAAAAAGGGAACAGCACAAGAAAACGAACCAAATATACGTCGATAGAGTTTGGATTAAAAAATTTTATTCTTGTTTAATCGACACGGAACCCAAGGATGGCTGGGTTCCACCCTCTAACAACTAAGTTCGTTTTGCAGGTTCTAGTGAGGGGGAACAGCTCATGGTATCTCGACAGTGGCTGTTCCAAGCACATGACAGGCGATAGATCAAAATTTCTCTCACTAGAAGCCTATGATGGAGGAACTGTGACCTTTGGCGACAATATGAAAGGTGAAATCATTGCAAAAGGCAAGATAGGAAGGTCAAGTTCCCACGCAATAGATAACGTATTTTTGGTCGAGAATTTGAAACACAACCTTTTAAGTATTTCTCAATTTTGTGACAAAGGTAACTCTGTAAACTTTACTTCTGAGAAATGCATGATTTCTAGGAACGACACAGGTGACATCATTCTGGAAGGAATTAGAAAAGGGAACACCTACGTGGTGGACCTGCATACTGTTCCTAAAACCAGTTTAACGTGTTTAAGTGTTATAGAAGATGACCCTCTTCTTTGGCATAAAAGATTAGGTCATGCTAGTTTTTCATTGCTTAATACTTTACGTACTAAAGACCTAGTAAGAGGATTACCGTCCCTAAAATTTCAAAAGAATGAAGTATGTGATCCTTGTGCCAAAGGAAAACATGCAAGATCATCTTTTAAAACTAAAAATGTCGTGACCACCTCAAGACCACTTGAATTAATTCATATGGATCTTTGTGGACCAATGAGAATCCAAAGTCGCAGCGGTAAGCGATATGTTTTTGTCATAGTTGATGATTACAGTAGATTTACATGGACTTTATTCTTATCTAGCAAAGATGAGGCTTTTGATGAATTTGTTGCATTCGCTACTAAAATTCAGAAATCTAGTAACAATCAGCTAGTCCACATAAGATCGGATCATGGTAAAGAATTTGAAAATTCAAAGTTTATGGATTATTGTAATGAGCATGGTTTAAGTCACAATTTCTCCGCACCTAGAACACCACAACAAAATGGTGTGGTTGAACGTAAAAATAGAACCTTAGAAGAAATGTTTAGAACTATGTTAATTGCTAGTGGTTTACCTAGAAATTTTTGGGCCGAAGCCGTCAATACTACTTGTTATATATTAAACCGAGTTTTAATAAGACCAATCACTTCTAAGACCCCCTACGAATTATTCAAAGGAATTAAACCTAACATTTCATATTTTCGAGTCTTTGGATGTCGATGTTTTGTGCATGTTAATGGAAAACGAAATTTAGGTAAATTTGATGAAAGAAGTGATGAAGCGGTATTTCTTGGCTATTCATCTCATAGTAAAGCATATAGAGTTTACAATAAGAAAACAATGTGTGTTGAAGAATCTGTTCACATAATATTTGATGAGACTAACTTTATGACAAGTGAACAAGAAACAAGTGATTTTAAGATAGGTCTTGCGGATCTGGAAGATGATGAAAATATACACAAGGAGCAAGATCCAGTAGAACAGCAACAAGGTCAGAATGTTGAACAAAATCAAGAACAGGAACCACAGGCAGATCAGGAACAGCCTGCAGTTCCTAATCCAGAAATTCAAATAGAAGCACAAGAAGAAAGAATTGAAGTTGAACCAAATCAGAATCAAGTCAGTGAACCAGCTTCCACATCTGTCTCCACAAGAGACTTTGTTCCAAGACCGTGGAAACATCATAAGTCACATCCACTAGAATTGATCATAAGCGACATGAACAAAGGCATACAAACAAGGGGACAAATGAGAAACTTTTGTGCACACTTTGCTTTTCTATCAACAATGGAACCCAAGAATCATGTAGAAGCTTTGCAAGATTCGGATTGGGTGGTAGCTATGCAAGATGAATTAAACGAGTTTGAAAGAAATAAAGTGTGGCACTTAGAAGCAAAACCGAAGAACAAGAAAATCATTGGACTTAAATGGGTATTCAGGAACAAGCTGGATGAACACGGCATAATCGTTAGAAACAAAGCAAGGTTGGTGGTAAAAGGATATAATCAACAGGAAGGTATTGACTATACTGAAACTTTTGCTCCCGTAGCTAGATTAGAAGCTATTAGAATTCTTATTTCATTTGCTGCTTTCATGAATTTTAAATTATATCAAATGGACGTAAAATGTGCATTCTTAAATGGGTTTCTAGAAGAAGATGTATATGTGGAACAACCACCTGGCTTTGAAAACCCAATTTCTCCGGATCACGTCTACAAGCTTGATAAAGCTCTTTATGGGCTAAAACAGGCACCTAGACAATGGTACGAGAGATTATCTAAGTTTTTGATTGAAAATAAGTTCATACGTGGTAAAATTGATAAAACCTTATTCTTTAAGAATAAAGGTTCGAATATATTAGTTGTTCAAATATATGTTGATGATATTATTTTTGGTGCTACAAATGAATCGTTATGTAAGGAATTTGCTGACCTAATGAGTAATGAGTTTGAAATGAGTATGATGGGAGAATTAAATTTCTTCCTTGGTTTGCAAATTAAACAAACTGCTAACGGTATCTTTATTCATCAACAAAAATATATAAAAGAACTTCTAAAGAAATATGGACTAGATAGTGCTAAGACAAACCATACACCCATGGCCACTAACATTAGGTTAGATGAAGACTTTAACGGAACTAGTGTAGACCAAACGATGTATAGAGGCATGATAGGATCACTACTATATCTAACAGCTAGTAGACCCGATATATCCTTTAGTGTTGGCTTGTGTGCTAGATTTCAATCAAATCCTAAAGAATCACATCATACGGCAGTAAAAAGAATTCTTAGATATCTAAAGGGAACAGATGACTTATCCTTATTTTATTCTAAAAGTGATGTCTATGACTTGAAAGGGTATAGTGATGCAGATTACGCAGGTGATCTTGTGAATAGAAAAAGCACTTCAGGAATGGTACAGTTTCTTGGATCTTGTTTGGTATCATGGAGTTCCAAGAAACAGAACACAGTAGCTTTATCCACGGCAGAAGCTGAATATGTAGCAGCAGCAGCCTGCTGTTCCCAAATGCTCTGGATTAAACAACAGCTAAGAGATTTTGGTATCAAATTTGAATGTGTTCCTATTTATTGTGATAATACTAGTGCTATTTGTATTTCTAAAGATCCGGTGCATCATTCTAGAGTTAAACATATTCATATTAGACATCATTTCCTTAAGGATAATGTAGAGCATAAAAATATTATTGTTAAACATGTCAATACTAGTGATCAAGTTGCAGATATAATGACCAAACCGCTTCCAAGGGAACAATTTGAAAAGATGAGGTTGGAGCTAGGTATGATCAAGCTTCACTAACGTTTAATTGCTAGTATTCCTCCTCAAAACATCCTGAAAAATCGGAAGGGTTCAATCAACCACAACAACCAAGATTGATTATTCAATCATTGCGAGATTTGGGTATGCTTCTATTTAAATTTATGTCTTAAACTTTATCTTGATTGCTTGCATGTTTGAACTAATTAGACCAAGTAGCATAACTTATTTTATATTATATATTATTATTTTATTACCCACATATTATAAATTATTTTAAAAATCACAAAATATTTTATCTTTCCACAAATTCCAGCATTTTCTTTATTTTAATTTATTTCGGTGAGCCAACATATTTTATGAAATGGAAGACGGATCATCGAGGTGTTTCGGAAGGTAGTTATCTAAATCGACATATTCAACGAACTAAGCTTAACTTATAACTACCCTTACATCTCCTAAAACCGCCATTATGGAAGTAGTACAAACCTTTTTCATAACCGTCCATTCAACCCTTTATAACCCACTCCTTATGTCACATCCATCATTCATAAACCCATTACTTGTACTACTCCTAGCAAAACCGTCAAACCCATTTTCCTCCTTCAACCTTCATCAATTCATCTCATCATCACCATGAAATCTCCCAAGACTTCATCTAAACCGAAAACAACAAAACCCATGCATGTCGGCACGAAAAGGACTTTTTCTACCACAAAAGGAAACTCATCTTCAAAACCCGCAAAGAAGGCCAAGGTAGTAGATCCTGATTGTGCTGAGGAAGTTTGTTAATGTGAATCTTTAAGAAGTTTGGTGTGCCTCTTGAAGGCCTAGAATTTCCAATGAGTGCTAACAACAAAATAGGTGCTAAGTGTGTTCACAATTTGCATCTTACATTAAATGAAAATGGAATTCTAGAGGATGTTGAAGAAGATGTTGAGTATGTGAGTTCTGGTAAGGAACAAGAGGAAGGTGAAACTGAAGTAGAAGGGGAGAATGTAGAGAATGTAGATCAGGAAACTGTTCCCACTGCCACTACTAAGGCAGAGACAGAACAGGAACAAGGGGAAACATTTAGTAAGGGGGAAGCTGTTAGTAAGGGGGAACAGGTTGGGAAGAAGAGAATGAGGAACTAGAGGATGAACAATCTAGTTCAGAGGATGAGGACTTCAATGTGCCTCTAAAGAACATCAGGAAATCATCCAAGAGTTCTTCGTGCCTAAATGCTGATATTACCTCTCAAACCCCACCATCACCGAAACCAAACTCACCTATACCATCACCACCACCATCACCAATAGCAACTACTCCACCACCAGTTACATCATCACCATCACCTTTATCCACTGGTTTTGATGATTCCACTACTATCCCTCCTCCTCCAATTACTCTTGCTCATGTCCATTCTACACTACTTGATATGCAGTCTCAACTATGTGCTCTTCAAAGTGAAGTTCGTGTCTCACTCTCTACTATTGCTGAGCAACTCACCGAAATGGAATCACGTCTTGGTGCGAAGCTTGACACGGTGGAGGTGCAGACTGAATATGTTGATGAGGAGACTGCTGCCTGATCCCTCCTTTCTCTGTTTCTATTTTAAAATTTCAATTTAATGTTTGCTGGCCACATCGTCTGTACTCTCTAAACAATGTTTTTTTTAAATGTACCGGCTGGGGTACGAAATACTTTATATTTTGCTTATGCTACTTACTAACCCACAACTTTTTAATCCTTAATATCATCCTTTATTTCCTATTATCCCATGGTCTAATATGTTTGCTTGCATGCTTTCTTGATTTATGCTTAGACATCTATTTACTTAGTTTGCTGCTTACTATCTTAATTTTTCTAATGCTTGCCTTAGAGCTGTGATTTGATTCATATCCCTACTTTTTGATTGATGCCAAAAGGGGGAAGAGTAGCAAACAAACTTAAATGAATGCTTGTGAATGCTTATGTTTTTGCTTGATCTTGATAATTGTTTCTCTGTTTTGTGTTCTAACCTATACAATGTTCTGTATGTCTTAGTTTACTTTATAATGCTTAGTTTGTTGACTTACTGTTTGATATACTTATGGGGGAAGAGTAGCAAACAATAGTTATATACTTATATTGAATATCACTTTGTTTATCTTTGATTCTTACAACTCATAATTGTCTTGAATTACTTAATAAGAATTACTTAGTTTGTTGTGCTTCTTAATTTTTAATTTTATGTCTTTAAGTTTCTTAATTATTATGTTTTTGGTTTATACGTTTTTGGTATTTATGTTTATGTTTTGTTTCATGTTTTATTTTAAAATTGAAAAATTTGATGTCATGTTTAATCACATGATTTTCGCCAAAAATATTTTAGAGTAATATGCTTACTTTAGAATTTGGTAAATTACTTGTAACGATTTAATTTACTAAATATGTTTGAACTTGTGATTAATCTCTAACATCACTAGCGGAAAAAAATGTTATTTGATGCGGTTTTTTACCCTTTATAGGCTACGGTTTTGACCCGCAGCATTTATAATAGCAGCAAATGAAAAAAATTATTGGCTGCGGTCATTAAAACCGCAGCCAATAAGCCATTTTCAGATCAAAAGAAAGAGTAATATTTGCTGCGGTTTTATAAAAGAACCGCAGCCTTTAATGCGTCTATTTTTTTTTTCATTTCGTTATACCCAGATCTTCAAAGAAAATGACCCAAAACCTAGATCTAGATCTTCAAAGAACATCAATAAATCGAAATTAACAATTTACAATAACATAAAAATCAAAAATTTACATCAATAAATCGAAACCTAGATCTTCAAAGAACATCATAAAAATCAAAAATTTACATCTATAAATCGAAATCTAGATCTTCAAAGAAAACGACCCAAAACCCAAATCTTATAATAAGGTTGAATATTAAGAACAAAAACCCAGATCTTATAATAAGGTTGAATATTAAGAACAAAAACCCAGATCTTACAACAAATAAACAAAAATATTACACGAAATTTACATAAATATTGTCTAACTTACATGAAATTGTACCGAAATGAACAAATCTAACCTCTTACATTTACACGAAAACCCAGATTAAAGAACAAAATATACATGCAGATTAAAGAACAAATCTTCACATCTTCATGTTAAGAACAAATCTTCACATCTTCATGTTAAAGAACAAATCTTCAAATCTTTAGATTAAATGAACAAATCTTCAAATCTTCAGATTAAATGAACAAATCTTCAAAGAACAAAAATAAAAGAGTTATTTTTTTGAACAAATCTACAAATGAACAAAAATGAACAAAAACCCAAACTTACATCAGATTTACACGAAATAAAATGGTTTACACGAAATGAACAAAAATAAGAAGGAAGAAGGAAGAGGCGCATAGAGAAGAAGGAAGAGAGAGAGGCGCATGGAGAAGGTTTCAAGGGTTTCTATCAAGAAGAAGTGGAATAGAGAGGAAAGTTTTCAAGCAAAAACGGCGCATAGAGATGATAAATACCTAGGGTTTCCTTATTTCATTAAAGAAGGGCGCCTCATAAATACCTAGGGTTTTCTAAAAGCTGCAGTTTTTTAATTTGATTTTTAGAAGGCTTTATTTGCTGCGGTCCTATAAATAACCGCAGCTTTTGATATATTTTACATTATTTGCTGCGGTTCTAGCCCAAAACCGCAGCCTTTAATAATTTTTTTTAAAATTGCCCATATATGCTGCGTTTATCTAAAACCGCAGCAAATGAGTCGCAGCAAATATGTTTTTTTCTACTAGTGCATGTTCAAAGCTATTAGTTTTACTCTTTCTTTTGACATAGTTTGTTTATAAGTTTGTCATCATCAAAAAGGGGGAATTTGTTGGCCCATTTGAGTTTTGATGATGACTTAACAAATTATAAACAAACAAAATATTTGTAGAGATTGTTTTGTAGGTAATATATCCGATTATTATAATCGTCGATGGTACCTAAGGACTGGTCAATGGCAATCGTACAAGTCAAAGTCAAAGTCAACAAAGTCAAAGTCAGTAGAGAAGGTCAATGAGGAAGTCAAGAGTAGATATCACTTCTACTGTTCCAGATATTGATAAACTGATGAAGTTGCAGATATAGACAGTACGGTGTTCCTTCAGAATCCGGTCAGAGGAGAAGTCAACAAAATTAATTTAGAAAAAGTCTTGAATTTATTTTTCTATATTTTAGTTTTGTTGTACGGTTAACAACTTAGGAAGCACAAGGAATAAGTCTAGGAATTAAAATAACTAACTCCTAAAAAGTCTCTTAAAAATGGCTATTTTTAGCAAGAGTCAAAGATTGACTTGGAGTAACCTCCAAGAAAGTTATTTTCCTTCTCACGGTCAATGCCCACTAATCCCTCATCAATAGATCATGGGTTTATGGCATAACTTGATCTACAAAGAATATAAATTCATTTTTCTAACCTGCACAAAGCTTTTGGCGATCAACATTGAGAGAAAAATAATTTCCGAAAATTATTGTGCCCAACTTTCGTGAGATTCAAGATCAAGAAAAGGAAAATATTGAGTGTTCTTAATCGATAATTAATTCCAAAATATTTCCTTGTGCTATTCTTGTGTTGTTCATCCAATTTAGAGAATTTATCTTGTATGGGTTTTTGAGAGAATTTGTAATTAGACTTGGGTAAGTCTAAGGGGGAAGTGAGAAAGAGAAGAGAGAAAGAGAAAGAGAATAGAGAAAGGGAACAAGAAAGAAACCGAGAGAGAAGAAGAGAAGGAGAAGGAGAAATATTTTATGTAATAGAGAATTGAATTACATAAAATAATAGAGAATAGAAATCCCTAGTGGGTCGTGGTTCTTATTCCCACGTTAAATTCTTTGTGTTTCTTTAAGTTTTCTTTAATTTTGTTTTGAGTATTTTCTTTATTCAAAATTCCGCAAGAAAAGGGCGAAAATACTCAAACGGGAACAAGTAACAATTCACCCCCCCTCTTGTTACACTTCATCGTCTCTATACGTTTCTACAGTTGACTAGCTAGGCCATTACCTTAACTAATCATCAAAGAAGTGTCGAGGATGGTAGCACCCAAATCAGAGAAGGAAGGGGAAAGAAGGACCACCACCATCTTGTTCTTGAAAATCTGGTCAGTTAGATGGCCATGGTTTAATTCTTGATTTTTCGCCATCAATCGAAGGAAATCCATTCATTCGTTCCATGAAACGAAGGCAAGCAAGGATTCAAAATTTCTCGAAGAGGAAGTGGGTATTTTTGTCGTAGCCTTTAGGAAACGAAGAGGGTGAGGAACGGTTAGATTACCTTTGAAAAATCAAGGGAAGGAGAAAAATCAGAGAATACCGCCATTGTTGTGCGCTTCGAAGCAGGATTCAGAGAAGGATTGTTTATTGAATCTTGGTTAGGCAAAGCAAGAAAGAAAGTGAACATTATTATTGTTAGGGCAAACTGATTTTGGGTATTTTTATTGGGTTTTTTTTTCCTATTTTAAAAAAATGGAATAATAAAGGAAATGAAATTAAGTAATATTTGAAAAAAAAATAGAGAGAGAATTAAGTAATGAAAATTAGAAGATGAATATCTTGTAGGCCCACTTATTTATTTCGTTGTCTTCGCTCACGATTATTTATTCTACCGAACCCAAAATAATCATGCTCTAATAATTATTTTCAATTTCCAATATTAATTTCTCGAATGTTACAATATATACTATTAGTGTCTCTATTTTCTTCAAATTGAGTAAAAATCTAACGGTTCTTCAACACAAAGTCACCATTATTAGCTACATTTTATCCATATTTTGTCTCCATTGTCTAGCTCGATTATGTTGGAATTTGAAACAGCTATGCTTGTTTTATTTAGGATTTTACGCGTGGTTTGGTGTTTTGCTGTTTTGTTGTTTTGTTGCATTTCAGTTAAAACTCATCAAAACCGAGCACAAATCAAGTACTTTTGATGCATACGCCGCCCACCCAACTCTAGAAGCTCAAGGGAGCAGGGCCTCGATGAGCCAAGTCAAGAAAACAAGCCAAAACAAGAGTCAAAGTAGGTCATTTTCAGCCACTCGACCACACTGACTCAAGCTAAGCTAGCTCGAGTAGTCCTACACCTACACTTGAGACTGGAAGCTGAACAAAGCCCTCCTAAAGGTCGTCCAACCAGGTAGAGCAAGTTGCAGTTACACTTCCAGTACCTTGTATTAATTAGCAGGCTGCAACCCAAGGATACAGGGCATCCACGTCACCAGGTCGAGCGAGATGGCTCGGGTCGAACAACGCTGGTTTCAACTTCTGTTTAAATTTTGAAGCTTCTAATGTAGTGCCTGATGGTGGCTCAACCTGGTCAAGTGGGTTGGTCCGGGTCGAGTGAAATGGGCGGCCAACATCTTTTACGATCTTTTTAAATATCATTTGAGGTCCAATTAGCTTATTTTCATTCATTGTTTCTGCCAGGAGTACATAGCCATACCCGATCAATTAGGGGTAGCACCTCCCTCCTACAATCTAGGGGTGGTGGAGCAATCATGAAACCACCATCCCTCACTTATTTTGTGAAGTCTATAAATAGAGTAGAGGAAGATAGAGCTCATCCATTCAGAGTCCACACTTCAATTTGATTAACTTTTATGTATTCTTCCTCTACTCTATTTATAGACTTCACAAAACAAATTAAAGGATTGAATTTAGCTTTCACACTGCAAAATGCTATTAAAGGATTGAATTAGAGTTCACACTGCAAAATGCTATTAAAGGATTGAATTTGTAATTGATTTCCAATAGCTTTCATTTTAATTAGAACTTGGTGTTTAGTGTAGTTTCTCCTTCAATTTAATCAAGAACTTTCAAATCAATTCAAATTCAATCCTTTAATAGCATTTTGCAATTTGGATTCTTCATCCCATGATGTATTATTATTGAAGCTATTGGAAAGTATTATCTTGAATCATCAACAATCATCTTGTTCCTCAGATTAAATCCAAAAGAGTAATCTCTATCTTTTGCCTATATTGCTTTCAATTTAAGTTTACTTAGTTTCTTTTTAACTGATATATTGTTTTAAGTTTCATATATTCATGTTTCATATAGTTCTACAACCTATTTTGCATTCATCTTTTTAGATTATTCTAGTTTAATACATTCATCTATGATTCTTGCCTTGTTTGTAAATTTCAATATGAATATAAGTGAGTAGTTCATTTTGGCTTAGGCTAGGTATTATGACTATGTATGTAGTCTAAAATACTTTCTTTACCTTTAGCTTAGTTGCGTTGTTTGAGATGGATTTTTCTATTGTCGTAGTGTCATTGGATTGAGAGCGAGAGTCGATTTCTAATGATAATTTATTCTTAGAAATTGAATCATCTCCCTGAGAATAGGTAGGTAGTTTGATTGGAAATGTTGAATGTGCGCTCCGATCCATGTCTTAAATTGTGCTTAGTTCCATGAGAATAGGTAGTTGAGTATGTTTTAGGAAGCTTTTGTTACTCGAGAGAGAACATTAGTTTCTAAGATACGTTCTTCCCTATAACAAAACATCTATGACCTTAGGTTAAAATTTATTGAACACTATCAGGGTGAGAAAGCCTAGCCTTTGCCTATTTAGCTTCTTGATCATATTATCTTCACTTTTTTTTTTTAAATGATCCTCACTTTTCATTTTACTAGTTTTAATTGCTTGCTTTAGTCGTTTACATCATCAAACATCATATTATTCGTTTTTGAATGCACTAATGGATTGAGAAACCATTGTCTTAACCCCCACTTCCTGTGGACTCGACTCGTACTTGCCAAGCGTATTACGTTAAGCCGCGCACAAGCAATATTTCTATTGAAGGACGTAAAACCCCTATCAACCATTTTCTACAAATCATTGAGATAAAGTGTTTTTCATAGCACCTTTCATCAGTTAAACATCATATATATATATATATATATATATATATATATATATATATATATATATATATATATATATATATATATATATATATATATATATATATATATATATATATATATATATATATATTGAAAATTTGGAATATATTAATATAAAGAAAGAAAAGCACCACACTAAAACTTGGAAACCCAAATCCGCCGGCATAAAAAAACCCCCGTAGGGAAAAAAGCCATTGGATGAAGGGGACCATGAAACAGGCCACCCTAAACAGCATAGGGGTGGGCTATACAAAAAAACATTCTAAAAGGTGGCCGAGCACCAAATACACCAAGAAGAGCTAAGCTAACACCATGTAAGATAAAAAAAAGACACCTCCAGAATCACCAAAGACACCATGAACCAGCAGCCCGCAGTCACCTACAGATATTGGCAACACCAAAAACAGTGATTCCAAGGAGATACACCATCAACCATGAAGGCCACCAATCATAAAACACCATCGTAGTCATGAGCACCACTGCATAAAACACCAGCGCAACCATCAAACCACCAATCTTAAAAAACACCAGGGTCCTTCAACTCGCAAACTCGCAATATAAGAAAGAGAAGCGCCCTCCACCACCATCGAACACCGTGAGATCCAAGGCACCATACGCTCACGACATGACCACTGCAAAAACCCTCACAGACTTTTGAAAACGCACCCGAAAAACATCAAAAGCCCAAAGTCACCTCGCCAACGTAAAACCTCAAACAAACCAGAAACCTCGCCCACAAGCTCATGAGAAAGCTAACAGAAACCAGTACCACAAAGTCACCATCAAAGAAACAGCCCCCAAACAACCCTAAACTGCCGACACCAATAGCATCCTTGCCGCCATGACCAATACTCAACGGATCTAAGCACACTAGAACAGATCAACAGTTTGAGATAATCATCACGCCGGTATTTCAGCTGCCAAAACCAAAATAAACGACCATCTCCCAGCCAAAACAAACCATCCCACCACCTTCCTAAAACACCAATAGAAAGTCAAACCTAGTCTAACTTCCAGACAACTCAACACCTACGAAAGCTAGAAGGCGAGCGTAGCCATTGCAAACCTAAAATAGCCAGCGCCCAAACCCAGGTCGCCACTGATCAAAACCTCGTCAAAACACCAAAGTTCAAGAATACCTTCGCCATCAACTGAAAAATCAAAACACCACAGATCATCAGAAAACGCCACACTCAAAAGCAACACTTCGAATATGAAGAGACACACTGAACCCAATATCTAGCTCTACCAAAAGCACAACCATAAAAATCAGAGAACCAAAATAAGCACGGGGCACGGATGAGTCACCGTCAAAATTCCCCACAACCCCTATCGACACCAACCCAGAGCCAGCAAAACAAAACACCCAACCCACTGAGAAATGTTAGTAGCACCACCCACAACACCCTCCAAAAAAGGAAAATGCCAACTAACCTAATCTAATCCACGCTAAGGACACTCCAGCCACCGCCTAACACCATAGAGACCAACAAACAAACTCCAATTCTCAAGAGAAAAAATGAAGAGAGACCGCCTGCACCTTCAAACAACCTCGATCCCCGCCGCAACCGTACTCAGAGAGACCACCAAGAAACTCATTGGCCCGACATACTTCAAAGCTTCCTAAACCAGAATGCGGTTGCCGATAGAACAAGAACCACCATTACCAAAAACTCCAAAGCAACCCTAAAGCAACCGAAGAAAAACGAGGATCGCAAAAACAACACCAAAACATAACTCAAAGCAACACCATCACGAATATCCAAAAGCAACACCAAACCAAAAACCATACCAAAACACTATATCACAACCGCACAAAACACCCATAAGAAACTTCCTTTCCTTCGAAAAAAGAACCCACCCAGAAAAACAAACCACCTAACGCCGTAAAACACCCAGAAAATGATGAAAACAATCAACAACAAAAGACACCAGAGACCGAAAACCTCCATCACTGTCGTCTGATTCGAATAGTAAACAGAGAACAGAAGAGAAAACCCAACCCACAACAAGCTGCGAACCAAACGTTAGAAAAACACGACCCCCGCCACCATTTTTAACCCCCTACTATCTTCCCACCACCAAACACCCCACCACCCCATGACCCCCTACGTTGCGTAGCAGCTAGGGATGGTCATGGGGCAGGTCTAGAGCGGGTCCAACTAGACCCGGACCCGGACCCTTTTAATTTTTTGAGACCCGGATCCGAACCCTAAGGGTCCAAAAATTTCAGACCCGGACCCAGACCCTCCAAATCTGATGGCTCTAGGGTCCTTAATGGGTCCTTAATGAGTCTAAAAAAAGTCTCTTTAATTTGTCAAATTTGAACCATTTGTAAGTCATTATATTATTGGTATATTTGTAAGAGAGTTATTATCGTATTTTACAAATATTTAATACTAATTTAACTTCTAAAGTCGCATAGCGTCATCCATATACACTTAAATTCTATTACAAAAACTAGTTCAAGTCCATGAAATAAGGGTAATTGGGTTAGTACTTAGCAAGTGACATATATATTATGATTATATGAAAAGAAAATTAGTGTTGGGAGCAGAATTCATAACGTAGATGACAAATAGAAATGGACAATTTAGTATTTATAAGGGTCCAAGGGGCGGGTCCAGGGTCCAGATCTCGGACCTAGATCCAGACCCACCAATTATTTTTTAGATCCATATCCGACCCGGATCTGATGGGTCTCAGAAAAAAAGACCCAGACCTTTAAAAAAGGAGCGGGTCTGGGGCGGGTCCAACAGGGTCTTGGACCCATGACCATCCCTAGTAGCAGCTGTGTGAAACATCCTTCGGCCCATTTGAGTAATATCCAAGGAATAAAGCTATTTCAGTAAGTCTCATGGCAGACGGTCTATTCTATAGACGGAATCCATGAAGCCCAGCCCAAAATATAACATAGTATATTTGGGGTTATAATAAATTATTTGGGGTTATAAATAACTTATATTTGGGGTTATAGAATAGTATATTCGAGGTTATAATACCTTACATTTAGGATTATAACATAATATAATTGATATTATAATAAAAAGAAATCAGTTAAGGGAAATGGGCTGGCCCAATTTTGTGGTCTATCCTATAGACCGTCTCTTGTGAGATTTTGTGAAGCTATTTCCTTTGTGTTTAAGATTTTTTTCACCTTTCCACGGGCATTAGAGGGTACTGGACCACACAACTTCTCTGAATTCACCATACACCCATTCTCGCTACCCTCAGTAGGGCCTTCTATGTGTGTTTTGGTTGTTTTTTCACCGTGGTCCTCAACCCGTAACTTATCAACATTATCTTCTACTTCCATAGCATCAATAAGTACGGAAGGAGTCTTTTCATTAGTGGTATTTGAAGCCTTGGTTGAGGTTAAAACCGTAGTATTCGTCTTCTCATATCCCTCCTTCCTCGCCGTTCTCAGATGGTCTGCCTCATTTACCTCAGGAACTTGGAGGGAGGGCAGGACCGGTACCATAAGCTGCCCATCAAAAGCTTTCTTTTCGAGACATTGTTTTCCCATGACAACATCGGACCGTCTTGATGCATGGATGACCAGACCTTAATATGGTGGGTCGTTGGACAATATTTTGTCACTTTCATAAGGTGAGGGGAGAAAGGTGAACCACCTTTTTGGTATTTCGCTTTTGAAACACGGAGCCTGCTTCCAAAAATAACTTGGCCATTGAAACGCTTGACCGCTTGTTCCGCTTCCTCACGACGGTGGAATCTAATGAAGCCAAAATTTTCTTTTATATTCTTTCTATGGTTTCATGGAGATATAGGAGTCCACAACCATGCCAATCACAGAAAAAACTTTCTAGAGTTCACCATAACAAATATATATATATATATATATATATATTATATATATATATATATATATATATAATATATTATATATATATATATATATATATATATATATATATATATATATATATATATATATATATATATTATATATTATTAATATATATATATATATATATATATATATTATCTATATATATATATATATCTCTATATATATATATATATATATATATATATATATATATATATATATATATATATATATATATATATATATATATATATATATATATATATATATATATATATATATATATAATATATATATATATATATATATATATATATAAAGAAAACAATGGAATCAAAAAATCAAATGTAGTGAGAGAATTCTAGTGAGAGAAGCTCTCCTAGGGTTTGGTTTTCCTACCCTTTGAGGGCTTCTGGGGTTGTTTCCGGCGGCTTGTCTTTATGGAATCACCGGATTTTGGGTTGTCTTGCTCGTTATTTTAGTGGTCAGTCTTTTTAGTTTTTTTGGGTACTTCTGGGTTGCCCCCTTTATTGGGCGGTTTTTGGGTTTTTTTCCCCCGGTTTTTCGGTGCTTTGAAGCCTTCTTTTTGGGTGTGTTCTGGACGGCTTTTAGTGGAGTGCGGCTATTATTTAGGCGTTGATTCTTGGGATTTTCTTCAGACCTTCGTTTCAGATCTGGGTTTTTTGTCTTTTCAGTTCCACTTTATCGGGCTTCTCCAAGGTTATTCTTTCTTTAAAACGGTGGTAGAGGGGCCGTGTTCTGGTGTTGGGGGGTTTCCCTTTCCTCCTTTCTGGTGTTTTATGCGGGGGCCGTGTTTGGTGTTCTTCTTCGACGGTATTTTGGTGTTTTAGATCTTCGAGAATTGGTGTTTCAGATCTTCTGGTGGGGTGTATCTTCTGGTGTTCTTCTAAACGGTCCAACTTTCAAATTTTCGAGAAAGGTCCCTGACATTTATGTTCTTCATCCTGGGGTTCGTTTTATGCTGTGTTCGTGCTTGGTTTCGAGGTCGCTGGGGTTTGGCCCTCTGAAGGTGCAGATCTGGAGTTAGTTCCCCTTGATATTGTTTCGAAAGGGGTTTTTGGGTGTTCTGCGTCTCGAAGCCAGAGACTGGTTGTGCGCGCCTTCGTGCCGGTGGCCGGGTTCTGCCGGTACTGTGATGAAGAAGGTATGCGAGTTTGGGGTGGCTTTTTTTGTCCTCATCCTTGACGTTTGGTGTTGGTGGGTGGCTTAGGTGTTTGGGCCTCGATTGGGTGGTTTGACATCTGATTTTGGTATTCTCTGGGATGCTGCTGATTTTTCTGGGTTGAGTTTTGGAGATGGCGGGGGCCACAAATGACAGTTCTGCCCCTCTCTAAGTCTTGTAAGTTGCTGCTGTTCCTGTTTCTTTATGGAGCTCCTCTTGGGTGTTTCAATAACATAGGCCGCCATTGACATGGGTATGAAGCTTGGAAATAATACTTTGGAGTGTTCGTACTTATGGAGTTACTGTTTTGGTGTTTCAATATCTTCTTGTATGGTGAATCGTGGGGTATAACGATGGTGGGTGTGAAGTGTCAAGTTGCTGTTTGACAGCCTGTATTTCTGCTCTATGGACCGGTGTTCGATGGCGGTTCTGTTCGCTGGCGTTGGTATTTTTTGGCATGAGCTGGAGTCTATTGTCGATGGTGGGTCTGACGTGTCAAGTTGCTGTTTTTTAATGGTGGGGTCTGGGGTATTTGTTGAAGGCCTCAATGGAGTTCCTGGGTTTCGAAGAGGTTCCTGGGTTGTTGAGCTCTACTAGTAGCTCTTTTTAAAATTGGTTCTGGAGTATAGCTCTTTATCGAAAATTGGGAGCTGCAGACTGGACTTTCAGTGATTTGGACCCATTGCTGTAAGTTTCTTTTGGACCTTGGTGATAAAAACAAAACTCCGATTTTTCTGGTGGTGATTATGGCGTGGAATCCCAAGAGTTTTGGCCCTCTTTTTCATCGTTTTGTAGGCCCAATATTTTAAAGGGTGGTGGTGTGGATTATTTCTATCTATCCTGGTCTCATAGATGGTGGTGAACAAGTGTTTTTTTTTTTTTTTTTGGGTGATTTTGGTTTTTGAAGTTTGGTGTCTTGTCTTATGTCATATTGGTGTTTTAGTTAGATTTCTTGGTGTATTAGGTACTCAGACAAACTATTTTGGTGTATTCGAGAACGTTTTGCATAGCCCACCCCTATGCTGTTTTGGGTGGCCTGTTTCCTGGTCTCCCCCTTCCAATGGCTTTTTTCCCTACGGGGGTTTTTTTATGCCGGCGGGTTGGGGATCCCTGGTTACAGTGTGGGTGTTCGTTTCCTTTTTCAATAATATTTCCAAATTTTCAATATATATATATATATATATATATATATATATATATATATATATATATACATATATATATATATATATATATATATATATATATATATATATATATATATACATATATATATATATATATATATATATATATATATATATATATATATATATATATATATATATATATATATATATATATATATATATATATATATATATATATATATATATATATATGAAAGATCAATGGTCAGGATGAGTTTACATCCTTGCACGCGGTTTATGATGCTTTTACCCGGTTTTTTTTTTGCATTTTATGTTATGATTTAAGGTTACTATGTTTTTAGAAAAAGATACTATGTTATGAATAAGGGTTACTATGATTATGTATAGTTACTGTGTTCTCTCAATCTTAACAGAACATCGTAACTTTTAAAAATAAAAATAGTAACCTTTAATCATAACATAGTATCATTTTCTAAAAACATAGTAACCTTAAATCATAACATAAAATGGAGAAAAAATCAACAAGAAAGATGATTTTCACATGTTAGATTTTCATAAGATCAATGGCTATAAATCCTTCTCATCCTTCTCATTTTGAGACCCCTTCTCAATGGATCCCTCCCCTATATATATATATATATATATATATATATATATTGAAAATTAGGAAAATATATATATAGATAAAGAGAAAACACCACACTGCAACTTGGGACCCCTAACCCGCCGGCATAAAAAAAACCCCCGAAGGGAAAAAAGCCATTGGAAGAGGGGGCCAAGAAGCAGGCCACCCAAAACAGCATAGGGGTGGGCTATGCAACTGCGTTTATCCAAAAAACACCTAATATACGCTTGTCCTATCACCATACACACCAAGGAAAAGCTAAACTAAAACCAATTACGACAAAACCGCTACGAAACACCACGAACCAGCAGCCTCGATGATAATTCCGAATAGCTGCACACCAAAGCTTCAAACACCAAGGGAATACCCAAACCACCATCTTCTAGAGTCACCCACCATGTCGACACCAAGAGCCACAATGACACCACGGGGCTTCAAACCAATAGCGGAATAACACCGCACCCGTCGTCTTCGATCGGCGTGACCCCAAAAACTTCTACCCAAAAACTTTTACCCAAACCAGCAAACACGCCAGGAATACCCCAACACTCCAACCTTAAACACCAGAGAAATTCGAAACAAAGTCTTAAAAAGCGCCAAAAAAACTCCTCCATAGGAAACACCAAAGGCCAATTAAAATTCCAATGTAACATCGAAGAAAACGCCAGAACTTGAGCACCCTTCAACAAACCAAAAAAATACTGCACGAAAACCAACAAAAGACCCAGAAACCAAAACGTCATATGAGAGAGAACCCACCATCTCTGTTGACAGAAAATCGAAAAAAAGAATGCCTGCCCTACCCTTCGCTGGGAAACCAAGAGACACAACACCACATACACCACCGTCCAATCAGCTTCCCAGCCAACGCCATCGTCCAATCAGCTGCCCAACACCACCATTCCGATCAGAAACAAAGACAGACCCATACCCTTCTAAAAGCACCAGACGTCATACCAATCAAAATAGAGACAGACCCAAACCCAAATGACAAGTCATCCGAGAACTCCCAACATATATATATATATATATATATATATATATATATATATATATATATATATATATATATATATATATATATATATATATATATATATATATATATATATATATATATATATATATATATATATATATATATATATATATATATATATATATATATATATATATATATATATATATATATATATATATATATATATATATATATATATAGGGGAGGGATCCAATGAGAAGGGGTCTTAAAATGAGAAGGATAAGAAGGATTTATAACCATTGATCTAAGTAAGATCTAACGGACACTATGATGAACCGGATAAATTGGGCAAAAAAGAAATTAGGCCTTGCATATTTGTTTTCTCACTTTAAAGAACAGAGTCTACCCTCTTCTAAGTCTCTCCTCTTCAAAAACACCTTCAAAATACTGTCAAAAAACTCAGAGTTCGATTGCAATCTTCGTCTTCTCTTGAATTAAGGTATGCTAATTGAAATTTGTACTCGCTTAGTTTAGGGTTAGATTTACATTTTTAGTACTCGATTTATATTTTTCTTGACATTTAGGGTTTCTTTGTTTATTTCGATTTTACTATTAATGCGTTTTCGATTCTTCAATTAGTAATTGTTTTTTTTTGTATGTGTGTGTGTTTATAAATTTAGTTATGTTATGATTAAGTTTCGGAGTTTTTGTTCATTTTGATTATGAATTCTTTTTTTAGGGTTTATGAGTTAAAAGTTTGATTTTTATTTTTTGTTCAATTTTATTATGAATTTGTTTCAGTCCTGATATAAATTTGTGTTTATGAATTAATTTTGGAGAATATTGATGATATTTTGCGTAAAGTAATTAATTTTGTGCTGATAATGGTTTATTGAGTTTATACTTTGCGATTTTCATCGTTTGAACTACTTTTGGGTTTCCACTTATGTGTTCTTCCTCTTAATGCTATAGTATATTTCTTTGGGGATTAAAATAGGGCAAAAATTATATGAATTAATATTTCATTTGAAAGATTACTATGTGCTTAAAGAAGGTTACTATATCCTTAGAAAAGATAACTATGTAGTATAACCTTTTGTAAGCCTATTAGCTCAATTCGGTCGAGCACCGTGTATTTGTGCTTACATTGCACAAGGTTCAAATCCTACATAGACTCCTACTTGTCATTTTCAATTAGAAATAGATTTCGAGGCTTTTAATTCGTTTTTTCTCATTTTCAATTAGACATTCAATTAGGGGTTTGAATTATGGAATTGAATTAGGGAAAACCTTTATTTTTTCTTTTTTGAATATCAATTAGGGAAAAAGTTTATCTTTCAAGAATTATGGTTTTCCATTGAAGAGTAATTAATCTAGGGAAAATGGTTACTATGTTCTTAGAAAAAGTTACTATGTTCTTAATAAAGGATGCTATGATTTTAATGTGTTACTGTTTCCTCATATGTAATTGTAAAAAAAAAGAATTAATATAATTTGCTAATAGATGAATAGATGGTTAAGATGAGGATGTTTGGTTAAGTTGACTATTTATTTACTATTTCTTTATTGTTTTCATATGAAAGATATTATATTCTTAGTAAATGTTAGTATATATGTTCTTGTAAAAACTTTTAACATACTATGTTCTTAGAAAAAGTTATTATGTTCTTAGTAAAGGGTACTATGATCATAATAAATTACAGTCTTCGCATATGAAATTGTGAAAAAAAATCCAAAACTATAATTTGCTTACGTTTAATAAAGAGATGGATAAGATAAAAATGTTTGGTTGAATTACTACTTTATTGCATTCTTATTTTAAGATACTATATACTCTTAGTAAAATGTTAATATGTTTTTGTAAAAGCAAATCTGGTGAATTCATAAAGGGGAATGCCCCCTCCTTGCAGCCATCCTCAAAGCCAGATACTTCAAAAACACGGATGTTTTGGAGGCTCAGAGGGAGGTATGACCCGAGTTACACTTGGCGGAGTTTGTGGGGTGCGAAATCTCTCCTTCTTGAAGGTGTGTGCTGGCATGTTGGTAATGGGCTGTCAATAAATGCAAACTCTGATAAATGGATCTTACATGGGAATGGTGCTGTTGGACTTGGTTGCTCGTGATGGTTCCTCGTGATTCTACTAGCAGTCTTGTTCTTGCGGGTGTTCGAAGAGTGAATGCAACATGGTCCCCTACTGTATCTGAAATGGCTGCTGCTGCTTTTGGTCTGGAAATTGCTATTCGAATGGGTTACTCCTTGGTCCACTTAGAAGGTGATAATGTCAATGTCATGAGAGGTATTTCCAATGAAGATAGTGGATGCTCCCCTTATTTCCTCCTGCTGGATCATGTCCTTCAACTCAACAATTCACTACTTGGCTTTAAATGTAGTGCTATTCGTAGGAGTGGTAATAAGGCGGCCCATATGGTTGCTCGTTGGAATCCTCACACTGTTGGTGAGAACATATATATGCACCCCTTCCCTCAAAATCTTGTAACTTTGACATCTATTGATTATTAATCTTAATAGGTGCTCTTCAAAAAAAAAATAATGCTGTTAGGAAGAGCTACTATGTTCTTAGTAAAGGATACTATTTTGATAATGAGTTAATGTCTCTTTATATGAAATTATGAAAAAAAATTCAAAACAACTGATTTACTATTTTTACAAATGAGACCAATATGTTTGAAAATGATATCAACATGTTCAATAATATCACCAAAATTGTTCATATTATTTCTACAAAATACAAATAATAGCCTATGTAGGATTTGAACCTACATCCTCCATACAAAGAAGAACAGAGTGCTCTACCGATTGAGCTAATAGGCTTAGAGTCATAAAAACATCACTATAAGAGAAACAAAGTCACAAAAATAGATAATTTTGACAATGGAAAACAAACTACCAACTAAAAAAGTCTAAACCATCTATATACCACATTGCTGTTGAATTCTAGTTATTATATTTAATATAAAAGATAACAACTCTGGGCTAAGATAGGAGATCAGCAAAGATGTCCACCATCGCAAACAACACAATAAGAAAAGAAACCAAGGTACACCACTAGCAGCAAAATAAACCCAGCCAAGAAGAGCCCCAAAGGACAACCCACACCATCCTAAAACAACCAAACCACAAACACCTTAATCAAGTAACAACACTAAAAAGAAGTAGAGGAAAAAGTCGAGTAATCTTTTCACATGTTCAAATAATGTTGAATCTAATTATGTCCCATTAGATTGAAAATTAATTACTATATTCTTGTAGAAGGTTACTATAACCTCAAAGAAGGTTACCACATTTGAAATATTTAAAATTGCTAAAGTCAGGTAATAACTATTAAAAAGTTTCAACACAGCTTTAGAATGGCTAATGGCTAATAGATTGAAAAATCTATCTAAATCAATCCTAACATTAAATCTATCAAAGGTAGGTAATAATTACATAACATTTGAAAAATCTACCATAGTTAATCCAAAAATTCCAAAATAATGAAAGATCTAACCAAAATTTTAAATAGGTGCATAAAAAGGAATTCAAATTCAAACTAACCAGAATGTGAAGAAAGACAAGAATGGCTTCAAGAGATAAAATGTAGAAGCAATAATGATGAAATAGTAGATTGAAAAAGCAGAAGCAATAACCAAAAAAAACAAAAATATCTCACCTAAATTAGATGTTATTGTAGATTCAAAATGTAAAAGCAATTAACCCTAACAAACAATAAAATTTCATGATATCGCAATAAAATAAGCAAAATCAAACAAAATCACACAAAAATATAAAACAAATTCAACAAAAAAAACTCTAATATGATGAAATTAAAAAATTTTACAGATTAAAGACAAATTACGAGTTTTAACAAGTAAAACAACAACTAACAACTAAATCAAGATCTTAAAACAAGATTCAATAAGCATAACTAACAATGAAAACAAAGTAATAAGAAAGACAAAAAAAATCAAGAATTACCTGAATGAAGATTGACTCTTGAATGATTTCTTTGAGTCTTGAAGGATTTGTAAATCACAAGAAGATGGATTCGAAGATGAGAGAAGAAGAGGAACAAGCACTTGAAAAATAAATAAAGGATGAGAGAGAAAGTTATAAATAATCATTCCATATACTATTGAACCAGCTTAGCACAAAAAAAATCAAAAAACCCGGTAAAAATAATATTGAACCGCGTGCAATTATAATATTAAAGTCAGCCAAATCTGACCGTTCATCACTAAAATGAACGAGTCAGATTCCTTCTTACCCTTCTTATTTTGAGACCCCTTCTCATTTGATCATATATATATATATATATATATATATATATATATATATATATATAGTATATATATATATATATATATATATATATATATATATATATATATATATATAGATGTAGGATCAAATGAGAAGGATTTTAAAATGAGAAGGATGAGAAGGATTTTTGGTTATTTTTTTTGGTTACTATGTATACAAAAAAGGATACTATGTTATAAAAAACAACATTTTAAAATTGATGTCATAGTTACCTTTCTGTGTAACATAGTTACTTTTACAATTAAGTGTTTTTGGCTCAATCGTGACCATAGATTTTTTTATGTAAGTGAAATCAAGGGTGTAGAATCCTTCTTACCCTTCTCATTTTCAATACCCTTCTCATTGGATCCCTCCCTATATATATATATATATATATATATATATATATATATATATATATATATATATATATATATATATATAGATATATATATATATATATATATATATATATATATTATATATATATATATATATATATATATATATATTTATATATATATATATATATATATATATATATATATATTATATATATATATATATATATATATATATATATGTTAGGAAAATTTGCCAAGAATAATCCCAACTATCTCCCGTTGGCCAGAAATAATCCCAACTATTGATTATTTTTTAATAATGCTAACTATTGATGAAGTTTGCTGAACAGTCCCATTCGATTCTTAACCGGTTGTAGAAGGTTTTTTTGATTAATTTTTTTTACCTTTTTTTTTAATTATCCTTCATCAAATTAGTATGATGTACCCTTTCTTCCTCTCCATCTTATTCTTCATTCATCCTCCCTCCATTAACAAACCCTAAAACTTCATTAACTCCATTAGCATTGTTCATAATCACAAAACATTGCTTTCATTGAATCTTAAAGGGATGAAGCTTTTAGATCATGATCATGGAGGAAGAATGAAGGATGAATGAAGTTTTAGGGTTTGTTACGTTAATGGAGGATGGAGGAAGGATGAATGATGAAGATGGAGAAGAAGAAAGGGTAGGTTATACTAATTTGATGAAGGGGAGTTAAAAAAAAGGTAGTCAAAAAAACCTGCTACAGCCGGTCAATAATAGAGTGGGACCGTTTTCAGTAAACTTCATCAATAGTTAGGACTATTAAAAAATAATCAATAGTTGGGATTATTTCTGGCCAACGGGTGATAGTTGGGATTATTCTTGGCAAATTTTCCTACATGTTATGGATAGACAGATCCTTGATGGAGTGTTGGTAGCAAACGAAGCCATCTCTTGGCTAAAGAAGAAAAAGATCCCAGGTGCACTTCTCAAACTCGATTTTCAAAAAGCATATAACTCAGTCAAATGGTCGTTTCTGAAGCAGGTAATGAGGAAGATGGGTTTTGGTTCTAAGTGGATTAGGTGGATCATGACGTGCGTGAGTTCGGCCTCTTTGTCGATCTTACTTAATAGATCTCTTTTAAAACCGGTTAAAATGAAGAAAGGCTTGCGGCAAGTTATGTGCTCAATTTAGAGCACATTTATGTCCCTATTTTAGTGTCGAGTCTCGATGTTTTACATTGATTTTATATGATTTACACTCGATTTTACCTTGATCATGTCTCCATAGTGTTTAGAGGTCATTTCAGGTGTTTTCGAGAGATTTCGAGGTAATTCGGATCGAGTTCGAGGCTTAGACTTCAAAGTCGAAGAAGAGGCACGCGTTTCGAGGCTCTCACAAGTGTTTTGGGTCATCCTCGAAGTTATCACGAAAGTCGGAAACCATTTGATGCTCAATTGAAGTTGCAAATAGCCAAAGGAACCCACATTCGGTCGAAGCCAAGCCTCCTTTGGGCGAATGACTGAACAGCTCACAAGGGAAGGAGTCTTGAGCCACTGGAAATGCCGCAGCCAATCTCATTCGGTCGAACATCACAAATTCGGGCGAATCTCATGTTCCATTCGGTCGGATGCTACTTGCTACTACCCAAGTGATTGTGCCAAGTCATCTGAAAATACCGAATTGGGACCCATTCGGTGAAATGGGCCCATTCGGGCGAATACAATGAGGGCTTCGGGCGAATGTGGCCAAATCCTGCGAAATACTTTTTCTTCGTAGCTTAAAACACGTGGGTCTTTTAGGGCTTTGAGGGCACGATCTTTTGGGGCTATAAATACCCATATCTCTGAATGTAAACCCCATGCCTACTATGAGAAAAACCCTCTCATCTTAGAACATCAATCTTTATTGCTTTCATTTCATTTCTTTTGCCCTAGATTAGTTTTTAATGCTTTCAATTACATTCAAGCTTTGTAATTTCAATTCCTTTTCATTAAAGCACTTTGGTTTATGTAAGTTTACTTTCCTTTATTGCTTTCCCTCTTTGTTTATCTTTCATTTATGCCATATAATGCTTTCCTCTTCTATGCTTTGTTTATTGTTTTGAATCTTGTTCATTTACATTCTAATCTTGTTCTTGCTTTGGTTATTGCTTTCTAGAATTGTTGGTAGTTAGTTTTCTTGCCTTGCCTTTCATTATTGCTAATTTACTTCTTGCCCTAATGTTTACATACATGCTTTCCTTCTTGTTCTTAGTTGTTTTCATCTTCAATATGCTAGAGTAGATTTCTTAGGGGTTTTGGTTTGGTGAAACCCTAGGTTTGATGAATGTTGTTCATATGCTAGATTAGGGTTGAGGTTGTTGTGGTTTGTTTGATTGATATTCGATGCATATCTTGTCCTGCCACTCCCTTGTGAGACATAGGACGATTATGGTTCGTTCGCATTGACTATAAGTCATCAACTTCCCCATGCTATCTAGAGTGTATCGATGGAGCCACGCTCAATTTCCCTTGACCTAGCTCTATTTGAGAACATAGTATCGACCTAGGGTGAATCCTCACCAACCCCGTTTGTTTCTTATTGCTTAAATCAATCTTGTTTATCACTTTCCTTAGTTTAGCTTAAAACACCCTCCTTTATACACACACCACTCTCCTCTACACCTAGCACTTAATCTTTCTTACCCTTGTTCCTTGTGGTTCGATCTCCAACTTACCTCTATATTCGCTATAGTTGTATTTAGGGTGTTTATAAATGTGTTTGATTGACCAAGGTCTCTAGCGTCAAACGACGCGTTAGAGACCCGTTATCAGCAAGGAGACCCACTATCACCATATCTATTCATACTTGTGAGTGAAGCTTTGGTGTGCCTTTTGAGGAAAGCTGAAGAGCTAAGACTGATCGAGGGTGTGCCCATTGGTAGAGATGGAGTTATATTAAAGCATCTACAGTTCGCTGATGACACCTTGATTTTTGTTTCTAAGAATAATTGGGCAGTAACAAACTATTTTCGTATCCTAGATGGGTTACGGTTAAACTACAGTAAATCCCATATTATTTCTTGGAGTTCGGGGGTACACGATTGGGCAAAGTCGATCGCAGGTGACAATGGATGTAGACATACTATATGCCCTGTTAATTATCTTGGCTTGCCCCTGGGTGCATATGAGCAATAATGCTGCTTGGAAACCAGTAATTGCAAAGATTGAGAACAAACTGGCTTCGTGGAAAGCAAAACTACTATCGAGAGCTGGGAGACTTACTTTGTACAAGAGTGTCCTAAATAGCCTTCCGATCTACTTTATGAGTATGTTTAAGATGCCGAAAGTAGTGGCTCAAAGAATTGTGAAGTTGCAGAGGAGATTCTTTTGGGGGATGCCTACAAATAGTGATGGCCACGGTCCGGGTTGGCCCGGAACCGAACCGGTTGAAACCGATCCCGAAACCGAAACCGTTCGCAACAGGTTCCGAACCGCGGAACCGTGAACCCGTCGGGAAAAAGTTGCCGAAACCGCGGAACCGCCAGAAAAAACCGTTTGAACCGGACCAAAGAACTGCGGACCGGTTCACCCGGACCAACGGTTCCAAGGAACCGACTCAGAATCTGGAACTGTACCGGTCCGGTTCACCCGCCCCAACGGTTCCAAGGAACCGGACCCAGAACCGCACGATTCTTTTGGCCCAACAGTTCTTTGGAACCGGTCAAACTAGCCGTTATTGACGGTCGAACTAGCCGTTGCAACTTTGCCTATATACCCATCACTTTCAATCTTTCCAATTCACAACTCATCTCTTCTCCTACTCTCTGTACTTATTCTCTCTACTTAATTACTTAATTACGCAATTATTCTCTTAATTACATAATTAGTCTTTTAATTATTTCTTAATTACATAATTATTCTTTAATTATTCCTTGATTAAATAATTATTTTTTTTAATCATTTATTAATTTCTTTAATACATATTTACGTTTCATTACTATTACCATATTATCATGTCTTCATTCTTGAAAAAAGCAACTAAAAAAGTCACTAAAGTGGCAAAATCTTTGGGAGGTTCTTCTAGCTCCAAAAGAAAGATCACTTCAACTCCATCGATATCAACAACACCTTTGGTTAGTAATTATGAACCGAATTATCTAGAATGGTACGAGCCATACGACCAAGAATTACATGAGTATGCGGAACATGTGGAAAGAGAAATACAAATTGAAGATGAAGAAGAAACATAAGAAGAAGAAACACAAGAAGAAGAAGAAGAAGAACCAACCACCCCTATCGGGATACTTAGATCTCGACAATCATCAACAAGATCAATTGAATAAGCACAACAACAACAAAGACAAGCTCTTGGTAAACGAGTCAATTTCCAAAGTATCGGTTAGTTTTGTAAGTTTATTCTTCAAATTGATTGAATTTTAAATTATTATTTATGGGAAATTCCACATGGTAGCATCAAGTTTTAATGAAATGCCAATGGTAGCACTTTTTTAAAAAAATTCCACATGGTAGCATTCAGTTTATGCACTATCTAATTGCCGTAGCATTTTCCGTTAAGTTCTTGTTAAATTCCGTTAAGTTCATCATTTTTAAGTTTTTTTCCACATGGTAGCATCCAGTTTTTGTTTATATACCATTTTAACTTTTAATTCACCATTTTAATGTTTAATTCACCGTTTAATTCATTAACACTAGAGGTGTTCATTCGGGTCATCGGGTTAATTTCGGGTCGGTTCAAAATCGGGTTTTGTTTTCACATTGGTTTTTACATAATTGTAAATCCATTTTTAAGTCGGGTCAAATCGAGTTCAATTATAAAGTCGGGTGTCTATCTGGTCATCGAATCTGTTTTGAACACCTTAACGTTCATAAATGTTGAATAATTTTATTGAAAAAAATTATAAATGTTGAATAATTATACGAAAAAATAAATTTAACATTTAATTCACCATTTTATTGTTTAATTCATCGATCGAAACAAGTACTCTTTCGAATAAGTACTTGTTTTGATTGAATTTTCGAAAGAGTTATCCCATCAGGATAGTAGCCACGTCCGTTGTTTCAAAAAATCGTTATGATGGGTAAAAATGACGTCAAATATCATTTTCGGCTTACGTATCGGAAAATAAGCGTATAAGTACTTGTTTCGACCGGATTTTCAAAAGAGTTACCCCATAAGGGTATTTGCAACGTCCGTTTTTTGAAAAAAAATCGTTACGACAGGTAAAAATGACATCAAATATCTTTTTCGGTTTACGTATCGAAAAATAGGCGAATAAGTACTTGTTTCGACCCAATTAGATAGTTTCTTATAATTTTTCAATAATATTATTAAATATTTATGAGCGTTAATGATTTAAACGGTGAATTAAACATTAAAATAGTGAATTAAAAGTTAAAATGGTAAATTAACAAAAACTGGATGCTACCATGTGGAAAAAAACTTATAAAATGATGAACTTAACGGAATTTAACAAGAACTTAACGGAAAATGCTACGGCAATTAGATAGTGCATAAACTAGATGCTACCATGTAGAATTTTCTTAAAAAAGTGCTACCACTGACATTTCATCAAAACTGGATGCTACCATGTGGAATTTCCCATTATTTATTTATATATTATGGTATTTTAATAATGTTTTTATATTTACATTTAGATGAAAATGTACCAGCAAGACAACCTTTTCCGGCAATGCCACCTCCTAGTGGTAGAGCTGTTTCACATGTTTGGTCGTATTTTACAAAAGAACCGTTCGACAACCCGGATGTTTTCTTATGCAATTGTCAAATTTGTGAAAGTCAAGGAGTAAAGCCCTTAGTTCTTACAGTTTTACCAAAGGTAAATACTTTTTAAGTTTTTATACATGATATTTATATTTTGTACATCAAAAATGTTAAAATGTATTAAATATTCATTTATTGTGTTTTGTGAATACGTGTTAGGTGGTGGTACGAGATCTTTCAACAAACATTTGACAAAAAAAACATGGAATTATAAAAGAAACTCATGCAGCAAGCGGCAGCAGGACCACAAGTGGAAGTGGACAATAATGGGCAACGGACTTCCCCGACGGATCCGGAGGTATGCCTTTTAAATATAATCGTAATGAAATGATTAATGAATTTTCGAAATATGTAATTGGTGATGAGTTGCCTTTTAACCACGGTGAAAGTCAGAGATAGGAATATTTCAATAGAAAATGTTTTCAACCACAATATAGAGCAATCCCTAGGAATACCCTTAAACGACGAACCATTAAATTATATGAATCAAAACGATATGAATTAGTACAAATGTTTAAATCTTTTAATGGTAGAGTTAGCTTAACAGCCGATATTTGGTCAGCTCCCCCACATTTAGAGCCTTATATGTGTGTAACAGCACATTGGATAGACCGTAATTGGTTATTCAAAAAAGAATAATTGCGTTTGAGTTAATGCCCGAAAAACATACGGGTGAAAACATTAAATATAGACTAATAGAAATATGTAAAGAATGGAACTTATTAGATAAGATATTTTGTTGTTCTACCGATAATGCATCCGCAAATATCAAATGCATCGAACTTTTATATAACGAACCCGCTTTTACTAGTATCATAAGAGGTAGTTTATTACATATACGTTGTTGTGCTCATATTGTTAAACTATCTTGTCAAGCAGGTATTAAAAACCTAAGTAATTTATTAATATACTACTCTTGGTAGAATCATATGCTTGTTGATAATATAAAATTTGATTAAATATTCGGCTTTAGAATTTTTCGATGCTTATTGAATTTGTTGAATTTTATTGGTGCCTTTGGTCAACAAGACCCTTAATATGGCATTAGTAAACCACTATGAAATGTTTGGTGTAAAAGTGAGTTCAAAAGGATTGCTTAACAAGAGGATGGTTTACTTGTGTTTTCTCATAGTAGAAAAAGCGAGTCAACTTTTCCCGATAACCATATAAAAGCTAACTCGACTTTAATTATTGTTGGAGCTCATAGTTTAAATTATGCTTAGGGATGGTTATGGCTCCAGAAACCTGTCAGATTCGTTCTAAATTTGTATTTATTTTTACAGTCGTCTTCTGTTTTTATAGATCTAACGATCCCAAGTTTGGGTTTGATCACACAAAAAAGGGTTTAGTTTAGGTGTTGAACCATGTGTGGTTCAACTCTTGATAGCTCTTACAATAGGTTGAAGAAAGCTGTTAGATCAGCAGCTCTAGCACAACAAATAAACAATATTCTACAATTTACTGGTTGTGTGCAAGCAAATAGGTTAGGTCAACAACAAGGGATCAGATCAACAACCGCTCTACAATAATCGTGTACAGAAGCGGTGTCATAATAGTAGAGTAGAATTTGTGCATCAACTAATTTCTGAAGAGACCATCACTTTAAAAGGCGTATCTCAAGTCTAGTCCATCAAGGATTAATACCTACTTACCGTATTCTAAATGTCTACATACATTATCCCTAGCGCGTACCATATCCTTAATGTCTACTTTCAATATCTTAAATGTCGACTTACATCATTTATAATGCCTACTTACAATACTTTAAAAAATATATAATGAGCTGATCCAATTAGAGATGATCTCTCAAAGAAACCTTCTCTCACAAGAATTTATGTTTGTGCATACAGATTAAACATCAACTCAACAGAATACTAAACAACAACACATATCAACAACAGGCCTATGTTCAGCATTGCAGAAACGTTGCAGGCAGCATTATGTGCACATTCAGGTTTGTAGCAGTATCACTGTGTTCATTAGTACATTGAGATTTGCAACCCATATTAGAAACCAGTTGCTGAATTAGCAAGGCTTATGCATATTCAACAACAACAGAGCAACAACTTGGACAAGTAGGTGTGTAGATCAATGTGAAGATTAGTGCAGGTCAGATCATAAAGATTCATCAAGCAATGCAAAGCCAAGCTTTGAATAATCTGTTGTGCGGCAAGGTTTGATCACGATCAATTAGCATGAGAAATTTCATTGTTACAAGCAAACGAAAACAAATAATATTAGATTAGAAATATATTAGTTGTTCTTTTATTTGTAAATAAACTCCAAGCGTTATAAGTTAGTTAGAAGGTAGTTAAATGTCACAAGTCTATTTTGTACAAAAAAGGCATGTACCTAGTATGTGCTTAATAAGGACGCATCTAAGCTTATTTGTAATAGCTTTTGATGATTAATGATAAGTTTTCTAAGAGATTAAAATTCTAGAGAGAGGTGTTCTCTTTTAAGCGGAATTGCATATTGCTTTCCTAACATGTGATTCTTCTTTTGTGAGTAAAGCAAAAATAGATCATACCAAGATTTCACTAAGATCAAGTAAATGAAGCTTTGATTGAGAGTTGGAAAACGAGGGCTTTTCGATGAGTGAAGTGAATTAAAACCTATCCAATATCAGTCATAGCCTGATCATATTCATACATTTAATGCATTAAACAATTAAAAGTCCACTAAATTCTTGCATTCAATCACACCTACATGTCTTGCATTTATTAGCCTAATCTTAAGTCCTACTTGATGCAAGTCTCAAGGCTTTTAGAACATAAATCAGATACTCTATGGACTCATTTTAGACCCAGGTGTAAATGATTTCAACAGAGATTATCTCACCGCGAGATCGTCTCATTCGAAAATTTATGAATGAGCGGATCGAAAAGTATTACTCCCTGTATCCACTATATAGTCCCATTTACTTTTTGTTTTCTATGCAATGCATTATTTCAATTGTAATCTTCCTACTTTTTGTTTTCTATGCAATGCACTATTTCAATTGTAATTTTTCCTAATTGTGCTTGATTAAAAAAAAAATTATTATTAATAAAATTTACATTAAGAGAAATCAATCAAGATCCCACTTGACGATGATTTAACTTATAAATTAAAAATGAAAGACATATTAAGAGTGATTGTTAAATAGTGTTCAAAAGCAAATAGGACAATAATAGTGAATAGGAGGGACAACTAAACTACGGTTTTTATTACAAAAACACACCTAATCTGAATGATCCATCAAGTAGCTTTGGGTTTTAATTACAAAAACAGGAACACTTCAAGTTAAGGTCAGCTGCAATTTTTTTACATGAAGTTGCATCAATACAACAATATATCAACATGGACATCTATTGTACGCATTGCTTGTTTATGGTTCAACCACCCAAAGCAAAGACACAAAACAGCACAATATGAGCTCATAAGCATCATAGTAAAGAGGTCCTCATTGGATTCGCAAAGTAATGTTGTCGACAAACATACTTGGGCTTCCTAAATAGACAGTCAGAGAGACTTTCCAGCAATCCAGGGATGGTTGAACAAGTGCTTTGAGTCATCTTCCGCACAATGAGGTGTTTGTCCAAAACCATTGAATCCAGCAACATTCGACAACTCTGAAGAAAAACAAACAATCAGGAAACAAAGGAGGTAAAGAATAGCACACTCCATTACTCCAATATCAGTAAGTAACTCTTACTTGAGGCAAGATTTGAAGACTAAAAAGGATATCAAGTGGGAATGATGCCAATACCCCCACCTCAACTTCATAGTAACAAGAACATGACTCACATGAAAGTTCACGAAAAAGAGGTTTCTAGCAAAGTTATATAATTTTCGTCAGGAATGAAAATACCACCATGATGCTAAACAATGGAACTTTGCTACAAGCTTCCTGCAACTAAGAACTTTCCTTTCTAATCAATTGTATTAAACTAAAAATTGGTAAACTAGGAAAGTGAAAGATTGTCGAAAGATAGAATTAATTAGAAATTACTATTCTAAAGACAATCTTATGACAATAAACAAGATCCAAAAGCGTGGCATTTTTTGTGAAAAGTAAAAATGAAGAGATAACAAAAAAAAAAAAGAGGAAATAATGAAGTGGGGAAAAAACCAATTTAATTTTCCGATGTTGGTTTATAGGGAGGAATTTATGACATTAATGTTTGGTTTGCTAATATGGATAAGGTATTTATTGTATAGGAAAGGAAATGAATTGAAGAGAGATGAAGACAACAAAAAACGGGAAAAGAAAGAAAAGGAATGAGAAATTTATTTAATTAAATTTGGTAAGTATGGATTATAGGGAGAAATTAAAGAATTTGTTGTTTGGCTGGCTATTACTCTGAAAGAAAATGAAAAAAGAGGTTGGGTCATTTCTGAATTCTAGTTTCCGGTGTACCTTGGTTTACATGTTAATTCAATGTGTTTTTTAGTCTCTATTAATTCCAAATTCCACAATTTCCCATCTTTTCCTTTCACTTGCAAGGAAATCCCATATGTTTACTTATTTAAAACCAAACACAGAAGTAACTTCATGTCTGTCTTTCATTAATTTTCATTAATTTCTAATCCATATCTTCATTTCAAAACAAACTAAAGTATTTGAATGGTGTGGTAGTCATATAAGCAAATTAAATGAACAATAGTTTTTAGATCATATCCAAATACAACAATAATTCTACCTATGTATACAAAATGCGTACCCTGTTAAGGTAGCATGGATTGGATTAGCAAATTTGATTCACCCAATTTATTTCCAGAAGCACAACAATGAAAACCAGATATGGAGGAAAATTTTATGCTTTGTTAACGACACATTTTAATCATTTCTGATGATCAAACCAAACCACAAGCCTGTTGATGAATGTCTCTTCTTCTACAAAGACCACCGGTATCTAGGAGATGTTTTTTATTAACATTCACGACTTTTGGAAAGAGTCGGTAAACTAAGTTCTCTTTTATGCAAAGGAAGTATCACCGATTTACCAATTTGACTTAGTTTTGGAAGGTGATAGGCGAATCAAGGCGCACCAGGATGCGGGAGCTTAAGCGCAATGCGCAAGGTGAAAGCACAAGCTTTTGGTAGGCAAGCCTCACATTTTTATAAACAAGCTACTAAAACATTTTTAAAATTGTATTTAATACTTGAAGTATCCTCTATCTAAGACATTGCGTCTAATTATTCCATACCTAAATGTTATCACATAGTAGTAGAGAAGAACATAAAAATATGAAGACAAAAACATCAAAGAGGAGAATTGAAAGAAGAAATAAGGAGGAAATTTAAAAGAAAGAGCTTGTTGGAAATGTCGACATAAGATTGAAGAGAAAATTAAAAGGGAAAATGTAACACCCATGGTCCTGAGGGTCCTTAAGACTTATCAAAGAAGAAAGAAGAAGGAAGGGGTGGTGGTTTAATGTGGGTTCATTAGGAATATTTGTAATTAGATTCTGTTTTGAGTTTATAATGTTGTTTGCTTAGGTGTCTTTTATTTTAATTGTTGGGCTTAGGTGGCATTAGAAAATAACTATATAAGACCATCATGTATTAGACTTGGGAATTATCTTGTCATTTGAATAAGAATTGAATAGAAAGGAGTTTTCTCAACACTCGAAGTTGAGAGGGAGTTTGGAAAACACTCGAAGCTGTCCCTTAATGACTGTTTTCATATTCTTTGTTGTGTCATTTGGTAATTTGAGACAGAGGCTGTCTCAATAGGTATCAGAGCAGTTCTTTCCGACAAATACAATGGAATCTTCACATGAGCAAGAACGTTGGGAAAAGAACGACCAACAATTCAAGAGGTTGTCTTTGGCCATTGATGCAATGAACCAGAAAAATGATGCAATAAACCAGAAAATGATGAAAAATTTGCAGCCATAATGGAGAGTCAAACCAAACTTCTTTTGCTTTTTGTGTCGAAATCCGAGGAAATTCAAAGGAGGCCGCCGACAACTCACACTTCGAATCAAGAAGAGACAAAACTTGAATGGGTTTGTCAAAAAGAATGAATTGATGGGCGCATACCAAGAGAAGACAAGCGTGGGTTTGAGGAAGAAAGGCATGGACGATGTGGAGGCGGGTGTTGTGAGGATGCAAATTGGAAGGCTAGGAGATTAGAGTTGCCATCTTTCAATGGGCAAGGGGTAGATGACCGGATCTTGAAAGCGGGAAAATATTTTTCATATTATGAATTGAGCGAAAAAAAAAAAGAAAATGGAGGAAGCGGTGGTGTGTTTGGAAGAAGCCATGATGTGGTATAAGCACGCTAATCAAAGGTGAAGAATTAAAGAATTTGATTTTGGAGCGATTTCGGCCATTCGAAGGTGGGGATTTGTATGAACAATGGATGTCAGTGGAGCAAACGGGAAGTGTAGCCGAATATCGGAAAGAATTTGTTATAAGACTCAATTATGTGAATTTGGTGGGTGAACCAGTGTTAATCGGAGCATTCTTGAGAGGGTTATGTGAAAAGGTGAAGGAAGAATTGAAGCTCATGGGGCCGACGAGAGTTTGCAAATGACTTTCTGGACCTTGTCATTCTCAATTCTTTATTAATGATTTTGTATTTAAGATCTACAATTTAAAATGCATTACTTGTTTCCAAACATAACCTCATAAAATTCTTTTTTATATTCTAAGTGACACTAACCAATAATTCAAGTAAAACTTGAACAACCATCCTTTTTAAATGGGGTTTCTAGCCTAATTTGTGTATCACTGTACAACAATATGCTTCTTCTAGCTCAAATTAGTTGCAACACTTGCATAATAACTACTATTTAAGCAATCCTAATTGTTTAGCTTCTAATTCTCTATGTATAAGAAAAACATGGTCAAATGCAATCTTGTTTGATTTATCTTAATGCATATTTTCATGTTATCCTTTAATAGGAGTAATTTTTAAGTATCACAAATAAAGATATTAAATGTAGAAGTAGTGTAATAAATAGCATGAAAACAAGAGGTGTAGCTTTAATTTGATTCAGATGTAGTATTTTAACTTATTCAATTTCAAGGTTGATTGAATTTGGCCAATGAATATTTTCTTTTATTCCTGTCCCATATAATTGAAATAGCTTGTTTGAACAGATAAAGCAAAACAGGAAAAGGATACCTGTGGGTTCAGTGCTCCCATTTGACTGACAATATTCTCCTGTTAGAATACAAAATACCATCAGGAGAGATTCAACCATTTTATTTTATGCTTATAAGATTTATAATATCCACTAATTTAGAAAGGGAAAAAATAAGTAATCCTAAGAATTTCTTCTTGAGATACGAAACCATTTACTCAGCTACCCTACCATCATAGCAAGCACAACCATAATTGCATTGTTCTAAAACCACATCACCATACCTTTCAAAGTTCAAATACTTTCGAAGTAACCCTTCCGTACCCCACCCGCACAAGAAGAATGCACACTAAGATAGGAAAAAGGGAGATGAAACAAGACCCAATAAAGATAATGTTGGAAATAGAGAACTGCAACCTGATATGTTGCATGTGGTACTAGTTTTTATCATCAGCTAGACCTAAGCTCTAGGATTTAGTCTACTAGATATGAGCATTATGCAACTCTGTAAATGATTTAAAACAATCCTTGCGGCCCCAAACCCAACGCACCCTAACGGTGTAATGTTTCCATAAGTAGGGTCCAGAAAATTTCAGATTCACCTTAGGCTAAAAAGTAGCGGATATGGGAACAATACCTCTAGTATGCCAGGGTTTTGAGTCACAATACCAAATATACGACGTGTAAGCCCTTTGTGGACAATCCCATTGATAGTTCCATCCCCATTAATCCAAGGTACTATTGGCTGAAAATTAGAGGCCAAGTTATCTAAGTTTTGATTCTCCTTTCTCCCTTCAGTAGAGGTCCACTTAATTGTGCTCCACGCTTCAGGCTTTTTATGAGCCTGATTAGCATTTGAGAGCGGTAAAACCTCTCTAGATGAATTTTGACTTTGCGCTTCACCTTCATCTATGCGATACACTTCACTTTCACAACGTGCACTTTCATTATGTATAAACGTTTCCTCCCTCTGAGGGGCTGAGGATGAAGCAACATCAAGGGAACATGTTGCCTTTGAGGTCAAAAAGTACTTGGTGCGATATTGACCATCCACAACTTGGACAGAATTGTAACCATTGACCTATTGAATAGAAAATGTATTAGCTCACTCAATATTTGGCATAAAAAGCATTGGGTTGACATCCTAAATCATTAACGACACTAACCCTCAATACAAGGCCAAATAATTGAAGCACGTCAACAACATGTTCCGCTAAAATAGAACCTACACAAAGCACACAAAGAATCATTTTCATCTGGAAAGGGCAAAATTGTAAATATATAAACTCAACACAGACAAATAAACATACTTTCCATTCCTAAGCACTCAGAAATCTTCAACATGTTCAAACCCTGGTCACCAGCTTGCTTAACATTCGTGTATACAGTTCTGATGAGCTCTGGATGTAATTGATCATGTTTTTGGTTATCATGTTTCTCCAGATCTTGAATGGTGTAGTTTGTCATAACTTCCCATATGGAATCACCAAAAATAACAGTAGCTGGGGGAATACTACTAAAATCCGGAGGTTCTTCAACGCTATCAATAGAGGACAAGGTGCGGCTAACTTTCTGACCTGAAGTCGCATAAAATTGCTCGTTCTCATTGAACAGGTTTACATGATCTTCACCTTCGAAAAATTCAACTATGCTGGACCTCAAAATTGCAGCTCGACTTAAAGAAACTTTTATACCAGGGAAGCCTTTCTCCCGTCGGGAAAAGATCTCACATTCTTGTATAGAGTGGCATTTATGTTTTTTGCTCACACCATTGTCCTCGCTTTCATGGTCATCATATCTACGTTTCATACCTCTTGAGTCTTACAGCTTCTCCAACACCTTCTGGAGGTACAACTGGGAAGATAGACAACTCTCCAGAATAAACTAAAGCACACAAATGGAAAACATCTCCACACTGCAGATCTGAAGGTAGATCAACCGTCCCTTCCATCAGCTCCTTCCCTTTTTCACATAGCCAGCTCGCCAACTTATTAGCTCGCTTCCTTGTGTTTGCTGGAAATTGAGTCAAAGAAAGATTTCTCAAGAAACTTTGAGACAGGACAAATGGCTGACTTGGACCATTTCCAACCTGTTACACATGTTAAGTCAGCACAAAGAAAAGGTAGCCCTGATTATAGCAATGACAAGAGTAGCTTTTTTCATAAATGTTCTCTGAGGACAAAGTAGCTAAAATCAATTCAAATTTCAGTGACATCTTAAATTTTGAGATCAAGGCTAAGATTAAAAAGAAGAATATGCAACCTTGATCTCAACCCTTGTTCTTTGAATCTCCTAAATAAAAAAACTCTGAGAAAACCGTCTCATGAGTGGAATTCTTTGCTGCCTTAGCCAAATGATACCAAATAATTACTTTAAACACATTAATTATGCCCATAACAATTTCTTCTCTAGTGGCACCTTACAGGCTCATATGCAACCTTATTCAATTACACTAGTTACCAGAGATTGGGGCTTAATTCGATTGCTACTAAAGTCATCCGAATTTGCAAGCCTAATGAGCCTGCAATGTTACTCCACACCTTAAAACAACTAAACATAATCAAAAATCGGGAAATATTAAGTATAAAATACACAAGAAAAAAAATAATTTAAGCTTTGGCAACACATTTTATAAAAATTCACAGAATATTTATCAAGTCAATTCATTTCAAGTAATTTTCATAGCTTCTCCAGTCTCCACTGATTGACAGAAATGCACATAAAAATAAGTGTAGAGCAGAGAACATGAACTAAAAATACATACCAAGATTTTTTTCTGTCTAAGATAATCGAAAGCTGAGAAAAGATCATGCTCTGAGTAGCAACATAATGTTTCTGCCAGTAAATTTGGCATTTCTGCAGCTTTTGAGTTGGTCAAGAAAACCAACTTAAACAGCTCAACAGCACAAGAAACAGCTAGTGATTGATTTATTCGCTTGGCAATGCTAACCCTTTCTTTCAAATGCATGACAAACTTCTGAGGAAGGCGATGGCGCTTAGATCTGCGACTGGAGCCTGTCTGCTTACTTTCAGAGTCATTGTCAAAGTCACAAGGACTACTTGTGATGGGATTGTGGGTGCCCTACAGCCATTGATAATTTCAACCTTAAAAAATTGATATGCCAAAAAAATATATAAAAAAATAAGTCAACATATATAAAAAAATTGAAAAATAGCAATGCCAATAAACTGTTGGCATGAGAAAATACAGCGATTCCACCTACAAACGTAGAGTTATAATGTTGTAACAATATGGTGATGCGATAACGGGAGTGAAACGTTTATTGTAACGCCTAAATATCGGTTGAAACCAAAAGATATCCCTCGATACAGCTCAAAATGCGATTTTTTCACACCTTCACAGCGCAGGAAATATCAGTTCATTGATTTTGAAAACCTTTATAACGCGGCATTTACGATGTGACGCGTTCTTGTTTTTATATTATGCTCACAAAGAGCAAAGGTCACATAGGCGAGGGAAGATATATGTATTATACTTCATAAATTGCATATTAACTATATTTAATGTTTTAAGATTAAGCACATATATTTAGCACTTTTAACTAATTACATTGACATTAAAACTCAGTACTTAAATTTTAATAATACTATTAAGTCAAATAACATTGGAATGGAGAGTTTAATGCAAATATTACGAAGTGAAATGTTGATAAAGTGGATATTTAATAGGCAATGGAGAGAGTAAGCACATATACAAAATCAGAGAAATACAATAAGCCAAGTGAACAGATCAAGTCATCCACTTAGATACGGACAGTATTTCACTGACACATAGATATAGATAACGGTCTTAAGAGTTTGAGTGATGCATGGTCATAAGCTACTTTAGGTCTTCACAACATAACTCAATTAAACATTTGGAATTCATCAGATGTCTCGTTATTTTTGCATAAAAGAACATGCATTTAAACCAAGGACAGAAAGGCACCTGCGCAGCCAGTTTACTTCTCTTACCAGACTCCAATTTCATCATCTGCTTCAGTGCAAGAACCTCGTGAAGAGCTAACTTAATTTTACTATCATCAAAATCATCCCAGCGCTGACCTTGAAAATTAGTTTCTTGACAACAATCATTTCCAACCATCAAGTTACTTTCAATATCCAGCTTCTGAGCATATCGTTGAGTAAGCAAGTTACAAAGCCTCATCAAAGATTTGCTAAACTTTATGTCTTTCTTCAAAAATGATACTCTTCTGCGACAGGTACTTCGAGGAGCTGGAAGGTCACTAATTGAGCCCCAGTCTGTGCCACGTCGAGCGCCTTGCATTGCTCTTTGTCTTGCATACTGAATAAGTAATTGCCTGACAGTAATAGAGTAAGAGAAAAATGAGCATTTATCCTAAAATTTGATTGATAATATCACAGAATCACGTGCACAATTTTCAACTTTGAATACAGGTTCCAAAGCCTCCAGGGACAGAGAGATGTTACAAGCAACCAATATGTAAGTCATGACCTCAAGCCCACCAATCACCTATCCTTCTTCCATTGAATGTATTCATCATCTATCTTTGAAAGAAAGTAGTTATACTATAAATGAAAATCCTGATCGTTTTAGATACCTGTCTGCTTCTTCTGTCCAGAAGAACTTTTGGTTACGTGTATCCTTCTTCTCAATGTCTTTATCTTGGTGGGAATCTGTAAACAGGATGCCAAGAATGAACATTCTTCAAAATGAACGCCATGTAGGCTTGGTTAATCAATGTAGAAGTTGTTATGAAGTATGAACAAAACTTTGACAGACCGCATGGTGGATTGACTTTTGGATGCTTCCGTGACCTCTCTTCCGGAGAAATCTTTCGCTTGCGTTGTGGTTCACTCTGAATATTCAAATCGCCTTGGATCCTATTAAGACGTTGCTGCCGATAATCATAGTATACACGAAGCACCTGAATATTATTATGCAGATATTAAGACTCTACTCACGGCTCTTCTGTATCACAAAGTTATAGCAAATAGAGCACTTTTCACTCAATAATCAACAATAGATATTTGTCGTCCATTTGAGATTGTTCAAAAGCCCTTACTGTACAGTTCTACAAGGACAAAACATTGACCAATTAAATTTTTCTGACTTTCAAAGCATACTTTCTACACCAATGTTAGCCAAAAAAGGAACTAGAGAATAAGGAAAATGGTTTTGTTTCGTAAGGTACAAAGAAGACTAATATTCCCATTATAGTTTATCCATGGAATTACGATTTAGCTCTTTGGTGACAGAACAACTATGTTGTAAGATTGTAGAGGTCCATACAGATTATCTAGTTTTGGATCATCATACAAAAATCACATCCTCATGGCATCATCCATCATGTGCCATTACAATTGTACAATTTACCATTAAGCCTCTTCTTTATCAAAATACAATCATTCCCTCCATGCCAATGAATTTGCCGCATTTTCCATTTTAGTCTATCCCAATGATCAACCCCATTTCTATTTTGGGACATGACTCCCACTTTTACTCTCTAAATACTCGTTTTTTCTTCTAAATAACCCCACAACTTTTAGCCTCTATACACACTTTCTTATTTATAAAAAAATCCCACCACTTTAACCGACCAAACTATATCCCGAATCTTCATGCCATTTGCAAATGGGGTAAATTGATTAGGATGGAGGGACTATGTAGTTTAAGAAAGATGTTATCTAATGTCTTGACTGATTCACCAAAAATATGATCTACTCAGACTATGATTGGTTTTGTTATATTACGTGTATTTTTTTTTGGAAATATACATTCCACATTAAAGAGCCCCTCGCTTTTCTTCTACAGCTAGGAGAGAGAGCTACTTAAGCCACAACCTGGTCAAATCAGTATGTTATAACAAGTAAAAGCAGTAACGTTGCAGGCAAAGTAGTTCACTCTTCAACTTACATCACTTCACAGGCAGATATTCTGATTATTTGGAAAGACTTGTGCTTCACTATCTCATATGTAGCAAGTGCAAATGAAGCAAAATTTTTGAGGTAAGCATTCATTTACAAGACACGAAGTGCAGCTCTAAGATAAACTACAAGAAACACAACATTTAGATGCCTTTCAATACATTAGAAAAATAGCTACTTACTATAATGCATCATTTTACTCTAGAGATATATAGTTGCTTAGGGCTTGTTTGACATCATTTTCAGTTTCAAGCTTTGTATTTTCCAAAATATAAAAATGGTTTTGAATTTGGTTTTATGTTTTCGCAAAACCCATAGATTAATAAATTTCTTTGTTTCTGGGTTTGACAGTTTGTCTTAAAAAACCTCTTACGAAGAGAAAATTTTTATCAAAAATTCCAAATTATTTCTTCACCAAATTTCATCTTTTTGTTGTGACTTTCAGTTAAGCACTCAAACGTTGTTACACAAAGTGATATTATGTTGTATGTTTTGACATTATTTGAACTAAAGTAAATAGAACTAATGCTGACAACTTAGTATACTTGAAGACAAATATATTTGAAAAACGTATACAAGTATGAATGAAGAAAAAGGAAGCAGTGGAGCCAATTTAAGCATCTAAAAAACTTAAAGATCAAAAGGCAGCTTCACCTGTTCTAATGAAAGATTAAGGTCCTTGGCAATTTCTCTACACTCCTGGAAGCTGAGCTTTTTGCTTTGCTGATCCTTAATGCGCTGGAGGAGCTCAGCACGTTGCTCTGCCTTCATAATCCGAACTGTAGTCCATGATTTATAAAGACAAACCTGCATGAAGCCTCATATAGTTGAATTCATTTACTTTTTTGAACATCCCCTACTTACAAATCTTGAGAATACAACCAGGACATTTTTGCCAATTATTACGTTTAAATATTATTGTCGTGAACACAGAAGTGTAGCCTTAAGATTTCCTTCGGCAAACTACTACCTTAAAATGCAACATATTACTACCTAAATAGCTAATTCAGTCAGTTTGGTCAATAGAAGCTTGCTAGAGTCGTCCAATCATGCAATTAATGCAGTTGACGTCAATCAAAACACCCTTTAGTTACAAATTATTATGTACTAAAGAAAGAAATAAAAGATAAGCACCTTTCGTTTCCCCCTCTCAAGGGTATCTTCCACCGCACTAAACACCTCCGAGGCCACACCCTCTTTCTCCTTCCCTCCGTCACTCATCCTTTCTTTCCCCTCATGTTCTTTAACATCATCAATGCAGGTTCCCTAGATGGTATCAACTTTTCTTTCTCCTCGTCTTCTTTGACATCATCAATGCATGTTCCCTAAATGATATCAACCTTCATGATTCTTATTTTTACTTGCTTTTGTTTCTCTCGTGAAAATTTTTTTCCAGTGCATTTTATTTTAGTGCAGAAACAGATTCAGTCACGGTAGAAGTAACGGTCGCGAACCGAAAGTCGCAATCAATGAAGATGCTTCTGTGGTCAATGCGACCTATATTTCGGTCACAGAAAACTCTAATTATTTACAATATGGTTGTGATACGACGTAACCTTGTTTTTGCATCTATACAAGTGACTTTCTAAATCTACCCTAAAGCTTAATTTGGGTGAAAATTAGAGATTCTTGCAATTGGGTTAATTTATCATCTGGGAATTCTATGCATATGCGGAAATTTTTTCTATGTCAGATTTCATAAGCTATTCATATGTTTTTCAAAAAGCACTATGAATAATACACTCTCTCAGCCTTTACCCAATAATTATTTCACATATTGATTAACCATATATAATCCCAATTTAAGGTGTATTTCCCTCTAGCATCCGTAAGTTGATAAACTATAAATGTAGGTCAACTTGCCCAAAAAAGGAAAATTAAAAAACAAAATCTTTATCAACCCATTCCTACCCCCAGCTTCTCAAACACCCCTGCCCATCCCTAGTGCTTAACTGCTCCCCCAACTGTGCGCAGCCCCCACCATCCCCTACCATGCGCGCCTTTCACCTCTTTCCCTCACGCACCCCAACAATACTTCCATCATTGACTATACGGGCAACTCCACCATCATGGTCGACACAAACCTAGATCTGGCAATCCACCCGCCACAATCGTCGACACACGCACAAGGATGCACCACCATTGTCAACTACTAAAGCAAATTCTGACCACCATGGCTGCAATGAGGGAAGGGGGTGGCTTATAGGGTGGACTTTGTTTGCTGATTAGGGTTAATTTTGGTGTAAGAGGGTAATGGGGGGGAGTAATGGTCGGTGGAGAGGGTGGGAGATTATTGAAAATAATATTTTATTTATTTACTTTTTTTTTTTAGATTTTGCTTTTTTTGGGTGATATACCACCTAGGGTGCTAGAGGTAAATACCCTTTAAAGTTGGATCGGAATAATTCATGGTTAATAAATAATTGGTATTATTGTAGAAAAAAGTTACAAGCTTGTAGTATTTATGGTAATTTTTTCATATGTTTTTCCAATTAGTATTTCAGATCTATCCCTCATTTTGCAACAGGGTAAACTTCTTCATCTGTTCTTTTAGGTGTGCATGTATTAGGGAAATTATACTATGATATTGTTCACTAAATTGATTTGTACATTGCAGTTCATCACTAAATTGATCTCTACCGCATTTCCAGCCTTACGTACTGCAGCGCTAAGGAAACACAATTTGAAACATCAATAATATTGTTTGTTGTTGCTTATATTAGGTTCTGCTTTGATAATACATGACTTTTGGTATATGAATACTTCTTATGATCAATGTATTTGGACAACATTACGACCCTATCTTAGCTTCTAGTTTCCTAAGTTTCTGAAACACTAAATCAATGTTTCTCGTTTTATATATTGTTCTCTCGTATCCAATTGAATTTTTTTTTTTTTTTTTTTTTTTGAAAATTATCCAATTGAATTTTGTTTCATGTAACATTAATTTAAAAATTATAAATTCCAGTTTGAGCCGACATTAATGGTAATGGCATTTTGGGAGAGGCAAAGAAGCAGATAAATTTGAAGTGAGAATGTTAATGGCATTTTGCGAGAAGCATTTTGGGAGAGGTAACGAAGCAAACAGCAGAGGGGAGAGAGAATGGACTAATTATCACAATGTAAACTACAAAAACTTGCTGGTTAAAGCAAGAAAAAAAGGCAATTGGCGAGGGTTTAAATTATTTGTGTCATCCCCAATTTCTTTTTCCCTCAAGTTAAAAAGGGGGTCAAACGCATTACAATCAAGTCAACATGTTTAATTCTGCAAATTCAGGTTTGACAAGCTTTTAGTGAGCATACAAAGTTATATATATAACTAAAGCAAAAGACGATGACATCAACTTCTTCCAGAAATGCTTATGCATTAATTTTTTTCTCTCCAAAATGTCATGGTAATGTCATTATCATTATTTACGTCATATTATGTACCCTCATTAAATATTTTCATATCATATCATATAATTACTAATTCAAATGATTTCACAATAATCCATGTTGGATGATGTAACAACCACGGTCCCGAGGGTTTTTAAAACCTATCAAAGAAGAAAGAAGAAGGAGGGACCGGGGGCTTAATAGGGATTTAGCATAATTAGATTCTATTTTCTGTTTTGTGTTTTAATATCGTTGCTTAGGTGTCGTTTATTTTAAAATGTAAGGCTTGGGTGGCATTAGGAAATAACCTATATAAGGCCATCATGTATTAGACTTGGAAATCATCTATCATTTGGAAAGAGTTAATAAAGGAGGAGTTTCCCCAACACTCTAAGTTGGGTTGGAGTTTGGACAGCACTCGAAGCTGTCCGTCAATCGTGTTTCTTTGGATTTTCTTGAGTTCATAACATTCTGTTTTAGGAAGAGACAGGGGCTGTCTCAATAGGTATCAGAGCGGTTCTTCCGACAAGTACAATGACATCTTCACAAGAGCAAGAACGTTGGGAAAGGAACGACCAAGAATTGAAGAGGTTGTCTTTGGCCATTGATGCAATAAACCAGAAAACTGATGAGAAGTTCGCAGCCATAAACCAGAAAACCGATGAGAAGTTCGCAGCCATAAACCAGAAAACTGATGAGAAATTTGCAACCTTAGTGGAGGGTCAAAACAAACTTCTTGCGCTCTTGGGGTCGAAATATGAGGAAGCTCCAAGAAGGCAACCGGTTATAGACACTTTGGATCAAGAAGAGACAAATCTTGAATGGATTTGTCACAAGGAAAGAAATGTGGGGCGCAAACCAAGAGAAGATTAGGCGTGGGTTTGAGGAAGAAAGACATGAGCGATGTGAAAACCGACGATGTAGGGGAGGATGTTGCGAGGATTCAGATTGGAAGGCCAAGAGACTAGAGTTGCCATCTTTCAATGGCCAAGAAGTAGACGACTGGATCTTGAAAGCGGAAAAATATTTTTCATATTATGAATTGAGTGAGAAAAAGAAGATGGAGGTAGCCGTGGTTTGTTTGGAAGGAGAAGCCATGATGTGGTACAAGCACGCTAATCAAAGATTTCCGGTAAGACGATGGGAAGAATTAAAGCAATTGATTTTGGAGCGATTCCGACCATTTGAAGATGGGGATTTGTATGAACAATGGATGTCGGTGGAACAAATCGGAAATGTAGCCGAGTATCGGAAAGAGTTTGTTTCAAGACTCAATTATGTTAAGTTGGTGGATGAACCGGTATTAATTGGAGCATTCATGAGAGGGTTATGTGAAGAGGTGAAGGTTGAATTGAAACTCATGGGACCAATAACACTAGATCAAGCCATGGATTGGGCCGAAAAGATTGATAGGAAGTTGGATTGTCAATCTTGGTTGGGAAGAAGGTATGGACAGCAGCAAAATTACCCATTAACAGTTTATAGAACTCAGCCAACACAAAAATACCCAAATCAGCCCCAAATTACCCAAAACCCCCAAAATTGGAGAAACCCTAACCCTAACCCTAATTCCAAAATTACTTCCAATTCCTACCACAACCGCCAGCCACCACCCTCCCAGATCAGCCGACCCACCAACCCGCCACCACCCAACCAGTACCCGTCCAGAAACCGGCCGCCACCAGCCCGTACAGCCGCCAGTTCAGCCGCCAGCAACCGCAGACCCATCCCTTTGACTCAAGAAGAGCATGACGAACGCAGGAGGAAGGGTTTATGCTTCAAATGTGATGAAAAATGGTCTGTGAATCACCTTTGTAGCCGCAAGGAAATGTCCGTTTTGATTGGGATTGCCGAGGAAGAGTCGGAACAGGAGTCGGGGTTGATAGTTGAAGAATATGAGGAAGAGCATGAAGAAAGTGAGCCCATGGGAATTTCTTTAAATTCGGTGATCGGGATTACTAATCCCAAAACCATGAAGTCATAGAATAAAAACAAGGCCGCATCGCATCGCATCGGCCGCGTTGTAAAGGTTTTTAAAACAAACGAACCGATATTTCCCGCGTTGTAAAGGTGTAAAAAAACCGCGTTTTGGGCCGCATTAAGGGATATCTTATAGTTTTGACCGATATTTAGGCGATATGATAACCGCATCACTCCCGTTACCGCATCAGCGTTCCGTTACCGCGATCGCAACCGTTACCGCATTTTTACACTATGCATGAAGTTGTTGGGAACAATTAATTCTTTGGAATTAATCGTTATGATCGATCCGGGGGCAACAAATAATTTCATTTCCTCTCAAGCGGTAAAGAAGTTGGGTCTTGATTGTGAAAGTAGCGAAAAATTTGGGGTTATGCTCGGGAATGGTGAGGAAATTTTGGGACAAGGAGTATGTCGCCAAGTGGAATTACAGCTTCAAGAATTAACGATCGTGCAAGACTTTTTGGCCTTGGAATTGGGCAATTCAGACGTGATTCTTGGGGTGCAATGGTTAGAGACTTTGGGACCCATAACGACTAACTGGAAAACACAAACAATGCGTTTTTCTTGGCAAGGTCGTGGGGTAGTTCTTGTGGGCGACACTTCACTTAAAAGATCAAAAATCTCGTTGAAGGCTATGCTCAAGGTCTTAAAGAAAGAAGGGGGAGGCATAATAGTGGAACTAAATGGTGTTGAGGGAAACTTAAAGACGGTAGAGGTACCGGATGATTTGAAGGCTCTCTTTGGAGACTTTGGAGATATTTTTGAGCCTTTGACACAATTACCCCCGCAACGGGAACTTGATCATGCAATCACTCTTAAGGAAGGCACGGATCCCATCAATGTCAGGCCTTATCGCTACCCACATTGCCAAAAAAAATGAGATCGAGAGGCTAGTTCAAGATATGCTTAAGGCCGGAATCATCCAACCATCGGTTAGTCCGTTCTCTAGTCCCGTCATATTGGTTAAAAAAAAGGATGGTTCTTGGAGATTTTGTGTCGACTACCGTGCCTTAAATAAGGCAACCATACCCGACAAATATCCCATTCCCGTGATCGACGAGCTGCTCGACGAATTACATGGTGCCACTGTTTTCACAAAATTGGATCTTAAATCCGGTTATCACCAAATACGAATGCGCACCCAAGATGTGCATAAGACGGCTTTTCGGACCCATGAAGGCCACTATGAGTTTCTAGTCATGCCTTTCGGCTTGACAAACGCACCATCCACCTTCCAAGCATTGATGAACAAGGTATTTCGTTCCTTTTTGAGAAAGTTTGTTTTGGTTTTTTTTGATGATATCCTTGTTTACAGCAGGGACCGTGAGGAGCACACAAAGCATGTAGCCCAAGTGTTCCAATGTTTACGTGAGCACTCGTTGGTGGTTAATAAAGGCAAATGTGAATTTGGAGTCACTAAAGTAGCCTACTTGGGTCATGTTATTTCCGCCGCCGGAGTGTCTGTTGATGAGGAGAAAATTTCCGCAATGCTTTCTTGGCCATCCCCAAAGAATTTGAAAGAACTTCGGGGATTTCTTGGTTTGACGGGGTATTATCGAAGGTTCGTCAAAGGATATGCTCAATTGACTAGAGTCCTTACTAATCAACTTCGAAAGGATTCTTTTGCTTGGAATGAGGAAACCGAAAGGGCGTTTCAATATTTGAAGAATATGATGACCAAGGTTCCTGTGCTTGCCATGCCGGATTTTGGTAAAACTTTTGTAGTGGAGACGGATGCTTGCCAATATGGTTTAGGGGCTGTCTTGATGCAAGAACGACACCCCATTGCATACTATAGTAAAACATTGGGAATTAGGGCCCGAAATAAGTCCATTTATGAAAAAGAACTTATGGCTATTGTCTTTGCTATCTTGAAGTGGAAGCACTATCTCTTGGGACGAAGATTCAAAGTCAAGACTGACCAATATAGTTTGAAGCACTTGTTGGAACAAAGAGAGGTACATGGGGAATATCAAAAGTGGATGCTTAAGTTGATGGGTTTTGATTTTTCGATCGAGTACAATCCAGGGTCAAACAATTTAGTAGCCGACGCTTTATCTAGAGTCAATTATGGGAATGTGGAATTGGGTGCATTATTGACTACACACGGTATAGATTGGGGCATGCTTCAAGAGGAGGTTAAGAAGGATATGTCATTAGTTCGTATACGGGCAGCCGTTGAAAAGGGGGAGCAAATTCCTACGGGGTTCTCCATGGTTAATGGTGTGTTATTTTACAAGGGGCGTTATGTCTTAGCTAAATCTTCTCCTTTTATTCCGGTTTTGTTACGTGAATATCATGACTCTCCTTTGGGAGGACATTCGGGGGAACTCAAAACATATCTTCGCTTGGCGGGAGAATGGTATTGGGAAGGGATGAAAAAGCAAGTCTCGCGTTATGTTCGGGAATGTCAAATTTGTCAACAGGCCAAAAGTTCAAATCAAAGTCCGGCGGGTCTTTTACAAAATCTTCCTATTCCTTCCCAAGTTTGGGAACACATCACTATGGATTTCATTGAGGGGCTACCCAAATCGGACGGGATGGATACCATATTAGTAGTGGTCGATCGGTTGACAAAGTATGGTCACTTTATTGCTCTTAAGCACCCTTTTACCGCTCTCCAAGTAGCTGCAAAATTTGTAAAAGAAGTGGTGCGCTTGCATGGGTTTCCTACGACTATTGTTTCGGATCGGGACAAGATTTTTATGAGCATTTTTTGGAGGGAAATGTTCCGCCTACAGCCATAGTGTAAAAATGCGGTAACGGTTGCGATTGCGGTATCGGAACGTTGATGCGGTAACGGGAGTGATGCGGTTATCATATCGGTTTAATATCGGTCGAAACCATAAGAAATCTCTTAATGCGGGCCAAAACGCGGTTTTTTTATACCTTTACAACGCGGGAAATATCGGTTCGTTTGTTTTGAAAACCTTTACAACGCGGCCGATGCGATGCGATGCGGCCTTGTTTTTATTCTATGCCTACAGCAGACCCATTTATTGCGAAGTACAGCTTATCATCCGCAAACTGACGGTCAATCTGAGATCGTCAACAAAATGGTGGAAACATACTTACGCTGTTTTGTGAATGGACAGCCGCGACATTGGACACGTTGGCTACATTGGGCAGAATTTTCGTACAATACTTCACCACATCTCTCCATTAAAACGACCCCATTCCAAGCATTGTATGGCCGAGTACCTCCTCATGTAGTGCGGATGAGTCATCAACCTACTTCCGTGGATGCTTTGGACCAACAACTACAAGAGCGGGACGCAATCTTGGATGAACTTCAATTTAATATAGCTATGGCACAACAGCGGATGAAATTCTACGCCGACAAAAAGAGGCGGGAAGTTGTTTTCGGGGTAGGAGATTTTGTGTACTTAAAGATGCGACCCTATCGCCAAAAAAGTTTGGCTAACCGTTTGAATGAGAAGCTGGGTCCTCGATTTTATGGTCCTTACAAGGTTCTTCGAAGGGTTGGAAAGGTCGCCTATCACTTGGAACTTCCACGGGATTGTTCCTTGCATCCGGTTTTTCATGTATCCCAACTAAAGCGTGCTGAGGGAGCTACACAACCGGCAGCAACAGCACCTCCTTTGACAGCCGACTTGGAAGAGGTTTTACAGCCCATAGACATCCTCAAGGTCCGCCATATTCCACCCAAGCCAAGAGAGATATTGGTACTATGGGAAGGACGGGATGAGTCCGAAGCAACATGGGAAGACGCCACCAAATTCTTTCACACCTATCCTATTGCTCACCTTGAGGACAAGGTGCTTGATTTGGCGGGGAGTATTGTAACAACCACGGTCCCGAGGTTTTTAAAACCTATCAAAGAAGAAAGAAGAAGGAGGGACCGGGGGCTTAATAGGGATTTAGCATAATTAGATTCTATTTTCTGTTTTGTGTTTTAATATCGTTGCTTAGGTGTCGTTTATTTTAAAATGTAAGGCTTGGGTGGCATTAGGAAATAACCTATATAAGGCCATCATGTATTAGACTTGGAAATCATCTATCATTTGGAAAGAGTTAATAAAGGAGGAGTTTCCCCAACACTCTAAGTTGGGTTGGAGTTTGGACAGCACTCGAAGCTGTCCGTCAATCGTGTTTCTTTGGATTTTCTTGAGTTCATAACATTCTGTTTTAGGAAGAGACAGGGGCTGTCTCAGATGATTCCTTGAAAATAAAGACATAATACATGCATAACTAACAAAATTATTTTCTTGATTTTCATTAGTAATTTTGAAAGAAATTGTCTTCACCATGTATTGGTAGTAAATGAATCCCCAAAGATATGGAAGCAGACATAAAACAAAATAACACTATAATTCCTTAAAACAAAAATGATAAGGCGGTAATTGAAATTTAAACCATAAAAGGTCGGACAAGTCTCCTAGAATTAGATAGTTACGAAAACTACACATCATTCTAAAAATGCCACTATATGCATATGGAGATAGACATATAGAAACCACTGAAATGAGAGCATCAGATATATAAATATCTGAAAAATAATGGTCATTACCTCAAAAACCACAGACCCAGGGAATGCACGCACTACAGCTTTTGGGTCAGCTGCAGCATAACAATACTCCAAAGTCTGCCAATATTTCTCTACAGCTTCGCTGGTGGACAACACAAAGTCATGCCTAAAATGCAGTCTTTCATCAAAAGAGCCATAGCCTTGAGGCAGAAAGTCCATTGATGATGGTTCTTCAATGTATGGTTTAAGCTCTAAAGCATATATAAGTTTGGCATGTAAGATCTTGGCAGCATCAGTGGGTCTTTCATCAGCTACCAGCCGGATCAGCTGAATTAATCCAAATCAAGGGACAGGAAAAAACAAAAGTGAACAAAATGTTCAGCTACCTCTCCAAGGTCAACCAAAAAATAAAAAACAATAACATTTGAATTGATCTGCAAGAAATAAGCCGAAAACTTTTCTATAATTGGGCATACACGATATGAAATGAGTGAGATTCGTCTACAAATCACAATAATCTTGAGGCAGGAATTCATCGAATTAAATTTGGTAATATCCTCTTCGCAAAGCATGGAGTCACAGACTAATAAAATTGCTGCAATCCCTTAGGCATTCTTGTGCACTTGGGATGAAACTTAAAATGCTATGCATTGAGAACCACAAAATCAGAGAAAGGAATAGCCTCACATACGATCTATGGTCCAGACTCTAGACAACAGGATCATTAAGAAGCAAAAAATTTAAACTTGCGGTCGAATGTTAAATCATTGAACTCAATGAAAATTAATGCAGAAAATACAAGTATGAAAAGACTAAAAATCCATAAATTAAGTCAAATAAGTAGTGTCATGGATTTGATTTGGCATGCAGAAGTAAATGGCTTGGCTTGTCACTCCCATCCCAATTTTGTTGCACCATATTCAATTTCAGCTATCTCGATTTAGTTGCAACACCATTAAAATGATCTAATTCACACCATCAAACCTATTTAAATGCACTCATAATATTTATTTAATTAATTAATCAACAAGTCAAAGCATTCACACCATTAAAACCTATTCCTAACCCTAAAACAAAGAGTCCACACCCTTATATATCAACTAATTTGGGACATAGGGGGTAAAGTTTTAGATCTTTAGTCATATATAGCAAGGATGATGTTATGGATGATACCGGTCTGCTGTGAACAAAGCAAGAAATATAAGAAAGAATAGAAGAGATAGATATCAGAATTAGAATAGAAAGAAATCAGAACAGAAAAGAGAAGGAAGAATTAGTATGCTTGTATTATGATATTTTGAGTAAGGTACTCCCTTGAGCTCTTAGAGTGGCTCAATAACTCCCACAAGGTACTACACCATGACAGATGACTATAATAGTTCTTTCACCAATTTGCCACACCAAGTAAATAATTCAACTTACACCAAAGCTATAGCTATCATCTTGTTACATTCAATTTTCCAATACATGTGCCATTTAGGTGAAGACCCCTAAAGAATGATGTCAAGAGAAAACTAATTACATGCAGAAATAAGTCTATGGTAAATGATACTTTAAGGAACCAATGGTAATGGAATGGATTTGAGACAGATTAAGGGACTTTGTCCTACATAGGTTATATGGGCAACTAATGTGGGGTATATAGCAAATGGCCTCTCCCACCTACAAGCTACAACGTGTGTTTTTTGAGTAAGTTATTTCGTTCGTTTTATAACAATGGTATCTAAGCTGACTCAGAGCGGTGGGCTATGGAGTGGTGGCTTGAGTTAAGTCAGTCGTGACCAACGATAATCCAACTCGGAGTGGTGGCTTGGTTTAAGCCAACACGTGACCAATGAGAATGCTGGGACTTAAGAGGGGTTTGAATGTAATGGAATGGATTTGAGGCCATTACAAGGTTATAGTAAATGGTCATATAATAATTCATACTATTAATAAGTAACAATGTTATATCTTAATTATAATATATATGACCCTTCATGTTATCACTTGTTATGTGTTAATAACTATACTCGACATGTGATTCAGTTCATGCTTATTTAATATTAATTGTTCATAAAGTATTATCATCTAACATACACATATAACAATCACAAAATAAATAAATAAATAAATAAATATATAAATAAATAAATAGATAAATATTGAATTAAATTAAATAAACCGTGAACTAACGAGGTATTACACTTTGTCTCACATGAGTTGTATGGGCAACTAATGTGGGGTTTATATATTAAATGGGCTCTCTCACCTACTAGGCTAGTCTTTTGGTTGAGTTCCCTTGTTTGTTCTATAACATAAAATTTGACGGACTGCCCAGATTTGATGAACTTTAAGTTCATATGTGGCTTAATCAAAAACTACGATAAAAGTTTCCATCATTCATCTACTGAAGAAAAATTTTATGAAGCAGGTAATGACCAGAAAATGTATTTAGATTTTAAAACGATGGAGTTCACTCGAGTACAAAAGAAAAACCCAAAAAGAAGTGCTCAACATTTATTGAACAAAATAAACACCAACTATACCTTGAGACGGCGTAAAATATCAATAAGCCACGACAGTCTCCCAGTTGCTCGAGTATCCATCAAATTTCTGTATTCCTCGTCGGGAAAATCAGTCAGAACAAACCCATTCTTGCATTTCTCAATCATATCAGTCCATTTAAGAGGAGAACCCACTACTTGCAAAAATAATTCAAAAGGCATAGCCTTGATAGCAGCATCGAAACAAAAGAATTGACATGAGCTGTGTGGATTTTCATTCAAGGATGATACCTCAGTACTTGTAGCAGAGTTATTCACATAATCCCATAAAAAACAATGAAGGAGCTTTGTCCGAACCATTTTTGCTACGACAAATCCATTAGCACGCATATTTTCTGATTTAATACTTTGAGCTCCTAAGTTTGCTTTCGGAGGAATCCTTTCAATGCCATTTAGATCGGGAACTGAATAAATCTTCTTTAAAGGAGATACGTTGCCACGAACTTCTATTTCAAAGGATCTCACTTTATCATGCACTTGGTCTGACAATTCACTAGCTGAACCTTTGACAGATGGATGAAGAACTACAAGTATTTCACGGTGATTGCCAAAATTTGAAACACCTGGTATACTAAAGACCATGAGTTTACACTTCCCTTCCTGCTCGAGTTTGTTGAGACAATGCATCAAGGTCTTTCTATCCATTTTTGTCTTCTTGTCCTTCTCAAAACTCTCGAGCCATCTCTGGAGTTCAGGTTTTATGACAATTTTCTCAGTCTGCATGGTATGAAAACAGAGATGTTGGAATTAGCAGGTAAGTGCAGAAAACAAAAAAAAAAAGTATGACAATCACACCACTGCACACAACTGTCAATCTATCACTAAAACATGCATGACCAAAACAGTGCATTTTTTCAAAAGCAATTGAATAAAAAAATATTAATCATCACGTCACATAAGACACACACTAAGGGGATTATGTGTTTTAGTGCTTTCAGATAATTTATTTTCATTAAAAACCTCTGATGTTTAACACTTTACTTCTAATAACAAATTAAATATTTTCTCCTATAATTAGCCAAAACACCCAAAACATCCTTCCCCAACTCAACCATGTAATATAGAGCTGAAAACAGAAGAATTTCCATTCACTCCCTACTTATAAGATTACAAGGGCCTTTGAATTGAATATACTTTGCAAACCAAGTCAAAACACCAGAACTCCCATCTTCTCTTTAAAAATATAAGTAGTAAATATTGCAAGCTTCATCCTCTCTATGAATTTCATTTTTCTTTTTCTTCTTACACAATAACTTTATCAGATACAACATAGCTAAAGTCCAACTAATAAATTGACCACAAACCTCGAGTCTTTCTAATATACGTTTCACTCTTTGGGCATTAGTTACCGATGGATATCTCTGACGTTGTTGAAGGTTAAACGACTTGGGTAATGGCATAGCAGAAGCCTCAGTTGATTCAATTTCACTAGCTGATATAGGCACAATAGTATTCATATCATTGGCTAAAGCTAGTGAACCTCCACAAGTTTGGCTTGATCCACTTCCTTGTTGAGAGTCATGCTTAAGGATTTTCTCCGCGTCTTTGTTTTCCATATTTTCACCAATTAGCCATTTTTGGGAGTATAAGGAAACCAAGTCGGCATTGGCTATTTGGGAGTCCACACATTGAGGTGGCTCCAAAACTGAGGCTACAACGTTTTGATGGCCATCGGGATCATCTGGTAATTTGTGAAATGGAGAATTGGGTAATTCAGGGCAAAAATTTCCTTGCGACCAAAATCGATATGCCTGACCCTCTTTTGCAGTTTTCTGAAAGTTGATGCAAACCAAATCGTGAGCCCATTGTATTGATCAAATTGTCGAACATTTTAGTGCTGATGCCAAGCCTTCTGCACACCTGTTCATACAGGTATTGGATGCAAAGCGAATCAACTCAATAACCAAAAAAAATCAAATTCATTAATACACAAAAGTAATTGATCATTGATCATTCAACCCTACACAGGTACATTATGCTAATCAATAAGTTAGTTATGAATATAGTTACCTCAATATTAGACCTAATTCAGTATTTCAGATATAAGGAGTATGGATTAAGTTAGTCAGCTGTGAGTCCTCACTTCTAACAAAAGATATATTATTTTCCATTTTCACAACACTATAATTTAGTTTGCCAGTTGGGTCCCTTCCACATATAATATTTTGTTCCCCTATAGTCAGTTCACTAAATAGTGTTACACTCCCTTCCCCTAAACGTTTAGGTTAAGCAAGGAAAAATTCAAGGGACGGGTGTAGTACCTAACATAGCATAATTAACCAACCAACTCAAATGGTCCAAAAACCTTCCACTGCTCTCCCTCTCCCTTTCTTTGTATACATGTCATGTAAGAACCTCCCACTAATCGTTTCCAACATAATAAATTTTAATTCTTCTACACTACTCACGAAAAACTCTACAGCTCCCTAAGTCCCAATAAATCTATTATCAATATTAAATTTCTGCTCATGCCTAGATGGAAATTATATTTGGATGGAGGAAGCAATCTATGTCACAATACATAAAAACTGATTAATGTGTTTATTATAACTCATTATTCAGAAAGATCGTCCACTGAACTTTGACATAAGACGAATCTTACGAGTCACATACACTCATAAACTGTTAAGGTACAGTCTACTTATTCTTATCCCAGCCCCACCACCATTCCCCTTGCCCCTTTGGGAGAAAAACAAGTGTTTAGCTAGGTTGGAAGTTGGAACAGAGTCACTGAAAGAAATTTAGATTGCTTCAGAGAAGACTAACACAGGTGATAAAACAACATAATCTGGAAAGAAGGTGAACATACGTCAACTCCAAGCAGCCCCTTTGATCCTTCCATATCAATCATGTCATAAATTTGTTGTTCAAGAGGAAGCTCCACAAGCTGATCAGTGTTTTGAACACTTTTTCTAGATGGGATAGTTTGCTCTGGGACAAGATCGTCATAATCGCATTGTGGAATCTTTTGTTGGAAAAGTCTTGGAGAAAATGGCTTCAGCAGTCGCAAACAACTAACAGGCTGCGAACAACAAAAGAACACAAATTAACCGCCTTGAATTTTAATGAGCACTTATGCAATAAAAGTCGTAAATAGATCAGAACTTAACAGAACAATAAAAGATTGAAACCAGCAACCTATTCTTGACTCTTGAAGCAGTGTCGTTCCTGGCAATTCATGGGCCCTAGGCAAATTATAAGAAGTGGGCCCTTTGAATAGTAAATTTTCACTTCCTTATGATGCTACCTTTTTAATCCTAAATTTCATCTCATATGTTTTTCCCTACATCTCTATCAAACAACAAATATCATTAACTACACGGAAAAAATTCAAAAATCAAGAAATATCATACCCAAAGCTAGAGAACTTCACAATCTTGAAAGAAAATATCAACTATTATTTTAAACTATGATAGAAACCCATGCAACGCACGGATTTTTAAATACATTAATATTTTAATGAAATTTTAGACGAACGAAAATATTAAATGAAGGTGCGTAACAAAGTATTTACATACGTATATTGTAACTAAAAAAGAATTAAATACTTCTTTTTTAGTATAAAAAAACACAAATTAGGTTGTTAATAAAGAGTTTGTAGGAAATTAATTTATTATTGAAAATGTAATTTAACGATGGAGAAGTTACTATAGATATACCATTCTCTTGAATGTAATTTAAGCTTATAGTTATTATTGAAAATATTATTCACAAACACTTAAGTTTGAGAAAAGAGAATTGTATGAACAAATAATTAAGGTGGTCAAATGGTCTATTATATTGTAATTCATGCCATTAAAGTGAAATCAAATTTTTATTTTTGTAAAGGAATAATTATGTTATATAAAAATTGGTTGCTTCACACATTCCAATTGGATGATTTATTAATTGATTTTATATTCCTGCCATTATAATAAAACCAAATAAATGAGTAATTATTGACTAATTTAAAATTCTTGCCATTAAAATTTCTGCCATGAAAGTGAAACCAAATTGGATGATTTATTGACTAATTTAAAATTCCTGCCATTAAAGTGTCAGCAAATTTTTATTTTTGTAAAGGAATAATTGGTGACTGATTTAAAATTACTACCATTACAATTCATGCCATTAAAGTGAAATCAAATTAGATAATTTACTGACTGATTTAAAATTCTTGCCATTAAAGTAAAATTCCTGCCATTAATTTGTTGTTTATTATTGTAAATATGGCATGTGGAAGTGTGTAAATGCTTATCAATTAAATTCTAATAATATTGGCCAATAAGAAAATGACAAATGACACCCTCTCATTCAATCTACCTTTTTCTATTATACAACAAAATTGATATTACGTATGATTGATATGTAACTACAGAAATTATTGCGATATATATCAAATAATTTAACAAATGACGTATTTATATATTACACAACTAACACATCTTGACTCGAATTTCAAATGAGAACAAAATTGAGAAAAAATGAACAAATTTCAATAGTCTATGTCTTCTTAGTAGTTTCCCACTCTAAGATCAAAAGAAATAAAAAAAAAAAGGTATTGCACCAAAATGTCAAATACTTCTACTTTCTCCATCCATAATTGTGTACTTACTCTAATGATCAAACATAGGATACAATTATGTTAATACAATACAGAGAAAACTAAGAGAATTTCCTTAAACCATCATTAATCCTTCATTAACGATACGCTTCCTTTCAAATATACATTCTCTCTAATCTTAGCTTCAATGTAAAAGATTCAACCTTTGATTTGCCTACTATCACTTCTCATAATTTAATGCCAGTGAAGCACTGTTAAAGAAAGTGTTTTCAATCAAGAGCATTAGCCATGAAGATCAGCAAAACCTTCAATATATTTTTTTATTATCTCTTTTTGAAATCTTGTTTTGTTTCACTCTAGTCAAACTTACATGATTTCTTTGAAGTGTTCATCACTGGTATATAAATTACAAATCCAATTAAATGCAATTTTGAAATTTGGTATGAAAGAAGAAGATAAAGAAAGAACAGAATGTAGAAGAAAAGAAAGAGAAGAGAAGGAAATTATCACAGATATTATTGTTTTTCGAGTAAACACTTACTCCAATACACCAAAACAATTCTCACTACAAAACATGCCTTATTCATTACATAAGAGCACTATTTGTAGTGTTATATTCGCTTACAATACCTCACCAAAATCTATAACAGATTCATCCTCCCTTTTGCGTTACAGTATTATTTCTGTTATTACTCTAATAGCTGGCCATTCTGTTATATTTTGTCACAGGTGTCCTCCTTATGTTTCTCAGCAATACCCACTTGTGCCACATCAACGACTTTTCCCATTCCACCCTTGTTTCTCCTTTGATACATGATCTAGCTTTTCTCCCACACAAGAGGCATAGCAATAGCCCCGGTTTGCAGTATCACCTAGTCCTCAAGGTGAAAAGCAGGAAATTGAAGATGAATCAGTTCAGCATCCTCCCATGTCGTTTCAGTGGCTGGTAGGCCAGTCCAAGCAACGAGATTTCCAGCTTCCTCTCAGCATTATAATTCAGGTCCAAGATGTCTTTTGGCTTAGCCATCAAGTCCAGTTCAACAGAAAGCACAAGAGGCAGATTTGAAGCTTGATGTGTGCCAATCAATCTCTTAATTTGGGATGCATGAAATACCGGATGTATGCGACTATTTGAGGAAAGGTCAACTCATAAGTGGCTGCCCCAATCTTCTTTTTGATCATGTATGGTCCATAGCAATATACTTTTTGTCTATAGGGTTGTAATTTCAAGAATAAATATTCTCCATCAACGGAAGTGAAATATCCCTTATTTTTCCATCTTTATACTTCTTTATTATTTGTTGTGCCCTTAGCAACTATAATTTAAGGTCATCAAGGATGGCATCTCGCTCTTGCAATATGTCTTCTAAACTAACAACTGATGTTTCTTCTTATACCACCCTCCTCAAGCGTGGTGGTGCTTTCCCATCCAAGGCTTGAAAAGGAGAAATTCCTTTTCATTTATCAGCTTCATGCTTGCCCGAGTGCCGAGGATTTTGCTAAATATGCAACTGGATGTTTTCCTTGTAAGAACATGTCATGACTCGGGTCAAAGGGTCAAAGGGCATCATTGGCATTTCATATTAATTAGTCTTTGTACTTTGTAATTAGATTAGTTGTTATCTTTGAATTGTCATTTAGGGGCTTAGGCTATATAGAGAGCCACCCTTGTAATAATTCACTAGCTTTGGATTAATTGAATAATAATGAAAGTATTCTTTTGGAGTGAGAGGGAAGACTCAAAGTGTCCTACGGGAGTCATTGGGCAGACTCGAAGTGTCCAAAGTATCACTTTCGGTAACGGGTCTTGGCGATCTGTTACAATAGGTATTAGAGCGGTTCTTTCCGTCATAGTCATGGGATCTTCGAATGACTAAGAATTATTGGAGAAGCATGATCAAGAACTGAGGAGACTGTCTATCGCCATGGAGGAAATGCATAAGAAGAATAGCCAAACGGATGATAAACTTGCGGCAATAATGGAGGGTCAAACCAAACTTCTTATACTTTTTGGGTTGAAATCCGAGGAAATTCCAAGAAGGCAGCCGGTTATACACACTTTGGATCAAGAAGAGACAAATCTTGATAGGATTTGTCAAAAGGAAAGAAACAGGATTGAAGATGATCTTGATGAGTTTCTTGAAGGTTTTGGGCCTGAAATTTCTCCTTTATACATGCTACAAAAGGCTGTCCAAAATGGTTTCATTCAATCTTTCAAACCCACATCAACCCATGAAATTTATGAGAAGATTGGAAAATGAATTTGTGAGATTTGTGATGAGCATGTTGATTCCGAACATAGTCAAAAAGGGTACTCACAGTTCATCCTACATCCAGATAGGAAAGATGGATTAATGACATTTATATTTCATAAAGAAAGAAAGGAAGATGTCCATGAAGAGAGTACAAAGGTATCAGAGCATTACGATCCGACGACCTAATCAGCGTTCAAGAATGAATCTAGTGAGTAATTTTCTTGAGAAATTGGGCAGTATAATGCCTCCATTGAAGAAACTTCAAGAAGCTGTAAAAGCTAACGTTATCCACTCATTCAAGTCATAAACTGTCCAAGAAATGTATGGAAAATGGAGAAGAAATTTGTGCAAATGGTGTGAAGAGTGTTTTGAAGAAAATGGTTATTCCGGGCACAAATGTAAGGAGATGGGACATGGGAATTTTATTTTCATCTTTAATTAAGGAAGAGATGACGACTTGCTAGCCCTGGTTAAACCTATGTATAAACCCCCACTCGATCAACAAAACTCGGCTTATCCTTCAATACCCATGACAAAAGAACCACCAAAACAACAACCTTCTGAAAACTAGACAAATCACCTTAACAATTTGTAACAGATCGGCCGGATCCGTTACTGAAAGTGATAGTTTGGACAATTCGAGTCTGCACAATAACTCCTAAAAGAACTACTTCTTATAATTCACTATTCAAAAACTATTATTACAAGTAACTCTGATACCATTTGTAATAAATCGCCAAGACCCGTTACCGATTGTGATAGTTTGGACACTTCGAGTCTGCCTAATGACTCCCGTAGGACATTTTGAGTCTGCCCTCTAACTCCAAAAGATACTTTCTTTATTATTCAATTAATCCAAAGCTAATGATTATTACAAGGGTGGCCCTATATATAGCCTAAGCCCCTAAAAGACAATTAAAAGAAAACTACTATTCTAAGTACAAAATATCAAGACTAATTAATATGAAAAGACGATAATGCCCGTGGACCCTTAGACCCGAGTCATGACAATACCCACCGCCTGAAATTCCACCTTGTCCTCAAGGTGGATGAAAATTAACCTTGTATGTCTAGGAGTTTGTCTTCGAATGTGTTCCACCCATTATTACCGTGTAGAATTCCAACTCTGGTCTTTGCAAATTGAAGGTTTTGAAGAGATGGTTAGAAGAAGTGAATGGGCTGAGAAAATATGGAGTGATGATATCTTTTATTGGGCTGAAAACCCAAAAAAATGAATTTTAAGTGTGTAAAATGGCCCAAATTCTGATCCTGCAGGAAGTCATCAACTTTGATGACGTCATCAGTGACATCATCCTCAAGAAACACTATGTGCCCCTTCATATCTTGCTGAAATTACCATGTGCTTTCCCTCGCAGATACCCCTGAAAAATCAAGAAACCCTATGCGCTCCGTCATCAGTGACATCATCCTCAAGAAACCAATTGTGAAGATTCGGGGGTGAGTGAAGAAATTAAAGACAAATTAGATATGAAGTTTAAAGAAGAAATCAAGGGTACAAGTGAGGAACACATAACAGTTCATGAAGAAAAATACCAAGAAGAATACTCCAATGTGTGGGAAAAGGACGAGGTGAAGTGGAGCAAAATGGGAAAGAAGCATATTGTCAGTAACAAAAAGACCAACAAAAGTACAGATGAATATGAGAACTAAAGAAAAAATGGGAAACAGAAAAAGACCGAAAAAGAAGGGAAAAAAGAAAGAAGGTACGAAACAGAACACGAAAAGAAAGTTTGTACAACCGCCGCATGTGGTGGCACGTGTAGTGGCGCCTGTGGAGGTTCGTGGGGAAGGCCGGAGAAAGGTGGGAGTAAATGGTTACCTTGGAAGAAACGCAAGAAAAAAGAGAGAAAATTAGAGGAGAGGAGGAAATATCGGAAAGGGCAGCCGAAAAAAGACAGAGGGCTCATCGGCACTGTGAGAACTGCAAAAGAGGTCAGCAAAAGTGGGCGGTTCACCGGCAAGAGGAAGGAGGAGAGAAGGACTGATATTTTCAGAGTTTCAGAAAAGGCACATGGGCGGCTCAAACTTAAGACCACCGGAAATCGAAGGTTTTTCGCCGGAGAATTGTGGGGGCTAATCGGCGGCTTGAGAACCTCGGAGAATACCGACAAATACCGGCAGGTAGATGTGAATCGGCGGCATGGGATCAACGTCAAGAAAAATTGTAAAAGGAAGACTAATGTTGCTTGGGGTTCTAAAATGGAGGGTGAGGTAGGGAACTTGAAGAAGACTCAAAAAAATCAGCCAAGGAAGTTAAAGGAGGCAATCGCGAAACGTGGCGGTTTCGCAGGCGACGGGAAAACGTCAGATGGTGTCGAAAATGGAGGGTTCACCGGAAAAATATGGCGGCCGGTCAACTTGTGGAGGAAGTAGGGAAGGAAAGTTTATTTCGTTTGGGTTTCTGAGAGTGGGAGAGAAGTTGGAATTCTACACGGTAATAGTGGGTGGAACACATTCGAAGACAAACTCCTGGACATACAAGGCTAATTTTTATCATCCACCATGAGGACAAGGTGGAACTTCAGGCGGTTGGTATTCTCATGACTTGGGTCAAAGGGTCAAAGGGCATTATCGGCATTTCATATTAATAAGTCTTTGTACTTTGTAATTAGATTAGTTGTTATCATTTAATTGTCATTTAGGGGCTTAGGCTATATATAGAGCCACCCTTGTAATAATTCACTAGCTTAAGATTAATTTGAATAATAAAGAAAGTATTCTTTTGGAGTTAGAGGGAAGACTTGAAGTGTCCTACGGGAGTCATTGGGCAGACTCAAAGTGTCCAAACTATCTAGTTTCGGTAACGAGTCTTGGCAATCCGTTACTGAACACTGTTCCCAGCCCCTGATTCTAAGCATTTGTTTCTTTAATAAAAACCTTGGAGAAATCGGGCAAGGCTAATACTGGTGTTGTACACATTGTTTGTTTGAGATTTTTAAAGGCAGCCATTGCAGCAGCATTCCATCCATATGCATCCTTTTTCAAAGGCTCTATCAAGGATTAAGGAATAGTTGCATATTGCAAAAAAAAAAAAACTTTCTATAGTCCGGTCAGCCCTAGGAACCCCCTCAAGTCCTTCAAGTTCTTAGGTACGCGCCATCAGAACATTGCCTCCACTTTCTCCTTACCCAAAGCTAGAACCCCCTATAATGACGTTTCCCAAATACGCCACTTTCTACCAAAAAAATCAGATTTCCCCTTGTTAACAAAAATAGTTGATTTTCCTCCAGTGTTTTCATTACCAATGTCACATGCCTTGAATGATCCTCCTCAATCTTACTATAAATAAAAATACCATAAAAAAAAACGAAAACAAAGTGTCGAAGAAAAGGCCGAAATACCTCATTCATTAAGGCTTGAAACGTTGCAAGAGTGTAAGCCCGAATGACATCACCAAAAATTCATAGTGTCCTCATGTGTTCGATACGCTGTCTTTGCAACATCTTATGTTTTCATCAAGATTAGGCAATATTCTCGACTTTAAATCAAGCTTAAAGAAAATTCTAGCCCCAAAAAGGTATTGGATTAGGCGATATCTCAACTTCAAATCCAGCTTAAATAATAGGCCCTATAATCCACGCAAAACCGCTATGAAACATCTTTCTTTTTGACAAGAATTATCGAGCTTGAGAACGGGCTATTGGACGATTGTATAGTATGGGCCTTCAACATCTTCTCTACTAGTTTCTTAATCTCATTTTTCTGAATTTGAGGGTATCTATAAGGCCTCACACTAACTGCATTTGAACCTTCCTTCAAGATAATGGTCTGAATGGCAAATCTAAGTAATGAGAAAAATGGCTGCATTGGGTTGAGTTTTATTACTACATTTAGCCTCACATGGCCACTATATTGTCTCCCTTCCAAGCTTTATATGCCCGCACTCCGTTTCCCATCTTTCGTTTTGGTAGTAACACTACATCGGTTGATAGCTTAAAACAGAAACTGGTGGAAAGAGATGCAATCTAGATGAGCTTCAGATAAGCGTCAAAAGGGCTCAACAAAAAGATGAAATCGTTATCTGATAAACATCGACGGGATAACAGTATTGAAGTGGGGAAACATGTCTTCCTTAACTGTAGTTGTATAGTCAAAAAGCTCGGTCTAAACAAATCTGTGACAAGCTTGCTACCATATTCTATGGGCCATTAACCATCTTGGCAGAGATTGAAGTTGTAGCTTATCGACTATATTACCAAATAATTGTACAGTTCACCCGACCTTTCACATTCTCCAACTTAAGAGTGCACAAGCATCTGCATTGAAGCTGACTTTATGGTCTGAGATGATCTATGGTATTTAGCTTCAACGCAATCAGATTATTTTGCTTTAAAACTCCTTTGGCAGCATGTATTGTAAAAACTATCCAAAGAAGATGAGAGGGTTTTGTTAGTGATGGGCTTGCCTTCTTGTAGCTTTCTCCTATATTTGATTGTTTTTTGGCGTTCGCGGGCATTGGTTAGGATCATACCAAACCAAGTTTTTTGTACATTTCCCCTATATACATTTTTTTCTAATAAAGAAGGGAGATGAAGGTTGGGGAAGAAAGAAAGAGATCAACGTGTTTTTAACCCAAGTTAAAATCTTTGTCTTAAACAACGATTTGACCTAAGTAAAAAAAACCGTAACTGTTTGGTTCAAACGAGGCCACAATCGTTATTTACAACATCGATTTCACTTAAATGATATTGACTTCACTTAAGTGCTAATCGTAGTATAAGAAAACGAAATTAAATGGAAGTTGGGAGAAGTTTAATTATCAAACTATTTTCTCTAAAGCTTATTTCTATTAGTTTTAGATATGAGCTCATTCAAGAAGAGGTAAAATCAAAGTCACTGTAAAATCAAAAAAAAGCATATAGCCTTCATAAGCAATAATACCTTGTTTTGCCCCCTAGATTTGCTCTTTTTTGATGTTGTAGGGGTTTCCACATTGTTGTCTACTTTTGCATCAAATACTTCAACAAGACCAGCTTGCTTCAACCTGTTGCAAATCTGGAAACCAACAGCATCATGTCAAACATCCTATGAGAGTGTCACCAAAAAGCATATTTGACATTAATGACATTTTACATTTCTCCAAGCTCTGTGTCCTCGCGTTTCTCGATAACCAAGTTCCCGTTTAATATCAGAGACTACTAGAACCTTCAAAGAAAAGATATCATGAAGTTAAAGAGAGATGATCGATGACGGGGATGCTACACTACGTCCCCAAAATCAAACAAGCCTTTTACAGAACTAAGAGATCGTTGACAAATCAAATATTGCAGACCTTCCCTTCAGCTTGCTCAAGTCTATCACAAACAGCTTTGATTGCAGGCAAGAAATCCTTGACAAGTACGCCATCTTGACTACAGTCTTCAAGAAGGTCTCCTTCACTAACACTCTGATTTTCTCTAAGCATTTCTTCAGAATTCTTATTCTCTTTTGTAATCTCAAGTCTTTGCTGAGAAGATAAGGGTAATGCATAACGGTGTAGACGGATCAAGTTAGTATGCACTGGTTGGCTGTTTTTTGGCTCTTTATCACTGGAATATTCTTTTGTTCTAACTATAGTTGACTGCCGAACAATTAAACCCCAAGACTCAAGCCTCTTGACCACATAAAAGAAGTTGTTAGCAGCAATTCCAAGTTCTTTGCAAAGTTGATTTTGTGTCACTCCATTCTCTCTGAAAACAATTCAAGTGAGCCATGAAAAAAATCAGAGTTGAGTATTTAAAGATGCCACAAAGCACTTGCGTAAAGCTGAACAAAAGTAATCCCTGTGTAGCACCGAGATAAAATTAATTCTTTCTCACAATCATTTTCTACTTCTTTGGTTAGCCCTAAGTGAGAGTCGAGATGCTTTATCAACATAGATTTGGCTCCAGTTACACTAATGTGACTACTCTAAATAATAATACCCCCAACAAATATTTACCTAACTAAAATATATTTACAAACAACTACAAAGTTTCAAGTTATGTTACAAAGTCTTTTCATTTAAACTCAAGTACTCATGTCAAATCCTCAACATTCATATAGCTTTTTTATTTTTGAAAAACATTCATATAGCTTTTAGGGACTTCTTCAAAGCTCAAAATCATGAGATTCTTTCAAAACATAGCCAAGTGATACATTTACCCAAGTTCGATATAGCTTCTAAGTTTAACACCTTTTTTGAAGTCCACCTTTACGGAAATTATGTGCTATGGACTGGGAAAAGAAAGCTAAAACAGAAAGTTTAGAAGAGGAGAAGAAGGAAGCTTGTATTAGAAAAGAAAAAGAAATATTACAATAGCTGAATTTCGAGTGTCAATCACTCCTACCTCAAGGTTATTCTTACTCTATTTTTCATACTCTATTACAATTAAAAACTACAATTTATAGAGCTAGATTTCCATATTGCCACATCATAGAAAATCTAACTGATTCATAACAAATTCTCCGCTCCCATTTTATTCCCTTCATTCTGTTATAACAGATTTGCCACGTCACTTTCTGTTTGTTACCACTCCATTTGCTTCAGCACTTTTCTTCTTTCTTTAATAAGTAACCCATATTTTCTCCTTGGTGAAGGGCATATCATTATGATCTAAGTTGACCTTGTCATGCTTGATTGACAAACATAATAACTTAAGAACAAACTAAAATCATTTATTAGTTTAAAACCTTCTTCAAGCCTATTCTTTAAGACTAAGAACACAACTAAATCGAACAAAAATTGATTGATAATTGAATGATTATTGAAATATGAGAGTCAAAATGAAGTGTCAAACAAAACAATTGAACTAAGTCAAACTATTTAACATTCAAATATACTTATTAGTAATTGTGAGAATAGATCCTAATATGGTAGAATGATTATAGTGAGAAGATGTCTTTCAATTTTACTTCCCATAAAACACCTTTTAAGATAATTTTTCTATAAAATAACACCTTATTATGTTTTTTTGTCAAATAAGTAAAAAGTGTCCAGCAATTAACCATGTCACTCCATTTTGTGGTTCCTTTGAGATGGAAGAAAAACAAGATCTAAGTGGAAGATATGGTGAATTGAAGGCTAAACAAAGTGCAAGATATAATAAAAAGGGAATGAAAAGTCAAAAAGCCTAGAATAAAAGAATTCCATTTCTCCATGAATTGTCTTTTGAAGTAATAAGCTATCACCAAAACTCCAACTAATTAAAAAAAAAGTCTCCAACAAGCTTTCTAAACAAATAATAAGTAAATTTGTAAAATGTATACAACACAAATTGTAATTCTTAGAGGGTGAATGATAATCAAGGGAAAAGAACCATAATATTAAAGTCTATTAAAACCTTCCCATAATCCGTGCAAACCATTCCACGCAAGTGATGAAAGCTATATTTCAAAAAGCAACTATCTTGTACCAAGACGAACAAATATTATTACTTAATATCACTTATTTAGTGAACTGAACTTCTCATCAACCCAACCCAAAAAAATATAATTGTTGAAGGAATATTGTAACTTGAGTACACAATCAAGTCTATACACTGATGTGTGCATAAAGATGAGGATCCTTTGGAGGATTTAAGATGGGTGATTAAGTAGGACTTATGTGGTTAAGTGTGGTGATCAATGCTTGAAGTTATAGAGCATTGAGTGACTTAAACATATGAATTATGATGCGTGATGAATGAGTTTAATGAGGAATTTCAAGAGTTTTTGTTACCGTCAAAGATGCCTTGAACGAGGCATCCAAGTTAAGCACAGTGCCTAGAAAGCCTCGGGAAAGCTATGCTCGAACGAGCACAACACAGGCAGACAATCAAAAGCAGCAGAATCATTTGCTCGAACGAGCACAGGTTTGGCTCGAAAGAGCAGACTGTGCAAGGCGAGGCATTAGAAATCATCATGTTCCAAAGTAGTATAATTTATTAATCCTTTTTTGTATATAGTATGTTTGACTCATTAATATAATTACCCCTATAAATAGGAAGCTCATATGCTCATTACAAATCATCAAAGACAAACCTCTAAGCTTAAATACATAGCCCTTGAATCTCTTACTCAACTGTAATATTGCATTGTAAGAGTTGTTATACTCCATTGATATAGTATAAACAAAGATACTCTACACCACTGATGAACCTCCAAATCCTTGTGTCAATTGTTTGCATTTTAATTCTTTCAAACATTGTTATTTCATTGAAATCATAATAGTTCATCAAGGTACTTCAAAGTTCAAACCGTTTAATCTTGATGATATTAGAGTTAAGTTTTGAACTTAGACTCTAATCTAGCTCTTATTTCAGACTTTCCATCAACACAAAAAAATTTCTTTTCTTAACTTCTAATCAACCCTGCGATTGTTAAATCACATCAATGGATAAGGTGTAATACAAAAACATTATTCTCACAAAAAAGTAAGTGGTAAAAACACCAGAAACCCTTGGCTAATCAACAACATCATCACCAGTCACCACACCACAAACAAAATCACAGAATAAAATCACTAAATACATCCGTAAAGACAAACCTAGCAAGAGCAAGACGTTCAAGAACTCGCTGTTGAGGAGGGGTAATATTGGAAGCCTTGACATCATAGAGCCCAACAAAGCACCGTCGAAGCTGCTCATTAGCAAAAACCTTCAAACCTAAACTCTCAACTTCTTCAAACGACTTTGATTTCGATTCGAATTCAGACCCATTTTGGAGCTTCAGCTGGAGACCCGGAATTGAAATGAGACCCGACCAGATAGCCCGTTTAACGGCGGGACAGAGGTCGAGCTCAGAAGAGGAAAGAGAATAGTGGAGGCGAGGCCATAGGAGAGAAAGTGCAATTCCATTAACACCTTGTGAGCAGATCTCCTCAAGTGCTTCGTGGACGATTTTGTCCATTTCTTTTAGTTGGTTTTTATGATCATCAGAGATTGAAGATGATTAAATTAAAGAGGAATTTGAATGTTTGAGAAAGGAAAAGAAATTGGAGGGAATTATAGTTAACGGTTAGATGTTTAGGGTTTCTGGAATTTGTTGTTGCAGAAGCCAGAACAGAAGATTAGATGAACTGATGACTGATGAGCAAGGTCAAGGGTTCGATTGCTGAATATCACAAGAGTTGTAGTTTTCAATTACACCGTCATTTGTGTATCATCATCATCATTATCATCTTCTACTAAATGTATCCCGCTCATAGAAAAATTATAAACAGGGTCTGAAGAGAGAAGGACGACGGCAACTCATACTCATAAATGAGACTGTAATTTGTGTATATTTGGATATTTTGAGTAGTTGGAGGTCGGGTATGTGTTTTACGCATGTGCTGCTCAAAGAAATTCGATCCGATCATTATTTTTAAGCGGACTAACTGATCCCATTTTGCTTAAACAGTCAAACTTATTCCTTGTATACTGTCCACGTAGGATGGTACCAAAAAATAACTCTTTAATTTTTTTTAAACCTAAATTCTTTATCTCAAATTAATTTAATAAAAGATTTGAAACAAAAAAAGGATGAACCGCCATCTTAAATGTCGGTTTGCCCTGGGTGTAATTTCTACTTTTCGTTTATCATACCCCTAGCCCAGTGCATAATGTAACAAATTCATGTCGTTAATAGTTAAATAGTAATGGATAACAAGGAAATCTCGGCTAAGTGGCAACGCCATGTAGCATTGTTCTTAAAGGTACCGTGTTCGACTCCAACAGAATGCAATAGAATTTTTTTATTTTATGTTTACACTAGTTTACAAGTAAAACGCTATTTTAAGATGGCGGTTTGCTCTTAACTAGTAAATCAACATTCTCGATGGCGGTTCTATTATTAACCCAAAAAACAAAAAAGAAAAAAACAATCGTACTAAACCGTCATTCCAGATAGCATTTTGTGTTAAGTAAAACTGCTATCTTAATTAGCAATTTTGTTGGCAGAATTTTTTTAAAAAAATACATCCTACGTGGACGGTAGAGAGGGAATTATGTTTTCAATTGATGTAAGGTGGGAATTATTTCTTTAAATTACTACCTTCGTTCCTTTTTTATCTTCCACTTTGGGTTTTTCACAAATATCAAGAAAGAAGGAATCTTTGGTGGTAGTGGGTATTATTTTAATTATATAGTAGTGGAAAGTAATGATTGTATTGAAATTATGAGAGAAAAAATAATTAAATAGTAGTGTGAAATAATGATTGTATTAAAAGCATGAGAAAGAAATGATTAAATAGTAGTGTGAAGTAAGGAAAGTGAGGTTTTAAGGGGTTCAAGTGAGATGAAAACTTTCTAAAAATAGAAAGTATTCTAAAGTATTTCTAAAGTGGAAGAACTTTTGAAACTACCCGTTATATTAAGGTGGAAGAACATAAAGGAATGGAGTGAGTACAAAATTTAGGGAAAAGATTCCAAAAAAATTGATTTTCAAAAGGAAAAAAATTGATCAGAATAATTCAACTTTTATTCAATTTATCTACAATGATTCTAATTTTTTATTAACCATAAACAGTATCAATTAAGAGGAGAGTATTGCACTAACATCCGAATTATAATTTGTTAAATAGGTCATTTAGGGGAAAGGAATTAAAAAAATGAAAAATCCAAATCCATTCCTCCATCGGCAGTGCCACCCTCCTACTCTACCACCCCTGCAACCATGCCCACCATCTCATATCAGTTAGGGGTGTTCATTAACATGTACCCTGCATTTCGGGTACCCGAATAAGTCGGCTTGTGTCCCAGCTCAATTTATCCAGGTACTCGATTTACGGGTACCCGAATAAGTCGGGTCGGGATATCGGGTACCCGGTTTTGTTTGTGATGTTTTTGGGACAAATTTTTTATTGTTAATTATGTAGTAAATTTTTTGGAATTTAATAGTAAAATTTGAGCAAGATTTTATTGGTAAATCTTAAGTAAAATGTTGGGTATAATTTTAAGGTTTTATTGGTAAATCATAAGTAAAGTTTTGGGAATTTAATTTTTTGGGAGAACATCAGCACAAGTATAGGAAAATATTGGAGGATATTAGGATTGTTGAGTTCAACTGGCTACGAATTATCTTTAGGGGTTCTCCAATATTTGCTGCAGTCATCAATTTTGCTAGTTGCGTATTGTTAGGTAGTGAGCCACTAAGAAATTTGCTGATTTGGTATCAATGATGGCAAATTTTCTCTTGATCATCTTTCAACATTTCTTTTTGATGAGGAATAACTTAATTCAAGGAGATGTAAATAATGTACTTCCAAGGGGAAGTACAGATATTACAGCCATTAATTGAAGAAAATAGAGTATTAAAGAAAATGCTTTTTGGGAAATCCAGTGTATAAGCAAGATATCAATGTTCTCAATTCTTGTGCACTAAAGAATGACAAGTGAAAAGTGAGAAATGAAAATGGGTTTGTGGCTTGCCTTAAAAAATAATTTAGATACTGCCATTTGAAAATAAAATACTAAACATAAAATTTTTTTTTTAAGTCGGTCAATCGGGTACCCGCTTATGTTTAATTGCGGCCCATGACTCGACCCGGTTAAAGCGGGTCGAGTATCCGATCTATAGGTTACAATTTTTTTGAGAAATGGAAAATTTGCCAAGAATAATCCCAACTATCACCCGTTGGCCAGAAATAATCCCAACTACTGATTATTTTTTAATAATCCCAACTATTGATGAAGTTTGCTGAAAACAGTCCCATTCTATTTTCAACCGGTTGTAGCAGGTTTTTTTGAGTATTTTTTTTTTTACCTTTTTTTAAACTTTCCTTCGTCAAATTAGGTAAACCTACCCTTTCATCTTCAAAAACTGATTTACCCATTCCATTTCAAAAACCCATTAAACTCCTTCCTCCATTGATGAGCAATCTTCAAACTCTAGAATACCTGTTCGTAGGAGAGCAACGGTTCTGAAGGTCAGCAAGTCCATTCGCAATTGCACCCCTATATTTGGGATTAGGGTTTGAATACATAGAAGAAGAAGAAGAATTCATTGAATCTTAAAGGGATGAAGCTTTTAGATCTTGACCATGGAGGAAGGATGAAGGATGAAGGATGAATGAAGTTTTTGGGTTTAGGATGAATGAAGAAGAAGATGGAGAGGATGAACGATAGGTTTACCTAATTTGATGAAAAGTTAAAAAAAAAGGTAAAAAACAAAATAAACTCAAAAAAACCTGCTACAGCCGGTTGAAAATAGAGTGGGATTGTTTTCAGCAAACTTCATCAATAATTGGGATTATTAAAAAATAACCAATAGTTGGGATTATTTCTGGCCAACGGGTGATAGTTGAGATTATTCTTTGCAAATTATTCTTTGAGAAATTGACCCGCCATATATGTTGCGGGTCGGTGGGTCGCGTTGAGTGGGTCGGGTTTTTTGGAATTAGAAAAAAAGTTAGATTATTCTGGGTAATTTTTTCTATTTAAAATGTATTATATTCATTGTTTTGTTACGACGAGTTGCAATATTCATCACTCAAACTTGTGTTGTTTTATTTAAGCAAACTCAATTAATAAATAGTTATATTATGCTTAAATATATACATAATTATGTATAAGTTTGAAACTAAAATCAAACTTATTGGAACAAACACTAGGGGAAATTTAAACTTAATAAAAATACTTAAACAAAAAAGCAAGAAAGTAAAATGGAGACAAGAATTTTACGTGGAAACTTTCTAGGCCTAATAGAAAGAAACCACGACTACTCGAGATTTTAAGCTTCTCCTTATATTTTAGGCAATCAATAAAATTACACTAAAACAATTCTCTTATTCTTCTCTTCTAGGCCGCTTCTCTACACTTTCTCCTTCTCTTTCTCTTCTCTTCTTTCTCTCGTTTTCCCCTTAGACTTCCCCAAGTCTAATTTACAAACACTCAAAAACCCTTACAAGTAATTTTCTCTAAAATGGATAAAGACTAAAATATTGCATAAGAAAAATATTAAGAATTAATTGGCAAATGAAAGAATGAATATTTTTCTCACTTGGGTGATCTCTCTAGATTTTATCGTTTAGGGCACAATACCACATTATTAGCCGGTAATTAAAATCTCTTTTATATGTGATAAACCATGTATTCATCCATGATTCCCTTATTCTAAGAAGTGGGAATGTGGAGAATTACCTTGGAAGTTACTCCAATTCATACGGTTACAATTAGTTAAGAATTAGCTAATAATATTAAGTTGAAGATTTATTCAACTAAACCCTAGCTTCTTCCCTATTTTTGTGGAGAGAAATAAGGAGACTTATTCTCAACCCTTAGATTTATTTTAATTAATTTGCAAATTAATATCTTATGCAATAATTTTGTATTTAACCGTACAATCAACTAAAACTAAGAAAAACTAGATTTTCTACGTTTCTTTAGTTGACTAACTTCTCCAGACCTGCTTCACTGGGAACACTGCACTGTCTCCATCAGCACTTATTTCAGTTTATCAATTCTTGGAACAGTAGAGATTAATTTCCCTTTTGACTTTCCTTATGAACTTCAAGACTGACTATTTTGACTTTGACTTTAACTTTGACATTAACAAGTACAATATTCTTGAAACAAGTCTTTTAGGTGCCATCGATGACTTCACTAGTACAATTACTGTTATTTGTTGCTGTAGAAATAAGCTTATTTGCTGCTTATTATGGAATTGCGGCAAATGAAGGGGCAGCAAATAACCAAAAACATTTACTGTTATTTAAAGAAACACGACAAATAAAAATTGCTTATTTGCTACTTTTAAAAAAATCATAGCAAATAATTATCAATTAATAGATGTGTTTTTTATAAGTTATAAACAACAGCAAATAATAATCTTTTTTCCATATACTACCACAACAAAAAGCAATAACAGTCCTAATCCCGTGGTTGAATAACTGAAAGACTAGCTTCAAATATTTAATTAAGCAACAACCACACTAAATGTCAAAATAAGTATACAAAAATCTACGAACAAACTCACGTTCATGTACAAAAACACAATTCGTCTTCGATAATTCATTATACTTTTACAGTGATTACAAAAATCATCATCTTCCACACCATCTCACATGTAATAATCAGTGAGGTACTTAGCCCACTTGTTCCGCACTTCATCAATCTCATAGTTTGTATATGCTTCCAGTCTTGGCGCATTATTGATCTTATAACAAATAAGAATTAATTATACTATATTGAGTATAGCAATGTCAAACTACATGTAATAATCAGTGAGGCACTACCTTGTCTATGTCGTCTATAGAAATGCAGTTGGAAATAATATACTGCATGTACTTCATGATATAGAAACCACACTCTATGCTCCCGGGTTGTTGAGCACACTACATGTTAAATGAAATTAATAAAAAACAAGCACATATAATTAATAAGAAAAAGTTCATCAAAACTAACAAACCATCATGTCTTTCCACATTGGCTTGTCTCTATGCATTTCACCACCACTTATTTTATACCTTCTTAGCTGACTTAACACATAAAAGGAAGAATTCAACTATTTAATGATATCAAAGTGTAGAAACGTATAGAGACAATGAAGTGTAACAAGAAGGGGGGGTGAATTGTTACTTGTTCCCGTTAGAGTATTTTCGCCCTTTTCTTGCGGAATTATGAATAAAGAAAATACTCAAAACAAAATAAAAGAAAACTTAAAGAAACACAAAGAATTTAACGTGGGAATAAGAACCACGACCCTCTAGGGATTTCTCTTCTCTATTATTTTATGTAATTCAATTCTCTATTACATAAAATATTTCTCCTTCTCCTTCTCCTTCTCTTCTTCTCTCTCGGTTTCTTTCTTGTTCCCTTTCTCTATTCTCCTTCTCTTTCTCTCTTCTCTTTCTCACTTCCCCCTTAGACTTACCCAAGTCTAATTACAAATTCTCTCAAAAACCCATACAAGATAAATTCTCTAAATTGGATGAACAAACAAAGATAGCACAAGGAAATATTTAGGAATTATTTTCGATTAAGAACACTCAATATTTTCCTTTTCTTGAATCTTGAATCTCACGAAATTTGGGCACAATTTTTCGGAAATTGATTTTCTCTCAATGTTGATCACCAAAAGTTTTGTGCCGGTTAGAAAAATGAATTTATATTCTTTGTAGATCAAGTTATGCCATAAACCCATAATCTATAGATGAGGGATTAGTGGGCATTGACCGTGAGTAATATGAATAACTACCTTGGTGGTTATTCAAAGTCAATCCTTGACTCTAGCTAAAAATAGCCATTTTCAAGAGACTTTTTAGGAGTTAGTTATTTTAATTCATTGATTTATTCCTTGTGCATTCTAAGCTATTCAACCGTACAACAAGACTAAAAAAGAAAAATTAAAATTAAAATAATTTTCTTGATTAATTTTGTTGACTTCTTCTCTGACCGGTTTCGTTTGGAACAACGTACTGTCTCTATCTGCAACATTCATCAGTTTATCAATATCTGGAACAGTAGACTTGGATTCTACTCTTGACTTCCTCATTGACCTTCTCTACTGACTTTGACTTTGTTGACTTTGACTTTGACTTGTACGATTGCCATTGACCAGTCCTTAGGTACCATCGACGATTATGATAATCGGATATATTACCTACAAAACAATCTCTAAAATACTTTGTTTGTTTGTAATTTGTTAAGTCATCATCAAAAATCAAATGGGCCAACACAAAGGAATAAGATAACAATAGTTAGACATGTTACCTATTTATTATTAATTTCATCTTCCACATTCGACCAGTTAAAGAGATGGAATCAAAGTGGTAGACAATGCCTTTTGTAACGCTTATAGCTAGAAGTATCCGGTGATCACTGATATTACAGAAAAACAAAGTTTATAAATGATTGGATACATTATAATATTCGAGAAGATAAAGAAATATTTGTAGCCATAGGTTTGTGGTTTGTTTTAGCATTGTCTAAACCATATTTCTTTAGAAGTTCTTTAATACATTTTTGTTGATGAATAATTATAGCGTTAGCCGTTTGTTTAATTTGCAAACCAAGGAAGAAATTTAATTCTCCCATCATACTCATTTCAAATTTAGCACTTCTTAGGTCAGCAAATTCTTTACATAATGATTTGTTAGTGGCTCCAAAAATTATATCATCAACATAAATTTGCACAACTAAAATATCCGAACCTCTATTTTTAAAGAATAAGGTGTTATCAATTTTACCTCTAATAAAGTTATTTTCAATCAAAAAGTTAGACAATCTTTCATACCATTGCCTATGAGCTTGTTGAGCCCATAAAGATCTTTATCAAGCTTATAGACATGGTCTAGAGAAGATGGATTTTCGAAGCTAGGTGGCTGTTCCACAAAGACTTCTTCTTCAAGAAAAACCATTCAAGAAAGCACATTTCACATCCATTTGATATAATTTAAATTTCTTAAATGCAGCAAAAGAAATGAGAATTCTAATAGCCTCTAACCTTGCTACAGGAGCAAAAGTTTCTGTATAGTCAATACCTTCTTGTTGATTGTATCCTTTAACCACTAGCCTTGCTTTGTTTCTTACTATTATTCCGTGCTCGTCCAGCTTATTTCTAAGAACCCATTTTAAACCAATTATCTTTTTGTTCTTGGGTTTCGGTTCCAAGTGCCACACTTTATTTCTTTCAAATTCATTTAGCTCATCTTGCATTGCAACAACCCAATCTGAGTCTTGTAATGCTTCTTCGTGATTCTTGGGTTTCAACGTTGAGAGAAATGCAAAGTGTGCACAAAAGTTTCTTATCTGGGATCTGGTCCGTGTGCTTTTGTTTATGTCACTTATGATCAAGTCAAGTGGATGTGACTTTTGATGTTTCCACGACTTAGGCACAAAGTCTCTTGTGGAGACAGTTGTGGGAACAAGCGTATTGTCTTTCAGGAGGTGTGTCTTTAAACTCAAAATACCTATCTAGGCTTGCCTCCCACTCAACGTATACCTTAGGGTCAAGTGTCAAACCATCAAAATCATCAATATCTATCCTTATATAGTCCTGTCTTCATGGTTTCTTGGTATGTGGTTGTTGTTGGGTTGTGTGTTAAATCTCTCAGTAGGTATTAACCCTGCATTAGCTAGAGCCTCAGTGATTTGTCTCAATGAGTCCTCTATGTTATTTATTCTCACATCCATGACTGTCACCCTCACACACAAAGTAATCACAAAAAAAATACAGTAACTTGTCCCACAAAATCAGAATATCAGACAAAGTGTTCTTAACAGCTCTTAAGGTTGTGTATGCACTTATAAATCTCAACTTTTATCCTCAAATTTCAATAAAATGGTATGGATTCAGATTGCACAAAAGAAAACAAAAATAAAGATGAATTTTAGGATAGGTGCACGTATGTATTGGCACCAAGAAATTTTGACAGTAATGAAGAAATCAAAATTCAGCTTTTTCAAACAGTGTTCACTTCTGTTTCTGTCCAAGATTTAACATGAATGAATTGGTTATTTCTGATTTTTAGCAATACAAAGAGTGATAATGTATATCAACGTTTTTTCTACCAATATACTACCCAAAAAAAATCAATAAAAAGCTATGAACAAAAACAACAAAGAAAAAATCAGATTTGCATTATACAAAATTTTCATTTTTGACAGGTTGTTCAAGAACGTGTTGTATGCACTCAAAACAAATTAATAGGAGGAATTTTATTTGTTTTACAAATCACAAAACAGAAAATGTGTACCAATTTGCATGTCAATGTGTACCCAAAACAAGCAACAAAAAAAAAAAAACAAATCAAAGGAAACATGCACGAATTTTGGACAACAATTTGTATCACAAACAAGAAAAATTTTCAATGTGTACAAGATTCTGACATCAATATTTCAATGTGCACGTATTCTGTCAGAAAGAATGAATTAGTGATTCTGAATTTTTATTTTATTGTATATTTTGTTTTTTCTTTTTTTAAAGTTTGCTTCTGAATCTAATGTAAGTAAAGGCTAAAAAAAATGGGCATTATAGATCAACCCACATATGAATGCTGAAAAAGGATCCATAATCAATGAATATTGAACGATAAACAATAAACAAGGATCATTGATTAATGAACAATGAACGGTATATAAAGAAAAATGAACAATGAACAATGAACGATGAACAATTAACAATGAATTATAAATAACAAATAATGACCAATGGATGATAAACAATGAACAAGGATCAATGAACAATGAACGATGAACAGTAAATGATGAGTAATGATCAATGAACAATGATGAACAATGAATGATGAACAAGGATTAATGATCTATGAAAATTAATTGAACAATTTACAATGAACAAGGATCGAGTATGAATGAACGATGAACAAGGATCAATGATCCATGAACGATTAACAAAGCCCCTTTTTTAGCGGCTTAATTAATGGTAATTAATCAAGCTAATTTGGGTTATCAGATTTTAAGTATGTTATTTTATTGAGACTCGAAATAATATTTTATTATTTTAGATATCAGTTTTATTATTTTTTTTGGGGACAACATAAATTGTACGACGAAAATTATAGATATATTATCCACCTCACACTGTGATAAGTATGAGTAGGAATGAAATACCCACGTATGGCCATATGGCTTATGACTCACACCTCTCAATCTTACTCACCAAACCACTACCTAAGCCATATATCTATAAGAGTATTTTTACTACTCTTTCCTTCACACCACTATCATCTTCCTCATAGTATCTAAAGAAAACAAAGCTGAACTCTACCATCATCTCTTCATAAAGAAGAACAAAAACTCTTATATTAGTTTGTTGTGGCTATCGAGCCACAGGTCGGATTTAGCCTAAACTTTTATAAGTCTTCCGCTATGCTTTGTAGACAGTATTATAATATTGTTTACACCAGTTTGGGCTGTTTCAATTGGTATCAGAGCATGGTTGTTTCTGGAGTACTCGAATCCTCATATCCAAGTACAAAAGTTTTGAAAAATGGATTTTGAAAATTCGAGAGAGCGCGGTAGTCGTGTCTTTAGGTGTATCCTCCGAGAATCGGATGGTATTAGTGTGACTATGTGTTATATGTGTGATGTGTGACGTACTTATGTGCTGAGGAAATATTGAAGTTTCCTTATGTGTTGTGATTTCTCTTTCAGTAAGAGTCATGCCGAAGACCAAGAGTTAAGTCTGAATCATGAATTTGGGACTTTGAAGTTTAGTGATAGAAAGTTTTAAAGGATATTAAAGTTAAATTGGGAATGATTTTTCGTTTGATTCTTGATTGGTGGATTTACTTGATCTTATATGATATTTTTGTGTGATTGTTTATTTTATCATGTAAAAAAATATTATTTTTAGAAGAACTTAAAATTTCAACTTGATATATATTCGATTCAAAAATTGTCTTGAAATTGTTTTACGAAAGATATTATATATACTCGGATAACTGATATAAGGAGTTGAAGACCTAGCTTGTTGAGAATTGCAATGACGAGCAAAAATGATTCGATGCAAAGAGTTCAAAAGAAGCCTTTTGGGAATATTGAATGATATGGGTTCATTGTGCGTAAAAATTGAAAATCAATGAAGGAATAAAGAATGTAGAAAAAGTAATTGTGACATAGTTCAATTTAATGATGTAGAAACACTTAGAGACAATGAACTGCAACAAGAGGGGGGGGGGTGAATTGTTGCTTTTGCCCTTAGAGTATTTTTTGCCCTATTTTCTTGCGGAATTTGAATAATAAAAATACTCAAGACAAAATAATGAAAACTAAAACGAAACACCAAGATTTAACGTGGGAAAAAGAACCACGACCCTCTAGGGATTTCTCTTCTCTATTATTTTATGTAAATCAATTCTCTATTACATAAAATAATTTCTCCTTCTCTTTCTCTATTCTCTTCTCCTTCTCTTTCTCAATTCTCGGTTTTTCCTTCTCGTTCCCTTTCTCTATTCTCTTTCTCTTTCTCTATTCTCAATTCCCCCTTAGACTTACCCAAGTCTAATTACAAATTCTCTCAAATAAACCCTTACAAGATTTATCTAAAATGGATGAACAAAACAAGAATTGCACAAGGATTTAATCTTGAAATTAATTAGCAATTAAAACCGTTCAAGATTTCCTATTCTTTGATTTAGATTACTCACGAAAATATTGGGCACAAAAATATTTTTTAGAAAAATATTTTCTCTTGAAATGATCACCAAATGTGCCGGTTTGCAAAACTCCATTTAAATACTATTTAGATCTTGCAAAGCCTTAATCCCATGATCTTAAGATGTGGGAATAGTGGGCTAGTTGACGTGAGTAAGTGGATAGAAAACTTGGTGGTTACTCCAAGTTTTTCTTGTCTTCTAGCTAAAAATAGCTAAGACAAAATATAAGAAATCTAATTTTAAGATTTAAATTAAAAAGTTAGTTATTTTAATTTAAGATCTAGATTTAAAATATTTTTAAGATAACTACCTTGTGCAACCTAGATTTTATCACCCGTACAACAAAACTAAAAAAGAAAAATTAAAATGAAAATTATTTTCTTAATTAAATTTGTTGACTCCTTCTCTGACCGCTGATCTGGGAACACCGCACTGTCTCTGAATGACCAATCTTCGAATTTGGCTAGATCTTGAAACAGTTACTTAGTAATCCCTTTTCAACTTCGAATGGTCCATCAACGACCCTTTTTAAAGATCGGATATTTAACCTATCACAATAATCTCAAAAACATAATATGTTTGTTTATAAATGTTTATGTTATCATCAAAACCAAATGGGCCAACAAATTCCCCCTTTTTGATAATGACAAACTTTATAAACAAACTTAAAAAAAGAGTAAAACAAATATAATGAACATGCTTGAGATTAACACATATTCAACCATATCTAGTAAATTAAATCGTTACAAATAATTTACTAAACTCTCATGTAAGCATATTACTCTAATAAATAAATTTTAAAACTTTTTTTTTTTTAAATCATGTGGTTAAACATGACTTAAGTTTTTAAATTTAAAACAAGACAAAACATAAATAACAAAAACTTATTTGTGACAATTATAAACTAAGAAACATAAAAAAACATAAAATATGAAACACAACAATCTAAGTACTTCAAATTAGTATGAGTTGTGAGAATCAAAGGTAAACAAAAGTGATATTTTAATAATTTGTATCAAACAACAATTAATCAAATTATCCCATAAAAATCTAATAAACCAATCATGATCATATCATAATGTTAATAAAACAAACAATACATGGTCAATAAAATAAACAGAAACCTATATCATATACTAAGAAGTAAGAACATTTTAAAAGTTTTAGAACAAAAGTTTTAGAACAAACTAAAGTCTTAAAGACAGAGAACCAATTAACCAAAGATTAAGCAAAAACGTAAGCATTCACAAGCATCAATTAAGTTTGTTTGCTCTCTTCCCCCTTTTGGCATCAATCAAAAAGTAGGGGTAAAGATCAATCCACAGCTCTAAGGCAAGCGTTAGACAAATTAAGATAGTAAGCAGCAAACTAAGAAAATAAATGCCCAAACATGAATCAAGATATGCACACATTCAATCATAGACCATGGAGATAGAAAATAAAAGATGATATGAAGGATTAAAAGTTGTGGGTTAGTAGCATAAACCAAAAGTAATTGTCTTGTACCCCAGCAGGTACACAAAATAAGCAAAAAAAAAATACTGTTTAGAGATTACAAATAAAAGGGCCAACAAACATTTAAATTGAAATTTTAAAACAGAAACAGGAGGGATCAGGCAGCAGTCTCCTCATCTACAAATTCAGTCTGCACCTCCACCGTGTCAAGCTTCGCACCAAGACGTGATTCCATGTCGGTGAGTTGCTCAGCAATAGTGGAAAGTGAGGCACAAACTTCACTTTGGAAAGCGCATAATTGGGACTGCATATCAAGTAGTGTAGAAAGGACATGAGCAAGGGTAGTAGGAGGAGGAGGGATAGTAGTGGGATCATCAAAACCAGTGGGTAGAGGTGATGGTGGTGATGTAAATGGTGGTGGAGTAGTTGCTATTGGTGATGGTGGTATAGGTGAGTTTGGCTTTGGTGATGGTGGGGTTGGTGAGGCAATATCAGCATTAAGACACGAAGAACTCTTGGATGATTTCCTAATGTTCTTGAGAGGCACATTGAGATCCTCATCCTCTGAACTAGATTGTTCATCCTCTAGTTCCTCTTTCTCTTCTTCCCCAACCTGTTCCCCCTTACTAACAGCTTCCCCCTGAGTCACAGTTTCCCCTTGTTCCTGTTCTGTCTCTGCCTCAGTAGTGGCAGTGGGAACAGTTTCCCCTTGTTCCTGTTCTCCCCTTCTACTTCAGTTTCACCTTCCTCTTGTTCCTCATCAGAACTCACATACTCAGCATCTTCTTCAGCATCCTCTAGAATTCCATTTTCATTTAATGTAAGATGAAAGTTATTAAGACACTTAGCACCTATTTTGTTGTTAGCACTCATTGGAAATTCTAGGCCTTCAAGAGGCACACCAAACTTCTTAAATATATGGGTTAACAAGCCACCATATCCAATCATCGTTTTCTTTTCAATAAAATCGGCCAAATGTGAGATCATCAAAGAAGGAAAATTAATTTTTATATGATTTGCTAGACAATAAATCAAAGTAGCATCTCTTAAATTCACTTCACTACGTTTCGACCTCCGAGGCAAGATAAACCTCCTAGCAACATTATATAATAATTTGTGAAGTGGACAAAGAGAATTGTGACTAAAACGTTTCTTGTCATTTATCCCTAAAAACTTTAGCACGGTTTTTTCATTAATGCCTGAAAAAACTATTTTTGATCCAACATAATAAGTGTCGAATCCTACAGCAGGTACTCCAAACCATTCACCTAACATAAGACTATTAAACTCAATTTTAATCTCCTTCACAGTGCTTGAACACGCGCCATTATCAATCGAAAAATTACGATAAATTCTCGCATCAAATATGGATACATTGAATTGCAAGACAAGTCATACATAAGCACCTCCCATCCTTGATTACTCAAGATCGCATGCAATTGAGGGAAAGAATTTGATTCATACCAGTACTTGTCGAGTCCAAAACCAACAGACATTTCTTTGGAAATTTCTTCAGTACTATCAGGGTCCACTTGCTTGGCCCTCTTTACTGGTCGACTAGATGAATTTCCTTTTGAGTGGGTTTTCTTCGTGCCTCTTTGCATGGTTTTAGGAGTGGTTGATCTTTGGCGTTTTTGAGAAGAGGATTGTGGAATTTCAGTGGGTGAAGGATGAATTACCTGTAAAGGCTCGGGTTGGACGAATTTAGGGCTTTTCCCTTTGCTCATTGATGATAATCTTGGCGATTTCATGGTTGTTGGTAGGGATGAAGGAAAGAAGTCTAGAGAGGTAAGAGTAAGGCTTTGACGGTTTTGGTGAGATAAAGAGGAAGTTGTACTTTGGTAATTATGGTAATTGTGATTGATGTGACGTGAGGAGTGTGTTATAAAGTGTGTGAAGGGACAGTTATGAAAAGTAGTACAACTTCTTAAATTGGTTTTAGCGTATGAACCGAGTGAGGTAACGAAAAGTTTAAGTGTAAGTTCGTTGAATATATCGATTTAGATAACTACTTTCCGAAACACCTCGATGATCCGTCTTCCATTTCATAAATAATGTTGGCTCACCGAAATAAAATAAAATAAAGAAAATGCTTGAATTTGTGGAAAATAAAAATATTTTTGTGATTTTTTGAAAAATAATTTATAATATGTGGAATATAATATAAAATAATATGAAATAATTTATGCTACTTGGTCTAATCAGTTCAAACATGCAAGCAATCAAGATAAAGTTTAAGACATATACTTAAATAGAAGCATACCCAAATCTCGCAATGATTGAATAATCAATCTTGGTTGTTGTGGTTGATTGAACCCTTCCAATTTTTCAAGATGTTTTGAGGAAGAATACTAGCATTTAACTTTAGTGAAGCTTGATTAGGGCTGAACATAGTTTGGTCTAAACCGTAAACCAAACCGAACCAAACCGTAATTTGAGTATTTGGTCTGGTCTGGTCCGGTTTTTTTTTTTAAAAAATTACGGTTTCCGGTCTGGTCTTGGTTTTTAAATTTTCATACCAGACCGGACCGGAAAACCGTACTAAAATTCCGGTCCGGTGAAAACCGAAAACCGTATACTTATTAGGACTTTAGGAGAGTTAAGGCTTAAAGTTTTCTGATTTTAGTAGAATATTCCGGAAAGCCCATGGGTCTTGTTGGGTCATATATAAACTAAAAGTAAAAAGGACTAAATAAGTTTTCTACTACTACTGGAAAGAAGTAAGAACGACTGCCCCATCCCATTCTCCGCTCTATCATCTTAGATCTATTCATCTTCATCACGTTCACGGAATCACGGCTGCCCCATTCCTCATTCATCATCTTCACGCCTCCAATCTCCACAGGTAGTTTTTCATCTCCTTCTTCTCCTGTTTTTTCAACTCTTTTTAGTTTTTTATCATAACTCTTCTCCATGATTCAACAGATACTCATTTTCGGTTCTTCCACCGTGAGTTTGTCAGTCTTCTCCGGCTTTTCACCACGGAATTAAGTGTAGAATCTCGTAATGTAAGTATTTTAGTATTTTTTTTTTGATTTTTTGTATTTCTAATATTTATGACTTTATTTTTTTGATTTTTTTTTTTCTGATTTTTGCTTTTTATGATTTAGTAGAATCTCGTAAGTATTTTAGTATTATTTTTTTGATTTTTTGTATTTCTAATATTTATGACTTTATTTTTCTGATTTTTGATTTTTTGTATTTCTGGAGGAGTATCTTATAATGACTGATTATTTAGTATAATTAATGGAATCTCTGGTTATCTAAACATATGTTTGGTTTGTTACTTTGTTAGTGGCAATTGGTATTCAATCTCGGCTATATCACTGTATTTGTTTCTCTATTTACATTTTTAATTAGAAATTCTATTTACATGATGGAGGTCGAGTTCTAGATTCCTTTCGAAGTTCATTAAGTCCAAAGATGGCGGAGGCTCTTATTCCTTGTCAAGATTGGCTTCGTGCTTCTTCTCCAAAAGTTGAGGAGTGCTTGGAGGATATAGCACAACTAGAGAAAGGTATGCGATTTTTCATATCTTGAATTCATGATTAGATTAGTGTTATGTTTATTTAATAAAATCATATTTTTTTGATGTTTGTTTTTATTGTACAGAGCTATCGAAGATCAGTTGGGCTCCTTCAGTTATCGACGTTCCTTAATGCAGATGCTTATTTGTGGATGAAGTCTTTATTGTACTTAATTATTGTAATATTTTGAATTTGGTGATGTATTTTGTTTATCGATGGTTGAAGACTTGAGACGTTTTCTATTTGGTTTGAACTATATTTTGTCAATGTCGTTTGGTGATGTAATTTTTCATGGTCATGTATGTATTTGAACTTTGAAGCCTTTCGTAGACTTAATTAATGACTCGGAATATATATATTAATATTTATGTATGTATAAATGAATACACTATCTTATACTTAAAATATAAAAAAAAAAAAAAAGAAAAAACCGTAGACCAGACCAGACCAGACCGGTCTAGAACGGTCTGGTCAGGTCCGGTCTGGTGACTTGACTGGTCTGGTCTGGTCTAAAAAATTTCCAGACCGTAATTTCTGGTCTGGTCTGATTTTTCTGTCAAACCAGACCAGACCGGACCGTGTGCAGCCCTAAGCTTGATCATACCTAGCTCCAACCTCATCTTTTCGAATTGTTCCCTTGGAAGCGGTTTGGTCATAATATCTGCAACTTGATCACTAGTATTAACATGTTTAACAATAATATTTTTATGCTCTACGTTATCCTTAAGAAAATGGTGTCTAATATGAATATGTTTAACTCTAGAATGATGCACCGGATCTTTTGAAATGCAAATAGCACTAGTATTATCACAATAAATAGGAACACATTCAAGTTTAATACGAAAATCTCTTAGCTGTTGTTTAATCCAAAGCATTTGGGAACAGCAGGCTGCTGCTGCTACATATTCAGCTTTTGCAGTGGATAAAGCTACTGTGTTCTGTTTCTTGGAACTCCATGATACCAAACAAGATCTAAGAACCTGTACCATTCCTGAAGTGCTTTTTCTATTCACAAGATCACCTGCATAATCTGCATCACTATACCCTTTCAAGTCATAGACATCACTTTTAGGATAAAATAGGGATAAGTCATCTGTTCCCTTTAAATATCTTAGAATCCTTTTTACTGCCGTATGATGTGATTCCTTAGGATTTGATTGAAATCTAGCACACAAACCAACACTAAAAGATATATCGGGTCTACTAGCTGTTAAGTATAGTAGTGATCCTATCATGCCTCTATACATCGTTTGGTCAACATTAATTTCGTTCGAGTCTTCGTCTAATCCAATGTTAGTGGCCATAGGTGTATGGTTTGTCTTAGCATTGTCTAGTCCATATTTCTTTAGAAGTTCTTTTATGTATTTTTGTTGATGAATAAAAATACCGTTAGCAGTTTCTTTAATTTGCAAACCAAGGAAGAAATTTAATTCTCCCATCATACTCATTTCAAATTCATTGCTCATTAGGTCAGCAAATTCCTTACATAACGATTCGTTAGTAGCACCAAAAATAATGTCATCAACATATATTTGAACAACTAAAATATTCGAACCTTTATTCTTAAAGAATAAGGTTTTATCAATTTTACCACGTATGAACTTGTTATCATCAAAAACTTAGATAATCTCTCGTACCATTGTCTAGGTGCCTGTTTTAGCCCATAAAGAGATTTATCAAGCTTGTAGACGTGATCCGGAGAAATTGGGTTTTCAAAGCCAGGTGGTTGTTCCACAAATACTTCTTCTTCTAGAAACCCATTTAAGAATGCACATTTTACGTCCATTTGATATAATTTAAAATTCATTAAAGCAACAAAGGAAATAAGAACTCTAATAGCTTCTAATCTAGCTACGGGAGCAAAAGTTTTTGTATAGTCAATACCTTCTTGTTGATTGTATCCTTTTACCACTAACCTTGCTTTGTTGACTATTGTGCCATGTTCATCCAGCTTGTTCCTAAATACCCATTTCAGCCCAATAATCTTCTTGTTCTTGGGTTTTGCTTCCAAGTGCCATACTTTGTTTCTTTCAAACTCATTCAATTCGTCTTGTATAGCTACCACCCAATCCGAATCTTGTAAACCTTCTTCATGATTCTTGGGTTCCATTGTTGATAGAAAAGCAAAGTGTGCACAAAAGTTTCTCATTTGTGACCTTGTTTGTATGCCTTTATTCATGTCGCTTATGATCAAGTCTAGTGGATGTGATTTTTGGTGTTTCCACGGTCTTGGAACAAAGTCTCTAGTGGAGACAGATGTGGAAGCAGGCTCACTGACTTGATTCTGATTTGGTTCACCATCATTTCTTTCTTCTTGAGCTTCTCTTAGGATATCTTGATTAGGAACTGCAGGCTGTTCCAGTTCTGCCTGTGGCTCCTGTTCTTGATTTGGTTCAGCATTCTGAACCTGTTGTTGTTCTTCTTGATCTTGCTCTTTTGTGTATTTACTTCATCGTCCAAATTAGCAAGATCTATCTTAAAATCACCTGTTTCTTGTTCACTTGTCATAAAGTTAGTTTCATCAAATATTATGTGAACGGATTCCTCAACACACATTGTTTTCTTATTGTAAACTCTATAGGCTTTACTATGAGATGAATAGCCAAGAAATACCGCTTCATCACTTCTTTCATCGAATTTACCTATATTTCGTTTTCCATTAACATGCACAAAACATCGACATCCAAAGACTCAAAAATATGAAATATTAGGTTTAATTCCTTAAAATAATTCGTAGGGGGTTTTAGAAGTGATTGGTCTAATTAAAACGTGATTTAATATATAGCATGCAGTATTAACGGCTTCGGCCCAAAAATTTCTAGGTAGACCACTAGCTATTAACATGGTTCTAGCCATTTCCTCTAAGGTTCTATTCTTACGTTCAACCACACCATTTTGTTGTGGTGTTCTAGGTGCGGAAAAATTGTGACTTAAACCATGCTCGTTGCAATAATCCATAAACTTTGAATTTTCAAATTCTTTTCCATGATCTGATCTTATGTGGACAAGTTGATTGTTACTAGATTTCTGAATTTTAGTAGCGAATGCAACAAATTCATCAAAAGCCTCGTCTTTGCTAGATAAAAATAAAGTCCATGTAAATCTACTGTAATCATCAACGTTAACAAAAACATATCGCATACCGCTGCGACTTTGGATTCTCATAGGTCCACAAAGATCCATATGAATTAATTCAAGTGGTCTTGAGGTGGTCACGACATTTTTAGGTTTGAAGGATGACCTTGCATGTTTTCCTTTGGCACAAGGATCACATACTTCATTCTTTTGAAATTTTAGGGACGGTAATCCTCTTACTAGGTCTTTAGATCGTAAAGAATTAAGCAATGAAAAACTAGCATGACCTAATCGTTTATGCCAAAGAAGAGGGTCATCTTCTATAACGCTTAGACATGTTAAACTGGTTTTAGGAACAGTGTGCAGGTCCACCACGTAGGTGTTCCCTTTTCTGATTTCTTCCAGAATGATGTCTCCTGTGTCGTTCCTAGAAATGATGCACTTTTCAGAAGTAAAGTTTACAGAGTTACCTTTGTCGCAAAATTGAGAAATACTTAAAAGATTGTGCTTTAAATTCTCGACCAAAAATACATTATCTATAGCATGAGAACTTGACCTTCCTATCTTTCCTTTTGCAATGATTTCACCTTTCATGTTGTCGCCAAAGGTCACAGTTCCTCCATCATAGGCTTCTAGTGAGAGAAATTTTGATCTATCGCCTGTCATGTGCTTGGAACAGCCACTGTCGAGATACCATGAGCTGTTCCCCCTCATTAGAACCTGCAAAACGAACTTAGTTGTTAGAGGGTGGAACCCAGCCATCCTTGGGTTCCATGTCGATTATACAAGAATCATATTTCTTAATCCAAACTCTATCGACATATATTTGGTTCGTTTTGTTGTGTTGTTCCCTTTTTAAACATTTATGTTTCAGGTGCCCAATTTTGCCACAAAAGGAACAGACCTTTTTACTTGGGAGATCAACGTAAACCTTTTTCTTCTTATCATGTTTGTCATATCCTAGACCTTCGGTTCCTTTGGTTTTAGCATTAAGAATCCATTTGGGAACTTCTTTAATTTTCCCTTTTTCTCTTGAATTTAATTCAAGCTTAAGTCGATCATTTTCTTTTAAGGCGGATTCTAGGTCTAATTTCATTTGTAGAAGAACACATTTAATTTCTTTATTAGACTCATAATTTACTTCCATCTCAAATTGCTTAAGTTGATTCAATTCAATATTTAACATGATGTTTTCTTCTTTAACCTTTTCTATAGCTTCTTTTAACATCACATTATTATCAAGCAATTCAAAGAATCGAGTTTGCACATCGGACCTAAAAGAATTAAGGTAGGGTATTTGGTCTTTGCACGCTTTAAGGTCTTTTTCTGTTTCGAGACAGATGACTGTTTGTTTTTCTAAATTTTCGTGAGATTCTAAAATCATTTTAATTAATCTATGTTTATCCAATTTAAATAAATAATGAGAAAATGGATCAGAAGACAGTACCTCTTTTCCTTTAGACTTCTCATCATGCGTTGCCATGAGACATAGATTGGCTACTTCTTCTTCTTCAACGGGAGCTTCGGTTTCGGCTTTGCGTAAATCGACTTTGTTGAAGTTTCTTTTTGTAGGTTGTCTTCCTGTTTCTCTTGCTTTCCCTTTAACTTTCTCATTCTTCCATAATGGGCAATCCTTGATGAAATGCTCGGTACTTCCACATTTGTAGCATTCATATGTTTTGGAATTTGAAGTTCCTCTTTCTTTGTTGTTTCTTTGATTTTTATACTTGTTGTTCCTGAAAAACTTCTTAAATCTACGTACCAGCATTGCTGCCTCTTCCTCATCAGTTTCTGATTCTTCTTGATCATTCGCTGTCAGAGCCAGACACTTGTTCCTGGAACTGTCAGTTGTTCCCAGATGTAATTCATGAGTCATAAGGGATCCATCCAACTCTTCCAGATTAAACTTTGTGAAATCTTTAGATTCTTGAATGGCTGTGACCTTCGCTCTCCAACGATCATCTTGAGGTAGGCTTCTTAGGATTTTTCGCACTTGTTCATCTGAGGGAATTAGCCTTCCAAGGGAGACAAGCTCATTCGTGATGTTCGTGAACCTAGTAAACATTTCTTGAATGCTTTCTTTAGGTTCCATAACAAATCTTTCGTATTTGGACATGAGCAAGTCAATCTTAGAACGCTTAACTTCACTCGTTCCTTCGTGGGTAACCTCAAGCAGATCCCAAATTTGTTTGGCGGTTCTGCATCCCATAATGCGATTATGTTCGTTTGGACCAAGCCCACAATGAAGCAATTTAATAGCAAGAGCATTCATTTCCATCTTTTGAAAATCTTCTTTCTCGTATTCTGTAATAGGTTTGGGAACAGTCTCGTTATTGGAGTTGGTAGTTGTTACCTCAAAATCTCCAATTTCGATGACTCTCCAAACATGATAATTTTCAGCTTTGATGAAGATCTCCATCCTATTTTTCCAATACGTATAGAATTTGCCATCGAACATTGGTGGTCTCTGAGTAGAGTACACTTCTTCCATGCGTTCGTTCATTTTCAGCATCTCTAATAAACCAAGATACGGCTCTCAGGGTTTCCTGATCAAATGAGGAAAAGGGCTCTGATACCAATTGTAGAAACACTTAGAGACAATGAACTGCAACAAGAGGGGGGGTGAATTGTTGCTTTTGCCCTTAGAGTATTTTTTGCCCTATTTTCTTGCGGAATTTGAATAATAAAAATACTCAAGACAAAATAAAGAAAACTAAAACGAAACACCAAGATTTAACGTGGGAAAAAGAACCACGACCCTCTAGGGATTTCTCTTCTCTATTATTTTATGTAAATCAATTCTCTATTACATAAAATAGTTTCTCCTTCTCTTTCTCTATTCTCTTCTCCTTCTCTTTCTCAATTCTCGGTTTCTCCTTCTTGTTCCCTTTCTCTATTCTCTTTCTCTTTCTCTATTCTCAATTCCCCCTTAGACTTACCCAAGTCTAATTACAAATTCTCTCAAATAAACCCTTACAAGATTTATCTAAAATGGATGAACAAAACAAGAATTGCACAAGGATTTAATCTTGAAATTAATTAGCAATTAAAACCGTTCAAGATTTCCTATTCTTTGATTTAGAATACTCACGAAAATATTGGGCACAAAAATATTTTTTAGAAAAATATTTTCTCTTGAAATGATCACCAAATGTGCCGGTTTGCAAAACTCCATTTAAATACTATTTAGATCTTGCAAAGCCTTAATCCCATGATCTTAAGATGTGGGAATAGTGGGCTAGTTGACGTGAGTAAGTGGATAGAAAACTTGGTGGTTACTCCAAGTTTTTCTTGTCTTCTAGCTAAAAATAGCTAAGACAAAATATAAGAAATCTAATTTTAAGATTTAAATTAAAAAGTTAGTTATTTTAATTTAAGATCTAGATTTAAAATATTTTTAAGATAACTACCTTGTGCAACCTAGATTTTATCACCCGTACAACAAAACTAAAAAAGAAAAATTAAAATTAAAATTATTTTTTTAATTAAATTTGTTGACTTCTTCTCTGACCGCTGATCTGGGAACACCGCACTGTCTCTGAATGACCAATCTTCGAATTTGACTAGATCTTGAAACAGTTACTTAGTAATCCCTTTTCAACTTCGAATGGTCCATCAACGACCCTTTTTAAAGATCGGATATTTGACCTATCACAATAATCTCAAAAACATAATATGTTTGTTTATAAATGTTTATGTTATCATCAAAACCAAATGGGCCAACAAATGATATTTGGATGAGAATTTTAATTAAAGGAAGGTGCGAAAAAGAAAGAAGGGTTGATATGAATAGAAATGTCGTAAAGTTTATATTGTCGTAAGTCTATTGAATGATCTATAAGTATTGAGGTAAATGTAAATTTATGATGGAGAATATTCTAAATGATTTACGATGTTGAAAGGATAAATTTGAGAATTAAAATAATTGAGTGGTTCAAATTATGTCAAGCCTTATTTATGGTTAATGTGAGTTGAAGTTCATTAGGCAAATAAGAATCAATTAATGGAAGCCTTGAATTGCATATATGGGAAAATTTAAAGATAAATTATACTTATGGAAAATGAATATTTGATTAGAAGCTAATTGTATTGATGCTAATTGTATTAAGGTGATCGAAAAGCTATTAACTAGGGGAACAGAAGTGTTTGTTTAAACCATGATTGGATGAGACATTAAAGGATAAAAGTTGAATGGGATAAGTTGTGTAAAATTATATTAATGGTGAAACGGATGATCGAAATAAAGGTTAAGAATCGTATCTAATTGAATGCCAAGAGTATGGAAGCTATTTGGGAAAAATGTGTTTTAAGCTTAAAGTGTTAAGGGTCATGTATTAAAGGTGGATGTGAACGTATTATGAGTGGAAGTTAAACGATAACGATTGAGTTATAAGTTATTAAAGGTTGAAAGTCGAAAGTAATCAAGGAAATTTTCTGATTTGAGGTTCAAGTTATTTAATTATGAGATATAAAATGTGTGCTTTAAAGTGATAATTTCGAAGTATATCGGGGGTTAAAAGAGTTCTTAAGTGAAGTTTTGCAGTCATTTAGGAAAATCAAGTAATTTAAAGAATTGGATTTTCAAATTGAGGATACAAAATGGTTGAAATAATTAAAACAAGTAAAGGTTTGTTAAAAAGTATTCAAGTATGACATAAGAGTTGATGTGCGGATTCAGTAAGTTAGTTTGACGAGAAAACAAATTTAATTTTGAAAATAAAACTACCTATCTCTTTTGGAAGGGAAACTCTATCAAGTTTTTTGCAAATTGTCAAAACACCTTTGTTTAAAAGTTTAAAATATTTGCAAATATTGTTTTAAATTCTAGTTATCAGTTTACGATTTTATGTTCGATGTGCAAATGGGTTTTGCATCATGAGTTTTGTGCTTTTGGAAATTATTTTGAGTCGTGATTGAATCATAAACATTGTTTTAAACTTGAATGGGTGCTGAATATCGGAGTTCAGGTTTTCAGTTAAGTCTTGAACGTTGAACTATTTAAGGTTTATCCTTAAGTTGGGGAGAATATAAGTTTAATATGTTTTATAATTAGTAGAGTAATTTCTGGGACGAAATTATTTAAGTTGGGGAGAATGACACAGCCCCTATTTTAGCGGCTTAATTAATGGTAATTAATCAAGCTAATTTGGGTTATCAGATTTTAAGTATGTTATTTTATTGAGACTCGAAATAATATTTTATTATTTTAGATATCAGTTTTATTATTTTTTGGGGACAAAATAAATTATACGACGAAAATTATAGATATATTATCCACCTCATACTGTGATAAGTATGAGTAGGAATGAAATACCCACGTATGGCCTGGCTTATGACTCACACCTCTCAATCTTACTCACCAAACCTCTACCTAAGCTATATATCTATAAGAGTATTTTTACTACTCTTTCCTTCACACCACTATCATCTTCCTCATAGTATCTGAAGAAAACAAAGCTGAAATCTATATTCATCTCTTCAAAAAGAAGAACAAAAACTCTGATATTAGTTTGTTGTGGCTATCGAGCCACAGGTCGGATTCAACCTAGACTTTTATAAGTCTTCCGCTGTGCTTTGTAGACAGTATTATAATATTGTTTACACCGGTTTGGGCTGTTTCAGATTAACAATGAACAACGAATAAACAATTAACATTGAAAAAGGATTAGTTAACAATGAACGATGAATAATGAATAATGAGCAATAAACAAGGAACAATGATAAATGAACAGTGAACGATGAATAATGAGCAATTAATGATGAACAATGAGCAATTAATGATGAACAATAAACAAGGATCCATGATCAATGATTTATGAAAAATGAATGATGAACAATGAGCGATTAATGATGAACGATGAACAAGGATCAATGATAAATGATCAATGAACAAAGACGATGAACAATGATTGGTGAACAATGAACAAGGATCAATGATCAATAGACAATGATTGATGAACAATGAATGATGAGAAATGAACAAGGATCAACAAACAATGAACAGTGAACAATGCACAAGGATCAATGATCAATGATCAATGATCAATAAACAACGAATGATTAACAATGAACTATGAGTGATGAACAAGGAACAAGGATTAATGATCAATGATCTATTAACGATGAACAATGAATGCTGAAAAAGGATCCATGATCAATGAATATTGAATGATGAACAATGAAAAAGTATCATTGATAAATGAAAAATGAACATTGAACAAAAACAATGAACGATGATATAGGGATGGGCAAGGGTCTTGGACCCTAAGGGAGACCCGACCCGAGCCTAATTTTAAGGGTTTGGGTCCACCTTTTTTTTGACCGTATGGATCTGGTTCGAATATGGGTCCATGACCTCATGGTCCAGTTTCGGGTCCGGGTATACACATTTGAGACGCAAATTCGACCCATGTCCCATTTACATCTTTTAAAAAAAATTATACATTAGCTATCATGTGTATTTAATTGCTCGATTTGAAATTTTATTATATTTTTGGACATTGCATTATTTTGAACTTTGTCGGTTCATGTAATCTAACATTTGGTCGTTGTATCAATACTTTAAAAATTAAAGACTTTATCAATATTTCGTTATAAGAGCTTGAATGTTGAAAAACTTCATATATATCGCTCAATTAGTATAAAGTATTAGAAGATCCTCGTTATTTGAAAATGTTTAAATAGCTTTATGCAAATTCGTCGAAAATTTTACTTCATAATATAATTTTAAAAAAATTTTAGGAAAAAAAATAATATTGTGCTCGACCCTGATTCAGACCCTAGACCCGCTAGACCCTAAGGGTCTGGGTCCGGGTCTAAAATTTTTAGACCCTACGAATCCGGGTTCGGGTCTGGGTGCAATAAAAAAATTAGGGTCTGAATTTGGCTCTTGCTAGACCCGACCTAGATTTGACCCATGTCCATCCCTAACCAGGACTCTTTGTACTCCCTTTGTTTCCCTATGAACAAAAGGCCAAGGGTATTTCTTCAGTGTACATTGAGGCTATAAGGGATATGTATGACAGGGTGTCAACCAAAATCCAAACACCGGTGGGGATAACGGAGCGTTTTCCGGTAAGAGTCGGACTGCACCAGGGCTCGTCTCTAAGTCCTTTCATTTTTTGCGGTTATTATAGATGAGATTTCTAAATCTATCTGGGAGACGGTACCATGGTGCATGCTTTTTGCGGACGATATCGTGATGGTGGCCGAGACTAAAGAGGAGGTTAATAATAAATTAGCTGAGTGGAGAGAAGCTTTAAAAGGTAGAGGGTTGCGCATTAGTCGTACAAAGACCGAGTATTTGCGTTGTGACTTCAGTGGGACATCACCGATAGGGGAGACAGAGGTGACCATTGGTGAAGAAGTTGTTAAAAGTACGACCAAGTACAAGTATTTGGGTTCGATCATCCAAAGGGATGGGGAGATTGACGAAGATGTAACTCACCATATCCAAGCGGGTTGGCTCAAGTGGAGGGCAGCTAACACGGTACTTTGTGATAAGAAGTTCCCAAGTAAGTTAAAGGGAAAGTTTTACAGGATGGCAATCAGACATGCTATGTTATATGGGGCAGAATGTTGGCCTGTGAAGAAGATTTTTGAGCATAAAATGGAAGTCACAGAAATGCGCATGTTGAGGTGGATGTGCGGGCACACATTGATGGATCGAATTAGGAACCAAGAGTTTAGAGACAAACTCGGGGTTGCCTCTATCTCTGGAAAATTGCGCGAAAGTAGATTGAGATGGTTTGGATATGTGGAACGAAAGACATTCGACGCCCCTGTTCGGAGGGTAGAAAGCATTATAGTAGAGGGTAAGAGAAGTCGGGGAAGGCTAAGAGAACATAAGATGAGCAAATTAAAATTGACATGCACGAGTTGAACCTCTCTAAGGACCCGACTAGGGACAGGGGTAGTTGTAGGCATCTTATTCATGTTTTAGATTATTGATTCTTTGGAAGTATATTCTGGGGTTCTTATCCTCATCATTTTTCGACCCGGGGGACTCCTTTTGGTCGTGCTCTCCTTTATGGGTATGAGTTGCCGTCGTCCTTCCCTCCCCAGACCCTGTCTATAGTTCTCTATGGACGGGAAACACTGGGTAAGATCATGATGATGATGATGATGATGGTTTCCCTATGAACACCCTTAATGTCTCCTACCGTACGAATGGTTTCCGCCATAGTCTCCCACATTTGATTTGTATCATCTGATGTTCTTGGGTAACCCGTCTTGATCTTGCTTGACAAGGTTTTGACCGTATCCCTTTAAGTCTACCCCACATGAATTTCCCTGCCCTTTAACTTCTTCTCGGCAATCTTTCTCCTCATACGAAATACTAGTACTAATAACCTATGTTGGGTAGGCATCTTTGTGCCAAGCACAACCTTACAATCCAAGCACGAACTCCGATCAACCCTCCGTACTAAAAAGTAATCAATTTGAATATAGAGGACCGAAGTTTATTAGGAACCCCTTTGTAATATTGCACTTTGGTTGTCAGTATAAATAGTAGTTATGAGTAATTGATGTAATTTTAATATATAAATCTTTTCGACTAGGTTAATGATTATATTAGTTTCACTTCATTCATTTCATTTTTTGACAAAGTTTGGTTTAAATCGCAAATTACTATGAACCAAATTGTAATTTATTATTTAGCCTGTTTTACGGTCTAAACCTTAAGGTTTGCTTTTTAAAAAAAAAAAAAAATACATTATTCGGTTTGGTCATGCGTTTTATTTTGTAGACCAGACTAGACTACAAACCGTACTATGACCTAAAACCATAATTTTTTTATAAAAAAATAGGTTACTACCTCGATATTTTCAGATGTAGTTATTACTCGAGTGATATTTATGCAATCAACTAATTACAAATTATTATATTGTGATCATAGGTTTGAAATGTTTGCACAGACGCATGTATTAAATTTGAAAAAAAAAAATAAAAATTGTAGAATAGACTAAACCACACAATAGTAGAATGGTTTCGCAGATCCGATCTAGTAATTTAAATGGTCTGATCCGATTAGGAAAAATTTCCAAACTAAATTTTTAGTTTGACAGATTTTAACGTTAGACAAGACCAAATCGTATCGTATGCGCCCCTAATGGTAATAGAAAATTATGTATAAAAAAATATTTTATTCATCAAAGATTTAATATTCTAAAGGATATATTATAAAATTCAACATTACAAATCATTTTCATTACTACTTCCTCCGTTCCATTTTAGTTGCATCATTGGGCTTGGCACAATATTTAAGGGTTGTCAAATCAGTATGGTATAAGTAGGTATGATGTATGATTAATGGTGAAATGTGGGGTAGAAATAAAAAAATTATTATAAATAGAGTGGTTGTGACTTGTTAGTATATTAAATAATTAATATGATGATGTATGATTGATGGTGATATGTAGTAGAAATAAAGTGAAGATAAAATAAATAGATTATTTTTGCCAAAAATAGTAATGTTGCAAGTAATATAAAACTTCAAAAAACAGTAAGTGTTGCAAGTAAAATGAAACAAATGAAGTACCATTTTACATCAACAACTAAACATACCATGTTAAATTAGTAAAAAAATATCCTAATGGATATATTATAAAATTTAACATTGCAAATTATTAACATTACTAATACCAATAACCAAACATACCTAAACTCTTAGTTAGCGAATCAAGAACACAAAAGATATTTTTAGGAGAAGATCGAATAAGCAATTCATAATAAACTGAAGATAAGTGAAACTATATACACAAATCAGTAATTACTTAAAGCCAATGTGCAATATCCAATTTCCATGTCTTTAACATGATTTGATTCCCATAAAGTTTAGTACGATTTAGAACATATATACAAAACAACCAAGCATATGGAAATGATGCATGGTGAAGAATTCGACTTTTCCTTGATACGAGAAGCCAACTTGAGCAGCAGCAGTCCTCCAGCATGATACGATCAATGACAAAGTCGAGAAATCTATTTAGTTGCAATGTTAGGTGCTTAGAAAAGACCGAATGTTGCATGGAGGGTTGCAGGAGTCCGCTTCAATGCTTTAACACTCAACGGGCTGTTCTTGCTCTGTTAAGCAAATGCAGGAGATTATCAGCTCTAACACTTCAATTATACAGGTAGAAGATAATAGTGATTAGTGAAATAATGTGTGTTTACCTTGTTGCAGGTACCCCTTCTGGTGTTGCAGACGGGATAGTCATGGGGACAGCAGCTAGAGTGGTCAGCACAGCAGACAGCAGACTCCAATGGACAACAACCCCAGGAAAAGCAGTAAGAACCATATTCAAAGACACAGCAGCAGGTGGTAGCAGAAGGGCATGAGTAGTATGAATCACAAGTCACAGTGGGTGATGGCGGAGATGGTGGAGTAGGGCCTGGGTTAGGAGGGTTGTCTCCGGTTTTGACTGGGTAAGAGGCCTCAATGGCAATACCACATTTACCGGATCTCAAACCCTTAACATTCCTCTCCATCCTTATGTAACCGTTCTCTCCCCAGTCAGCGCCCCATGAATTCCTCACAAGCCAGTAGTCCTTGCCATCCTCAGTGCCATAACCAACAGCTGTAACACCATGATCCACATCTGTTCCACATCTTCCAGTAAAAACACCCTGCATTTATACACAAAAGTAATAGTTTTTTCAGAAACAGAGATAGGGATCAAAGATTTACTTCAGCAAAAAAAAAGGCATCGACCAGCGCTTATACTTACCGATTGATACAACTGGAAGGCATAGCCACCGGCTTCAATGGCAACACTTACTGGCTGGTGAGCAACTGCCTTCTGCAATGCCTTTTCATCATTCTCAGGAACATCTTCATATCCATCAATTGTAACGACCTTGGCATTTTTCTGCAAGAATGTAAAAAGTGTGAATCAAGACGTCAATCTGGTAAAAAGTACTGCCGTATGACTGTCATAGCAAAATTAATTTTTAAAAAAGCATGCTACAGACCTTAGCCTGATCACAAGTCCCGTCCTTTTGTTTGTAAGGATAGTCTGCTTCAGTATCGATACCACCATTGTTAATGATGAACTCAAATGCGTAGTCCATAAGACCACCATCACATCCAGAATTGTAAGAAGTGTCACAATCAACAAGCTCTTGTTCAGACAAAGCCACCAAATCTCCGGTAACAATCTGATTTATTCCTTCCACAGCAGCAATAGCAGAGAATGCCCAACAACTCCCTTCATTTTAAAAAAGTAAAACGGTCAAAAAGTGCCAGATCTTAAGAAATCATAACTCTATCAAACCTCACTAAATCTCTGACATAATAAGTTCTTGCAAAATCAATATCAAAAGTAATAATGATTGCAATAAGATACTTAATAAAGGTTAAGTTTGCTTTCAAATTACAGATTGCACTTGAGTTGTATTCCAGTACCGAAGAAAATTCAAAATTGGTTCATAGTCAAATAATTTGATAAGAAACTAAACAAGATCAATATACAAATCAATCATCAAGATTATCTGTCTTCCATGTTGAAGTTGCTCCATTTGATCCCAAAATGTGAAAGTTCTTTGGGTTAAATTGCCAAATTGTAGTAACTACAACTATCCATAAATGTTGAATGGTGACAGACAAAATTTACATGTATATATGCAAACTAGTGGAAAATCTAAAGTGTGGCCCAATATAAACGTCAAAGGCCAAAAAGAAAGATATAACTAGAAAAATGAAAAACTATTAAAGATATTTCGCAAGGGACCAGCAACAAAAATTAAAAATAAGTTCATACCCCACTATAGATAGTAGATAGACAGTGATTATGGCCCATGATAAAGAAAGAAATTCCATCAGTCAACATCGCCAAAAGAATCTTAGACAGATTAAGCAAATAATCTCATTTCTTTAAAAACTTTTAGATAATCGTATACTAATAAAAATGTTGGAAAATGACAAATATTATTTTTAAAGAGCTAGACAAATGGATTTATTTAGTTAGATTAAAAGTCGATTACATGACAATATTTATTCATTTAAAATTTCATTTTTTAAAATTGAAGCTAATTAGGTAAGATATTTATATAATTATTATGGCAATTCTATATTTCTAACTTAGAATTAGATATTTAATTGAATAAAAAAGGTGGTCTATTCAATTAATAATTTTTTAAAAAATCAGTATTAAAATTTGCTTTAGAAAGTCATGCATTCGATAAAATTAAACACGATAATATATATAGAGGCTTTTTTTATATATAATTCATACACATAAGTTCGTTCATAACACGAATATCTATAATAGTTTGATAATAAAAACCCAACAAAATTTTCATTTATACAACAATTTAGGTTAATAAGTTTAAAATATATCCAAAGATATTCTAGAGAATGAATGTAACGGAATACACCATTTAACTAGGGGCAAAGAAAAGAATATAGATACCCAATTTAGTTTAAAAAATTAAGACCCTTTATCAACCATTTAAAATTCTAGTCCATACATTTTGAAGAGAGAAATATAATGCTAATGATTTTGGGTTTAATCCATTAAATTTTGACTTGATACTGCTAAAACCTGAAGAAAAGAGACTAAAAGGTAAAAAGAAATATAGGAAGGTAGAAGAACCGTTGCATATTAAAATCAAACAACATATGATAGATTGCTGATTCTCAGATATTCTTCTATGTAGCTTGAAAAGATTGGTATCAATACATTTGATGGAAGAATAGATCATTAGTGTAAGGATTAGAGAATATAGCTTAAGATGAATCTAGGAAAAAGAGGAGGGCACATTACCAATGGAGCTACACTTGACTAACGAATTATAAGGAGTTAACATATAAGGTAGGAGTATCTGTTTTCTGAGGTCTTAGGTGGTGGGGCGCCTTGAATTGCCTAGAATCAACTCTACACCTATCCATCAAACATTATTACCTAAGCAATCCAGATAATCCACTGCAAATTATTTTCCTAGAAGTATATTTGAATTTTTAAAATCCCCCATTTAGAAAAATGACTTACATTTTCACAGCTTGTTCCATTTAGAAAAATTATCTTCGATTTGCGACGCAAAATGTAAAAATCGCTTCTCTTGACCTTCCTATAGCTAGCCACAAATACTTGATGTATTTGAGACTTGGATCAATATGAGTAAACTTACAGTAAAAACTAAAGTAGAAAAGTTAAAATTAACATTTGAATATAAAATTATTGTTGGACGTTGATTTATTTTAAGAAAAATTTGTCAAAACAATTTTAACTGCCTCCTCAATTTAAAAAAATTCTTAGTATTGGTAAACTCAAAATTATCCTTACAATTGGTGCACCCTTCTCATAAAGTAGATAAATAGTAATCAATATTTTTGTCAAATTTTTCTCATTTTTATTGGGAATAACTTTTTTTTTAATAAACTAGATAAATAAGTGAGCTGCTTAACATCGTCCTAAATATTTCACCCATGTAATCCTAATTTTTTTTCCTAAATTCCCCTAACCTATTTAATTAAATGATGTTTTTAGATATATTTAAAGGAGAAAATCCTGACTTTTAATTCTTTGTTGCGATTTTGTATCTATATTATTGTATATAATTGGAGTATATACCAATTATTTTGTTGGTCTAATTTTTATGTCTGAGGTTTTCAAATCAAATTCAGAAAAATTTAGTTAAATTTCTTTCCTCTATAAAAACTATCTTAGAAAATAAATTTTAATGAAGTCTAGAGAATGTATTGTTTTATTTTCTAATTCTACTTTGACCATTCTTTTTAGTTCACTATAAGTTTTGAAGACTCCAAACAAAAATTATACTACCTCCTATTCAGCAAGATTGTCCCATTTGACTTTTGGCACTATTCATTCATCACTCTTAATTTGTATTTTACTCTTAATCTATAAGTTAAAACATAGTCATGTGGGATCTTGTTTGATTCGTCTCAATACAACGATTATTAATATCAAATTTTTATAATTTTTAATTAACAATAATTGGAGATATTAAGGGTTAAAATGTTGCCTCGGCATATGTGAAAAGTCAAATGGGACAATCTTGGTGAATAGGAGGGAGTAATAGCTTAGTGATATAAAATATTTTTAAGTGAGCATCACAGTAGAAATTTTTTTTTTTCAACTCCATTCAGAAAATCATGGCTTTTTTCTTAACTTTTATTTCATTAACTTACAATTATCTATCCGTTATAATCCGTTTAATAATTCCTGCACAAAGCCCATGTAAAGGGAAAAAAAAATTCCATGATTAACGCAACATCGTTTTTAGGTTAAAAAGCACAAAATTCTGATTTCCACCCAACTGAAAGCAGCCACTTGCTCCTATTCACTCACAAACAAAACAGGTACTCAAGTCCTATTAGTCAATTTCCCCAATTTCGGAGAAATATCCGTTCACAACACAACAAATTCACAACTATGAAACGTAACCAAATTGAATCAGATTACAAATTAAATCACAGAAATTGCAATCAACATCATCCACGATGAATAAAAAACATCTATCAGTTAATAAGAATCATCAAAACTATCATCAACAAAGTAAAAAAGTAGGAGTAATATTTAGATAAAGTAAACAACTAAAACCAACGCAATCAAAACCAAAATAAATATATTTCAAATAAATGAATCAATCTAAACCGGTGCCATCACTAATTAATTAATAATTTAAACAAAAAGTAAGCTAATTCTCCAGATAAAGTAAACAACAAAAACCAATTTGAGATTAAGTTTAGCATCTTCATTATCAATTTGATTGACAAGAGTAAAAAAGATAATCGAAAGAAAGTAAACTTACCACACGCCCCTTGATCTTTGACGGAAGCAACAGCACCTTTCTCTCTCCAATCAACAGATTCCGGCAACTGATCACCTTCCTTAACGGCATACCGGTCACTCTTTACCTTCATCTTAGACAACAATCTCATGGAATCTTTCTTCGTCTTCTTCCCCAAATAAATAGATCTAAACTCATCATTGGTCAAATCAGCAAACTTATTAAGCCCTAATTTAAACGTTTGTGACTCATCAGAATTATGTTGGTCAATCAACTTAAGATTATCCTTAAAAATCTCAAATCTCTTCTCTTTTTCTCCCAAAGCATTGTAATTTTTCTTGTGTTTGACTAGCCATGTTTCATAAATTCGCATCACTTCAGCGTCGGATCTACCCGACGAGGAGGCGAGATTGTGGTTGCGATCGTAGGAGATGATCGACATATCCAAGGCGGAGGAGAGAGAAAGAAGGGAGAAGAGAAGAAGGAAAGAGAAATAGGAGGGTTTGGAGAACGCCATTATTGTTGGAGAGATGAAGAAAAGAGGGGAAATGATATTTGTGAGAGGAAAGGGGAGGTGAAGAAGAGTTTATATAAAAAAAAGGGAGGTTAGTTGAGTAAGGAAAGTGGACTGCTATTAAAGAAAGAGTGCAATTATATGAGATAAGAGATGACTAAAGACAAAAAAAATATCAAAAATTAGAAAACAAAATTAAAAATATATACACTTTTTTTTTGAAAGGAATAATATATACACACTTAGTTGTTAGTTAATGTTAAGAAAATTTGATATATAAATAATTTAATCTTTTCCTCATCCACTACTAAAGAATTTTAAATTATTTTTTAATAAATTAATCTTTGTTCTAACTTGTTATCTCCATACTAATAAAGTGTAGTATGCTAATAGCAAATTAAGAACAAAGATTAATTTATTATAAAATAAAAGGTTGATAGTAAACTAAAGATAAAAGTTTTATTATAAGAAAATAATTTAAAGATGAGATTATTCAAAGTGAATGGATAATAAAATGAAATATTAATATCAATTAATTTATTTTTAACTTTTCATTGTAAGTGTTTCATTTAATGTACACTTTACAAAAATTATGTTGATTTTTTTGACATAGTAAGCTTTGATTTTCTTAAATCTAAAAAAGTTTAATATTTTTATGGTGCTCATATACTTTCCATTAACTTTCTTATTATTATAATATTAACAGATGTATTTGTCTCACTAACTTTATATTAACATCTTTAACGTTTTTCGTTTATTTTTTTTAAATATACATACAGCTTGTGCTTTTTCTCTATTATCTTTATTATTCAATTATATATATATATATATATATATATATATATATATATATATATATATATATATATATATATATATATATATATATATATATATCATTCGCTGCGAAAACATCACATTTAGATTATTTTCTAATACTAACTTTTTTCATACATTTACATACAACAAACCATATTACTAATAATAGAAAATAATATGGTATGTTGTCAGCCAAGACGCCCTATAAAAAGGGTAAGATGGGCGTTCATCCAACTCCCACAAAGAAATGTCTTTTGCTTGTAGCAGGTATTGAACCTTGAAACACTAGTGGGCAAGGAAGACACTAGATAACAAAGCTAGATACAACTACTGGTAGTTTATCAATTTCTTTCAATATAGCACAAGAATTCTATATGCACCGACATTAATTATCAAATGGAAAATTCACAAATCTCCACCCGATAGCACTGAGGTTTATCCGATTTTTTTTACTTAAAAACATTATTTGGAAACAATAATTCTTCTATCTACTGCTGGTTAGGGATGACAATTCAGTCCGAATCCGACCCTAGTCCGATTCGATCCAAGGAAAATAATCCGATTCGAGTCCGAGGAAAAAGTCATCCGACTCCGACTTTATGATCCGAGTCCGAGTTAGAGACGGATCGGAGGTGGACCTGATTAAAAATCCGAGACTCCGACCCTGTAGGACATTTGACTTTGAATTTGACTTTTACACTTATATTTTGTTTCCTTTAAAACTCTAGACGTGACTGATTCAAGCTCTCTCTTATACTAGTTGTAATTTTCGATTTTGAAAAACTATTTGGTATCTTTATTTTGATTAATGAATCAAGATACGACAGATGAAATCAAGACAAATAAAATACGTAAAATCAAAATACGAGAAAAATTTGTTAAATTGTAGTAGTAGTAGAATTATTTCTCTGGTTAAACTTGAATTCAAATTGAAGTACATATTTTTTGTTAGATTGTATTTGAAAAATGTATTTTGTTAATTTTTTATACTTTCAAATCATTAGTACAATATCATGACGATACTTTTTGATAATAATCTGAAACTGCATCCGACTCCGTTGGAGATCCGAGAGTCCGAGTCGGGGCAAACATGGAGTATGCATAATCCGACTCCGAGTGGAGGTGGACCGAAAACAAAAGTCCGACTATTATCCGGAGCAAAGTCGGAGTATGTATAATCCGAGCCGAGTCCGACCCATTGCCATCCCTACTGCTGGTTGGTTGTACCCCTAAGTTAAAACCCATCGTTTTCCTTCATTAGTTTTTTCTTTTTTTTCCAAAAACAAAAACCCTAATGTTTTTCATTTTCCCCAAATCAGTATATATCACATGTGTTTTATATGTCCCCTTCACAATGTAAAAATACTTAATATAACTAATTCAAATTGGTACAACAACGATTCATAATGACTATTTCAATAGGCAAAAATACCTACTAAAACTAGTTTAAATGCCACTAAATCAGTAAATAAAATTTTTTTTAATGTCACTAACGGCCCTTTTGGTAACTAATACCAAATGGTGGGAATAGTAATGTAATATTAGTGTAAATTTGTTAAAAATATCTCTTGATAAATTTAATGACCATACTTATTCTCCTTCAACAAGTTTATTTAATTTTTTCACAAAATTTATTCCAATGCATTACCACTTAAAATATGTGGTATTATGTGGTAATGAAAAATTGTGAACAAAAAAACTTTTTTATGATCAAACTTTCATTACATGGTAATGACATGATACATAACAAATCATTCTCATTACCACGTCATTTAGTGTCACTAACCAAACGGGTCGTAAATCAAATATCGCGAAAAATTAAATTTGTTGTAGTGGGTATGAGTACATAGAATATGAATATAAGATAAAATTAAATCTTACTTATACACCATAAAAATGTCTATAAAAATAATTGCATAATTAATTAACTAATTTCTCTTAGTTACGAAATAGTGTATTTTTTTATAAGAAAAAGGAAAATTTGTCGAGAATAATCCCAACTATCACCCGTTGGCTAGAAATAATCCCAACTATTGATTATTTTTTAATAATCCCAACTATTGATGAAGTTTGCTGAAAACAGTCCCACTCTATTTTCAACCGGCTATAGCAGGTTTTTTGAGTACTTTTTTTACCTTTTTTTTAAACTTTAATATAGGTTTACCTAATTTGATGAAGGAAAGTTTAAAAAAAAAGGTAAAAACAATACTCAAAAAACATGTTACAACCGGTTTAAAATAGAGTGGGACTGTTTTCAGCGAACTTCATCAATAGTTGGGATTATTAAAAAATAATCAATAGTTGGGATTATTTCTGGCCAACGGGTGATAGTTGGGATTATTCTTGGCAAATTTTCCAAAAAAAAAAGATATTGACATATTTGATGATCAAATATGTAGATTCTTTTGAAGTCTCACCCAATAACCATGTGAGGGGTGACCAAGTGGTGATGCAATTTGAATCTTAGAAATTATTATTAGTATTTAAAGATAAGAATGCAACATGATAAGAGGAATCAATTGGAAGGGTAAGGCAAAGAATCTGATCCAATAAGTGAATAGTAATGTGGATCATTAGATGCAACATATAATATGTGTTCCTAAAGAAACCAACCATGCACTTCACTTATGGCACCCACTTGCAAACTACGACAATTTTCTCACCTTATTCATTGCTACCTTTTTTCTCCTCATCTAGTCATTTCCATTTTTGGCTTTTTTCCCTTTTTCTTATCATTTGGATTAGAGTTGTTCAAATGTGGCCCGACCTAAAAATATGATTTGAAATCGAAAGATATTCAATCCGAAAATGCGTTTCTTTTTAGGCTTGCCAAACCGATATTATTCGAACTGAAACTGCATCCGAACTGATTGACAACCGAAAATGCGATAACTAAACTCGAACTTCGACTAATTTTTATAACCACATATATCCGTTACCCGAGATTACAGAATCTAATTGTGATCGAACCGAGTCATATCTGATTTGTATCATACTCGAAACCGAACTCGACCTTGCTATAACCGACTTAACTCGAACCAATTTTTAATCGTACTGCTGTAAACCTGAAACAATTTTAATATAGAAGTATGATCAACTTATATTCAATCATCTTATCAGTTAATCTAATAAAGTGATAGATATTTTCATAAATTAAAATTTAGATACACATGGTTTATATATTTAGAGTTATCAATGGTCAAAGCATATTAAACTATTTTTAATTACATTTAATGAAAAATAATAGACCTTTGATTTTAATTTATAGTCAAACAAGTAAAAGTAACAAAATAATAATCAATAGTTGATTTGCATTTAACTATTTTCCATATGTAAAGAGAATATTGTCATCAATTAAAAAATGACTAGCAACTTAATGTGACATTGTGTTTGGTATATGGCTTTTGGCTTAGCTTTTTGATTGGCTTTTTGCTTTTGGCTTATTAGTTGGTCAAACAGCGAAAAAAAGTGTTTGGTAATGGCTTTTAAAGTAGCTGAAAAGCTGATTTTTAAGCCAAAATGAAAAAAACTGCTCCAGCTAGCTTTTTGGGTTGGCTTTTGGCTTGTTGGCCCACTTTTTCTCTAATAAACAGCTAATAACCAATATTCAAATTTTCCAAAAATCTCCACAAACAGCTAACTTTTTAAGCTAGCTTAAAAGCCAACAAAAAAAGCCAACATTTTCAGTTGGTCAAATAAGCCAACTAAAAAAGCCAACCGCCAACAGCCAACAGCCAATTGCCAAACACCTTCATTGACTCGATTGATAGTAATTAGTAACTCGTAGCCGAAATTTACTTGAAAAAAAATACTCGGACTCAAACTGTACCCGATAAAATTAAACCAATTATTAACCGATGACAACCCGATACCAATTGACACTCGACTCAAACTTTAATCGACACTGAACCGATGCAAACCTGATACCGAGTGACATTCGACTCGGACTTTAACTAACAGACCCCAGTATAATCCATCGTAACACGTATTCGAAAAATAATCGTCCCGAAATTCAACCGAATCAAATGACACCCGTTCTAAACCGACCCGATCACCCGAATGAACACCTCTATTTCGAATAAGTTGCCAAAACATCTGGTAGCATAATTTTTTTAACTATCACTAAATCTTACATATATGTGTTTTAAACTATTTTTACCTTTGTTTAATTTCATAAAGGGAAAATTATATATAAAAAAACTACCTATATTATACCACATTTTACAAAAAACTACATATTCTAATTTTACAAAAAACTACATACTCTATGGTCACCTTGGATGTACATCGCAAATATTTGAACTTGGATGTACATAAAACAGCTTCTCCCTCTATGGTCACCTTTGGCGCCCCAATCGATTTTGTCCCACTGAAATTACATCGCAAGTATTCGGTCTTTGTATGGCTTATGCGTGGCCCTTTACTCTCCAAGGCTTCCCTCTACTCTTCCAGTTTACAATTAGCCTCCTCTTTAATTTTTACGGCCAAAATTATATTATCAGCGAGAAGCATGCACCATGGGACTCCTAAATGACAATTTATATTTTTTGAATAAGAATGCTAACCACCCATGTAGAGTGGTGGGTATTAAATACCCAAATATAAATAAACTATACTCTATTTAGCTCCTTTCTAAAGAATGTTTACTTTGTATTCTTATCCTTTCGGAATGAAAGTTTATATTGAAAAAAAACATTGACAAAGTCAATAGGATGGAGAATAAGAAGACAGTAGACATGGGTTGAAATATAGGAGTTTTTGATATTAAATAAAAAATCAATCACGGTTTTCCCTCAATAATGCTATGGTTCAATTACTATACATGTACAATGATAAGAAAAAAAAAAGTGCTATCACTCCCATTTTTGAATATTTGATTTGTTACACGTGGAATATCCGTGAGAGCAATAAATATTAGTGTAGAAGCTCGTGTAAAGCATGATTTTTTTGACAATATGTTATGCAGTAGAAACACTCAATTTTTGATAATTATATTATACTCCCTCCTATTCATCTAAAATGTCTCATTTACTTTATTGCTCTTATGGATATACCACGTGTAACAAATTGAGTGTTTAATATAATTAACAAAATGAAGGATAATTAATAAGGATTCTTTACACTATCAAGGTATACCGACTAAACACCGACTAAACACCGACTACTCATGGACAGTCGGCTCAGATTGGTTAGTAATTTAAAATAGTCGGTAAAGTAGTCGGTATTCCGACTAACTTGGTGGTCGTAGGTGTTCAGTCGAAATTCCGACTAAACAGAATGGTTGGATTCTAGTAGGTATTATATACCGACTTCTCACCTACTAAACAGTAGTTGCAATATACAGACTGCTCAATTAGTAGAATTTAGTCGGTGTTCATTAAAATATAGATTTTTCTTGGTTTTCCAGAACTTTTAATAAATAAAATATTGATTTTATTTTCCGACCAACTTACAACTAAAAATTAGTAGGAAATTAGTCGGTAAAGTCAAACCACATTTTTGTCAAAAAAATGACCTAAAATTGGCCAATGATATTGACCACATTTGACTAGATTAGTTATTTTATCGATAACCTAGATTATCGATCAAACAAAACAAAAACACAATAACGATAATATACAATAGGCCCGAAAGAAATTAATATTACAAATGTACAAACACATTAAAGTAACATATATTTTTCAACCAAAAACTCAAACATAAAAATCAAAATAAAAGGGCTTAGTTGGTCGGTGGAGGCGGAGGAGGATGTCGGTAGGCCGGGTTATCGCGGAACAAGGTGTGCACAAAGTTGAGCAAATTGTTGACCCCTTCCATCAACTGTCGTTGCATCTTCAAGAGTGCATCATGCTCATCCCTTGAAATGTGCTGGTTGAGGTAAGCCTCAATTAGGTCAATGAACCCTTGAAGATGATCCAGCCTCTCGTTCACCATTTGGGCTGGGGGAGGAGTGGCCTAGTATTGGGATTGTGGCATCACAAACATCAGCATAATAAACAAGTGCCGCGTCAGCAACACCATAGGAGGACTTCTTCTTCCTCAGCGCCTGTGATTCAGTGTTTTTTTAACGGCCTAAAAAAAGGCGTCGTTAATCTTCTCATCAGGCAAATCAATAGGAAGATCGGCAATGAGGTGCTTGTATTCGTCCTAAACAATGAAACAATAAATTCTATGAAAATTTCGGCAGGATTTCCTCTGTAAACTAACTAAACCAAAACTTAAGTAAACTCTGAAATAGTAACCAATATAAATATAATGTGTATCTACTTTGAAAACAGCTACCAAACCAACATTTCTCAAAATACAATATTTAATATCCTAATGAATATTCTAAAATAGCTGATGTACCAAAAACTAACCTACCAAAAGCTAAGCTATGATTCAATGATAACCAAAGATGCTAATCAAAAAAATAATATAGATAAGAGGTTGAACTTTTACTTATAGCATTGGACTTCTCGTTGACCCACTATAACCCGTCCTTTGTACGCACCTTATGAGTGCGTAGAAACAACTCATAAGAGAGGGGCGTCTGTTGTTGCTCTTGCTCCTGCAATGAATTTCAACCATGGTTATCGATTCAATGTTTATGTATAAATATATATATATATATATATATATATATATATATATATATATATATATATATATATATATATATATATATATATATATATATATATATATATATATAATATATATATATATATATATATCTATATATATATATATATATATATATATATATATATATATATATATATATATATATATTATATATATTATCTATATATATATATATATATATATATATATATATATATATATATATATATATATATATATAGATTTAGGATCAAATGAGAAAGATTTTAAAATGAGAAGGATGAGAAGGATTTTTGTTTCATTTTTTTGGTTACTATATATACAAAAAAGGATACTATGTTGTAAATTAAGAACATTCTAAAATTTATGTTATAGTTACTCTTCTGTGTAACATAGTTACTTTTACAATTATGTGTTTTTGGTCTAATCGTGACCGTAGCTTTTTTTATTTTAGTGAAATCAAGGGTGTAGAATCCTTCTCACCCTTCTCATTTTCAACCCCCTTCTCATTGGATCTCTCCCCTATATATATATATATATATATATATATATATATATATATATATATATATATATATATATATATATATATATATTGTGAGATAATCATTTTCCACATCTTAACAGGGTAATATTTGTAGTGTAAAACGAATCAGTAATTGATTATCTGGTGGAGGAAATTTCAAAAAGGTCAGAAACTTAACTGAGAAGCATTCTAAGATGAATACGCAACTTCTTAAGTTGATTATTTATAATAATGTACAAGTACTCTTTGATTAATTAACATTTCCTACAAAAGTAGTTTAACCGGTCAAGCTAATTTGCCTTATTTACTTTTACAATCAAATATACCAAGTATTAAAATGAATTACTGATATTTACTATAAATAATAAAATGAAAATAAAGAGTAAATGTCAAAAAAGAACTAGACAACAAATTAATTGAAAGTATCAAAAAAGAATTTTATATATAATATAATAGTATTTTATTTTTCGGTTAACATCCAATCGGAGAATCTACAAAAAATTGCTATATCATTTTATAATATACTCCCTCCTATTTATATAGAATGATACATTTGTTTTTTCACACTATCCGATGCACTTATTCATTTCTTAATATCTCTTATTATACATAACGAAATATTAATAATCTTTGCATTGAGACGAATCAAACAAGATCACACTTGACTATGTTCTACTCTATAGATTAAGAATAAAATACAAATTAAAAGTAATAAGATAATGTCAAAAAACAAATATGCAATTCTTTATGAATAGGAGGTAATAATCATGATCAAAAATACTAGTACACTCCTTATATTTACTATTTATTGTTTCATATACACTTTTATGTGTCTCAATTTAAATATTTAAACTTATATATCAATTGCTTATAATTTATAATTAAAAAGAATTAATAATAGTAAAATTATTATAGAAACAAGCTAACTAAGATTTTACTTAACTATATTATAGTTTTTTTTAAATTATGAATTATATTTATCATTAGTAATTGATGAATAATAAAATGATGGAATAATAACAGTGGACATTAGAGATATTTCGTTTGATTAACATATTCGTAATCTTTTTAAGTATTAATATAATAATGGGGAAAGAATATTGTTTCGTTCAATGATAATGACAACTTGACAGGCACGTTTGTGGAATCAAACAAAAACAAGGAACTACTTCTATAAATTATTACTAAAGAGTATGAAATTATTAGGATAGAATATAAGTTTTTTTTATAATAATACCTGATTTGTTGATAAAGAGTTATACGACATCTATATCAGAGATAAAAATTACCAAGTCCATAACAACTTTAACCAAAGATAATTCAAAAATAACAAAACTACGATCGTTGTATATGAGATCTGACAATTCTGAATATCCTTTTCCACATCGCTGTTCGACACAGCCTTCTACGAGGGGGTCTTTCGATCTATTGTAGTCTTGAAATAGAATTGAATTTGATGTAGTTGATGGTAATTAAAATTTTGGTGTCTGCTGCATTATCGCATGAATCTCTACCCACAAATCAATTACAAACCAAACTTCATGACTCTAAAGTCTCACGAAGAGAGAGATCAAAACCGATATATGGGTAGAATCAATTCTTCCGTAAGGAGAGGATAAATACTTATTCTAATCATATTCTAAACGCTTAAAACAGACAAGTTTAAGGCTTACTATGGAGGTTAGGTTAATTTTTTAGAAAGAGAAGAGAGAAAATGAGAGGGGGAGGAGAATAGAATTTGTTTAAGTATAATAGGAATTAATTATAATTTTACCAATTTTTTTTGTTTGTCCAATTTAAAATTTTCCACTTTATGAAAGATAAATTTAAATATGATTTTTGTGTATAATAATCAAGACGAAATATATTTATGTGGAATCTTGTTAGATTATTGATGCACAAAATTTAATATATAATTTTTTATAATTTTTTATAATTTTTTAATCACGGAGTATGCGATATCGTAGCTCAAAATTTACGTTGAAATACGTGAAAAAGCAAAGTGGACAAACAAAAAGCATCCAAAGGATTATTAATTTGTGTTTTTTTCATAAAATTAAATATTTAGAAAAAATAACAATCGTGTTCTATACTTTTATAGCACTGCAAACAACTGAATAAAGATTGGAAACCACCACTAAAAACAAAGTTAAACAAATCTGAAATCGACTATACGACCGTGAGGTGGTCGGTAAAATACAACGGAACATCGACCAACCACCAACTATATGCATTTGGCTCATAATATTCAACTAATCATAATTATTAGTCTCGCTTTTTGTTCTTCTGATTTTTCTAAGAAATTAGGAAATAATATTTTTTTTTGTGTAATTATAACAAGTAGCATAGTAGTAGGTGGCCTTGTGCATTACTAAGAAATCATATTTTTACATAAAATTGTGGAGATGAACTCTCAAAGATATTGTAATTACTGCATGTTTATTCGGTGGGCATTAAGAATTAAGATTTTGTATGATAAGGATTGGTTGTTAACTTATTGTTTAGGTCACGAGTAGAGGTGTTGAATGGGGCAGGTCGACCCAACGGGTCAAGGGTTGGGTCACATTTTAACGGGTCATTAGCGGGTCGGGTCAATAACGGGGCGGGTCATTAACGGGCCTTGGTGTAAAGGGCCGGGCCGGGCCGGGTCGGATAATTATAAGTATTAATTGCGGAAAAAATTTCACTAGATTTAAAAAACAAAACTTAAAATTTGATAAATAATTGAGTATAATTAGTCGATAATTCATCAATACCATAAAAATCATACCTATTAATTACTTAATGAAGAAACACTGTAACTTATCAATGAAAATCTAATCATATACTAACAAAAATCAATATATATTATTTATTCAAAAAAAAAAATCAATATATATTAAACAAAACAATTGAATACACATTATAAGTTAATACTCAATAGTAATACTGTATGAAACTAAATCAGGACCTTCAATAACCATAACATTTGTCCATTTTATTTTTGAATTCCAAAAGCAATTCAAAACATTATAAATCTAATAGTCTACTATATATGGAGAAAAAAAAATCCATTTTTTCCAGAAAGCTGAATGTTCAATAGGGGAGAATACTCATACCCAGAATTCAAAAATTAAAATCAAAACTACTTATTAAATTTCATTCAACAATGAAAGGCCATTATTTTTCGATAACCTAGGCATGAAAAATCGGTTAACATATAACAACAAAACGAATATGGTCTTCAATTAAAACCCAATTAACACAAAAACATAATTCCATATTCAGTCTAAAAAAATACATCTATTAACAATAAATTTCATATCAGACACCATTGTTGAGTATGTAATTGAAGAATTGAAGAGTAAGAAATTGAGAAGAAAAAAAAAATTAAATCTATTTAAATACTGAAAAAAACTTATCATTGCTGAGAGGACTGAGGGAAAGGAAAAAGTTGAGGAAGGGGATTAACGCTTGCCATTGATGATTGAAGGAGTTTCGAGGCTCTGAGTTTGGATTTGCAGAGTCAATCAAAGATTTGTACTTTCAAGGTTTTAGCCTCTAGGGTTCTAGGACAAAAACTCTTCATTTACCAAGAAAAAAGAGGATTAAAGGGGGCCGTTCTGTTTTCCTCAATTTTTGCCTCCGGTTTTGCTTATTTTTGGGCCTCAGCCGTAATTTTGGGCCTTTTGAAGTACTAGCCAAGAGGCCCCCTCATATCACAATTTTCTGATATTTAATATGGGGCCCTGGGCGGTAGCCCTTTGGGCCTACCCTCAGGGCCGGGCCTGTGAAGAATATGGTAAAATATGGGGTCAAAATACACTCATTTACTATTTTAAAATGATTTTAGAAGTAAGATAAAAGTTTTGAAAAAATTTCTGAAATACTTGTTTTTAGGAAATAGTATGCTTTTGTTTGAAAACAATATAAATCCATGACCAAAACTTTTTTAAAATACCAAATAACTATAATATCATTACAAAAATCCTATTTTTCATAATATATTATAATTAGATAAATATAATTTCTTTATATTCAAATATAACTACTTTTATTAAATCACTTAAAATAATCTTTTGTTAACATGGTTTAGGAAATTATTTGCAAATGCTATAAAGTGTTATCATAAGAAACCAAATTAATATGTTTATCAAATCAACCAAGTTTAGAAGGAAATTAATGTTATTTTAGTAAACCAAATTAATATGTTTATCATCAGATTAAAAGGTTGTCCCAAGTCAAAGATAATAAAAATGAGATTATTAGAAGATTCACTCGCCATCCCGACGTCAAAGAAAAAGTGAAAAGCAGGATTGAAAATTCAGGGTTGGTCACAGTTGGCAGAGGCATATATAGCCCACGTTTTGATCACCCTGGTATTTTCTTTCCTGTTAGATAGAGTTTAAATGATTGACGAGGGTGGGAAGGCTCTTGGATGAGAGCACCTCGGTCATCATTTTTTATTTTTATTTTTCCTCGTTCGCGTCCTCTACCACCACCAGTTTGTGAGTTGACTCTCGTAGTCAGGCAGCAGCTGGCTGGTATTGAGGACAAAGAAAAAATGCAAAAGAATCTGAAATGTCCTTGGAACTCCTAAGAAGAGACAAGGAAGCAACACATTTCCAAAAGAAGAAGGAGGAAAATGCCAGCGAGAGATGGGGGAAGCTCCAAGGGTCTTGATGGGAAAATTCCGAGTGAAAGGGAAGGAACCCATTAGGTGACAATGTAATACGGAGATCCCACTGAAGGACAACACCTCTAGCCAAGACATCTAGAAAATGACGAGCTTGTAACAGTTATTGAGGAAGATTGATTAGAGGGAAAGTTTGCTTGATTGAGAAGTAACTAGACATGGTTTAAATGAAAAGACAGACCCATAAATTCATGATGAGAATTTATAGGTCTGTGGGGGCAAAATGTATGGGTAAAAATATAAACTAGGAATCATTAGGCTTAATGGTCAAAGGAAGTCAAATGTAACAAAATCTGGCAGCTTTGGGTCTATTGATATAAAATCTTGGAAGATCCGAAGGTGCAGCAGAAGCGCTCCTGATTAGTTGTATTAGTCTCAGTTTAAATCTTCAAGTGGTTTGTTAAGACACGTGTTAGCTGTTGTATGGCCCTAGATTAAGGTGTTTATGATTGTAAAGAGACAAATAAAGTATTTCATATAGCCTTAGGAAGTGACACGTGTAAAAGTAGGGAAAAACCATGCAAAAAGGTACAACTTGGACAAAAAGGTATCATTGGGTGTAAGTAGAGTAGATTCTGTTCCACAAATGATTGGCTATAAATACAGCGTTCAACACCATAAATGAGGTAACTGAAACTCTCCAAACTAGATTAAACTAAATAATCTCTTAAGTATTTACAAAAGAATTGATTGTGATCAATACATTGTAAAAGACCTCACATCTAATCAAGCCCTACGCAATAATCCACCTGATTGCCACAGTGCATCTTGAAGGACTTGGTAGGCAAACTTCATATTGAATTTGAATACTGACTGGGCGTCGGAGTAGGATTCCGAAAAAGATTTCCGAACCTTACTGACCCTTCGTGTGTTTTGCAGGCCATTGGACATCTTCACTCATAAAGATCTGACAACATAACTGGCAAAAAATTAAGTTAAAACGCTTCCACCATCTTAATCATTTTGATTAATCAAATTAATTAGAAGGGTTAATTAAATATTTGATTTTTCTCACAACCAAACAGGAACAACTTCTTATGTTGTGTTCTTATGCATGTTTGATTTTTTTGAAGGATTCACTTCAGTGGTGCCAACTTGTGTGGAGAATGTATTGTAGTAGAAGCTTATTGTAGTAGAAGCTTTGGAGCTCTGGCGATGAGCTTGTTTCAGGAGTTTTAATTTCTGAGCTAGTTATGTACTTATTTGTAGGAGTATAATGAAACTTTATGCAATTATACTTTATGCTATTTCTTGTTGAATAGTTCAGAACTTTCATTAGTGGAAAAAAGCACATTGGCTGCGGTTATTTTATGGGTATTGGCTGCGGTTTTGTCTCGCAGCCTTTGTAGTAACAGCAAATGAGTAAAACTTATTGGCTGCGGTCATAAAAACCGCTGCCAATACCCCATTTTTAGACTAAAAAAAAGCCATCAAAGGCTGCGTTTATGTTAGCAGCCTTTGATGGCTTTTTTTTTTGTTTTTTTTTCATTTACCACAAAAACGAAAGAACCCAGAAATTAAATCTAAGTTACAGATTCAAGACCCAGAAATTTCAATAAAAACGATTATAATACAGATCCAAGCTAAATAAAATTACAGATCCAAACGAGTATAATACAGATCTAAATTAGTATAATGAGCCCAGAAATTTCTTTATTTCTTCCTTCGTCTTATACATACACTCACAAGTCTAAAAAAAAACGAGTATAATACAGATCCAAACTAAATAAATTTACAAACGAGTATAATACATGAGAGGAACCCCAAATTACAAAGAACCCCAAATTCTCTTTGACCCTAAATTTACAAACGAGTATAAACAAATTACGAAATTACATAACAAAATAGTATTTCTTGTTGAATCTATAAATTCTCAAAACAAAGAACACCAAATTCTCGAAAAATCTTACTTGGAAGAGGCGCATGCAGAAGGTATTTTTCTTCACCAAAATATTTCTTCACCAAAATTCTCGAAACAAATAAATTAATATTCATGAAGGAGGCTCCCGAACAATTTGAGTAATAGTAATTTTTGTACTAGTCAGTTTGATTGAGTTTTAGTGAACAAACCGAGATTGGTATTTGAAAAGTTTGGGTCAGTTTGATTGAGTTTTGGTGAACAAACCGAGAAATTGAGTAATAGTCAGTTGGAAGATCAAGAACAATGGAAGTAAAAAGGAGAATGGGTTGTTTTAGAAGAAAGAAGAAGGATTTGTTGGGTTCATTGAAGAATGAAATTTTAGGTTTTATGAGAGAAAGGGATATGAGAAAGGAGAAAGGGATATAAGTTTATGAGAGGATGACAGCGCCTCAATGATATCAGTTAGGGTTCTTTTTAATGTGGGCTTGGGCTTTTTTTTTAATGAATATTGGCTGCGGGCTCAATAACAACCGCAGCCTTAATATTTTTTTCTCATATTGGCTGTGGACATGGCTTAAAACCGCAGCCTATGTTGAATTTTTTTTACATAATTTTAATTGATCACATTGGCTGCGTATGACCTAAAACCGCAGCCAATAACGAGCAGCCAATAACGTTTTTTCCACTAGTGTTTCTTTGGTGTTTTGTGGTTGTTTATTTCAACCTATCTTGTTGTTGCTGTTGTGTATAACTGTTAAATTGTGTACTTAATGCAACAACATGAGTTCACTCATTAGTATTGCTAGTGTTTCAGCCCTTTTGATATTATGTGCCTATTAGCTGATATAAGTGTTGATGATGCTGAATTTAAGGAGAATGAAGTGTAATGTTTATGTGGAGAATCTATTAGAAGTAATATAAACGGGTCGGTTCGGACCGGGCCGGGCCCATCAAGCCCGGCCTAGCAGGTACGTTTCTACTAAAGCCGAATCCTTTTTGTAAGGCCCGACTCGACCCGACCCGACTTGTTTCTGCTAGAGCCCGACCCTACCCTACCCTTATCCAGCCCATTGGACAGGCCTAGCAGGTACGTTCTAACTCCTATATAAGGAGATTATAAGATCAGGGTTTGATACACTATACATTCTCTTTGGGCGAAAAATTCCAATCTTTTTACTCCTAATATTTTCTTTACGTACAACTTTTTAAAAGTGAAATAACCAAGCTAATTCATTTCATTTTATTTCTTTGATTAATTTATATAATCTCTTTGTTTTTCACATTATTTAAATATATAGTGCTTATATTAGATGCAAATTCTTCTATCTCGAAAGTGTATTTCTATTTTAAGCCTAAGCACCAAGTATACGGAATATCACTTTTAGGAAAATTAAATAATGTCTCAATTTGGAATCAAGATTCCAAAGACAATATAGTCTAAGAGATCTTCATTTTAGACTTATTTAATTCATATATATATTCTTCATTTCATTAGTAAGTTTTATTTCCTAGTTTTTGCAATAGGTTGTCAAGTTTTGTATTCTTCGTTTTACAATACTTATAATATTTTAAAGTTTTTGAAAATTTTGCCAGGAATAATCCCATCTATCACCCGTTGGCTAGAAATAATCCCAACTATTGATTTTTTTTTAATAATCCTAACTATTGATGAAATTTGCTGAAAACAGTCCTATTTGTTTTTCAATCGGCTGTAGCAGGTTTTAGTTAAGTAATTTTTTTAACCTTTTTTTTTAAGTTTCCTTCATCAAATTAGTTAATCCCACCCTTTCATCCTCACCATCTTCTTCTTCATTCATCCTAAATCCTAAAACTTCATTCATCCTTCATCCTTCCTCCATAGTCAAGATCTAAAAGTTTCATCCCTCTACGATTCAATGAATTCTTCTTCTTCTTCTTCTTCTTCTTCTTCTTCTTCTAAGTATTCAAACCCTAATCCCAAATATAGGGGTGCAATTTGTGGTGGAAGCTTGAAGATTGCTCATCAATGGAGGAAGGAGTTTAATGGGTTTTTGAAAATGGAATGAGTGAATCAGTTTTTGAAGATAAAAGGGTGGGTAATGGGTTTACCTAATTTAATGAAGGAGACTTTAAAAATAAGGTAAAATAAAATAGGCCAACAAAACCTGCTACAGCCGGTTAAAAAACAAATGGGATTGTTTTCAGCAAACTTCATCAATAGTTAGGATTTTAAAAAAATAATCAATTGTTGGGATTATTTCTGGCCAACGGGTGATAGTTGAGATTATTTTTGGCAAATTTCCTAAAGTTTTCCTATCAATACACAATTAATAACATATTCCCTCCAAATCATTTTAGTTGTCCCATTTTTTATTTGGCAAATTCATATCAATTATCTCATTTCCTTTTTTGTCTATCTTTTTTTTTTACCTAAATACCCCCACTTTTTCAATTCCCAATACCCAACTACCACCTTTACAATTAATTTAATCAATTTAAATACCCAACTACCACCTTTTTAATGGACCCCACACCATCCTTAATAACCATGAAAACCCAAATGGGACATCTAAAATGATTCGGAGGGAGTATTATACATTTAAGTGTGTCTGGCCAAACAGAAGTTATATGTGCATCTTTGAGCATATTTGTGTATGTTTATATTGTTTAAGCTTACCATATGTCAAAACATGATATTTTGTTTGTTTTGGGAACCAGATTTGAACTTTTATTAAAAATCAATTGAGGCTTAGAAAAATTACTCTTCGTGTTTTATTTTTTAAGACTTTTATAACGAGTATATCTAAAAGTCTTTTTCACTTTAGAATAATTTTTATTTTGGCATATATTTATTTTTTTTATCACATAATAGGTTAAGGAAAGGAGAAAGTTAATTAGCTCAGAATTGAATCTATCACTTTTCTTGAAAAAGTAATACTTATTTCTGAAATAAGACTTTATTCTCATATATTTTAGACTTAAATAACTCAAAAGTTTATAAAATTCTAGAACATGTCCTTATGTTTTTCCATATTAATATCTAATCCATATATTTTCGATGCTCTAAATGCCACACACCCAGATCCATCTTTAAGTGTTCACATTCCTCTTTGACCTCCCATTAGAGGGGGTGGTGTATGATATGTCAGCTAACTTTTTCACTCCCCAAACACCTACTTGTGAGGGATATCGGATGACTATATGTATGACTTTATTTCCAATGCTATAAATTAGTTTCACTTACATCAAGCACATCAAAATTTACAATATACCAACTCTTTATAGCTTAACTATTGAAATAATGTGATTAAAATAACAAATTCTACATATTAAATGTACCATTTGGTTTTAAGAGGTAAATTAAATGAGACAGAGAGAGTATTTTAGTAATTTTTTTATTATACAATCACATATTCATAAAATATTTCCAAATTGTCTTAAAATAAAATAATTAGTCTCTCTTACTCTAATGAAAATATCATTTAGTTTTATTCACTTGTCAATGCAAAATTTCGATTACAACTACATTTCAATTGCAACTACCTTTAATTGTACTTAGTGAAAAATTATAAAAGTTTAACATTAATAAAATTTACATTATGATAAATCAATCCATATCACATCAATTACATTTTAACTTATAAATTAGTAATAAAATCTAAATAAAGAGTAAGAAAAGAGTGCCTAATGAAAAGTGTGAAAAATATTTAGGATATATAAATAGGATTACTAAGGAGTAATAATGATTGGTAAGAGTTCATGTCGGAATGATAAGGTCCAACCGAAACATCTTGCTGAAAATTTGTTTGTTACCTTGGGGTATTAACAAATGTTAATCGTCAATGTCATGTACATTAAATAATAAATAATAATATGTAAAGCTAAGCCTGTCTACAAAATCTACACACAATCACGTGGCTAGCGTGGATCCACTCCATACAAGTATTTGCTTCACAAACAATATAATCACTAAAAATCTACAAATTCTTGCATTTATCAACCATGTACATTCAATTATCAATTATCAATTATCATTTAATTTCCCATTGTATATCCTTTCATTTGTCATCTAAACATGGACAAACAGTTTCAACAAGAGCTCCACATAGCCTTTTTCCCATTCATGGCATTAAGCCACATGATCCCAACACTAAACACCGCAAGCCTCTTTGCAACTCGCAGTGCTAAGACCACCATCATAACCCCTCGAAACTAGAGGTGTTCAACGGAGCGGGTCGACGCAATAGGTCAAGGGTCACGTCACATTTTAACAGGTCATTAGCGGGTCGGGTCAATAATGGGGCGGGTCATTAACGGGTTTTTGTGTAAAGGGTCGGGTCGGGTCGGGCCGGGTCGGAAAATTATATTAATTGGTTGTAAAAAATATTTTACCACTTTTTTAATAATTTTATATGAGATTGTTATATTTATAGTTGAATTGACCTAACGGGTATTGTAAGAAAATTTTTTTATGAACTTTTTAAAAAAGGTCAAAGTGGGTCGTATTTTAATAAGCTTGACTCGCCTCGGCACGTTTAACATTTGACATGACCCATCCCGACCCGACGTATTTAAATTTTGACCCGGCCCATTAAACACCTCTACTCGAAACGCACCAATTTTCATTAATACCCTCCAAAATTATAGCAACAAAATACAAATTGAGCTCTTTAATTTTCTTGCACTAGAAAATGTATTGCAAGAAGGATGTGAAAATCTTGATCAAACAATGAAATCAGCAGAAATGGCAGAGATGTTTATCAAAGCAGCATCAACAATAAAACAACAGCTAGAACATTACTTGGACAAAGCACGCTCACATTGTCTAGTAGCAGATATGTTCTTCCCATGGGCAACTGAATGTGCAGCTCAGTTCAACATTCCTCGGCTAGTTTTTCATGGGATTAGCCTTTTTGCACATTGTACAAAAGACATGATTATGAAGTACAAGCCTTTCAAAACCGTAAATTCGGACGAGAAATGTTTGTTGTTCCTTGCCTTGCTCATGAGATTATGTTAACACGCTCACAAATTCGGGAAGCTTTAATGAAAGCAGAGGATTCTGCACTTAAAATGAGGCATGAACAGATTCAAGGATCTGAGGTTCAATGTTATGGGGTGATTGTTAATAGTTTCTACGAGTTGGAACCTGATTATGCCGAGTTTTTTAAGAAACAACTGGGAAGAAGAGCATGGTGTATAGGTCCAGTTTTTTAAGGTAATAATAGCCTTAAGTGTAATAAAGTACAAAATGGGGGAGAAAATACCATAAATGATGATCATAAGTGCTTAAAATGGCTTGATTCAAAGGAATCAAATTCAGTAATTTATATATGTTTTGCAAGCATAGCTCACTTTATGGTCCCTCAATTACAAGAGATTGCAACAGCTTTAGAAAATTTAGAGTATAGCTTTTATTTGGGTTGTGAATGAAGATAGAATTGTAAAGAGTGAAATGGAAGAATGGTTACCAAATGGGTTTGAAAAAAGGACTAGAGGAAAACGTTTAGTTATAAGAGGGTGGGCCCCTCAAAAGTTAATCTTAGAGCATAGAGCTATTGGAGTGTTTGTGACTCATTGTGGATGGAACTCGACATTGGAAGCAATCTCATTGGGTATAGTACTGGTCACATGGCCTCTATTTGCGGAGCAATTTTACAATGAAAAATTGGTAACTCGTGTTTTGAGGGTTGGGATCCCTGTGTCATCTAAGAAATGGAGAGTGGTGCATTCTATAGAGGATGTAGTGAATCAAGACTCTATGCAACGTGCGGTCAGAAAAATAATGCAGCCGGATCAGGGCTTGGAAATGAGAAATAGGGCAAAAATAATGAAGGATATGGCAAGAAAAGCAATGGAAGAAGGTGGCTCATCATATTGTCTGTTAAGTTCATTGATTAATGAGTTGAGAGAATACAATGCTTTAGCAACATGATTAATGATTGTATGCACCATTTTGCTTTGGTGCATCAATTTATGTTGATGATTTATTCTTATCACATTTTTTCTCTATCACTTAGAGATAGCTACAAATAGTGACATATTGTGATGAAACATAGAAAGTATTATGACTCATTCTTAAAAAAGAGAGGAGCAGATCAGTTGAAAAGTAGCATGAAGAAAGTTGATGAAATATTTAATAGTCATTGAGACAAAGGGTAAAACATAAAGAGAGTTAAAGACTCAGAGTGAGGCGCCGCATACTTCTCTAGAATACTGAAATAATTGATTGATTAAATTAGATTAGGTTTTCATAAAATCATATCATACTTTTTACTTTTCTTTTTTAACCTTTCTTTAAAAATGGGTTGGCTTCTATATTTAAAGTTGGGCTTATCAGTAGTCAGCTTATATATGATATGTCTTATAATATTACGGTTAGTGTTTTATGGTTTACGGTTTACACCAGACCAAAATATTTTACGATTTTTCGATCTGATTTGGTATGAAAATTTTAAAACCTAGACCGCATCGAAAACCATAATTTTATAAATAAAAAATTGGATCACATTATTTAGCCCGTAAATTAGACCAATATTAAAATTACGATTTGGTTTTACATTTTGACCAAACTTTATTCAGTCATAGAAAAGTAAAATAGATTATAATAATTTTCAGGAATATTACTCTTCTTGAACATAAGTGTCAAGTAGATAATGACAAAGTAAAATACATACTCTATTAACGAAAAGTAAAACATCATACATCACATAAGCGCTTACGTACGCCTACATTTATTCGAAATTGAATTCCCTTCCCTTTTGGCTCTATAATAATTATACCACTACTTTATTGTTAACAACTTGCTTCTTTTAAGTACTAAATCATAAAGTGTTCTATATCAATCAAAACTTCAATTCTTAATTTGCAAAAATGGAACGTGAACCTCAACAACTTGTTCATGTAGTTCTCTTCCCATTCTTAGCCCACGGCCACATGATACCAACCTATGATTTAGCCAGGCTGTTCGCGGCTAGAAACTGCGTAAAGGCCACCATCATAACCACCCCCATGAATGCCCCAACCTTCATTAAAGCCAATGAAAACACCAAGAAAAATGGTGGACCGACAATCAATATCGAACTATTCTATTTCCCAGCAAAAGAAGTGGGGCTTCCAGAAGGATGTGATAGCCCAGATACACTATTGGGACCTGTGTTTCTGCTTAGAAATCAGGTCAATATCTCCCTGACCGGAAGGTGTTGTTTCGTTGACTTTTCTCAGACTTTTGAGTGGGAATCTGCAAAACAAACGAAGTCAGCCTGTCCGGGGGCTTTTTCCCGGAAAGCCTCTCCGACGCTCAAGTCAGTTGGATTGATTTGTGAAATGTAATTAGAAATTGGTTTTGGTAAAAGGAGAGAGAAAAGCTTACCAGATTTTGGGTGAATAGTGAGGTATTTATAGCAGAAAATGAGGAGCAAATAGCTCCAAGGGCATTTTGGTAATTTCCCACAAACTGATAGTTTTGGGCTTACCATTAGGGCCCAGATGAGAAATTAGGGTTTGACCCAATAACATTAGCCCCACGCACTAAGGGCGTTTACTTATGAACAGAAAACGGACTTTGAGCGTAAATTTTAGAAAAGGGCCCCTGACTTCCCTTACCTCGGATGTTCGAATGTCTTTGGGAAATTAGGCATATCTGATTCGAGGCCTCTTTCGGGCCGTATGCTAGGGAGAGGCCGAGTACTGGCGCAGGGGCCGAATACTGGTGCTGAATCAGTTGTCGATAAGGATTCAACTAAGCCGATAAACCCTTTGACCGAAGAGGAGACCGTAATCCTTGGGGGAACAAGGGTCTCCTCCTCAGCCAAAGAGTTCGAGGACAGAGTTGAGGTTAGACCGCAAATTAGCGCCAAAGGGAAGTTCTCAACTTGGTCGATGAAACCGTCGATGGAGCCGGATACCGTTGTTCTTGAACGAACCTTGGTTTCCAGCCCCACCGACGGTTGCAAGGGCGAAGTTGGTATGTTCAGCTGCGAGCCCCGGTCAGGGGATAAATTCAACTTGGTCAATGAACTCTTCGATGGAAGAGGGGACCCTGATCCTTTGGAGAACTGAGGTTCCCTCTCTCATCGAAGAGTCCAAGGGCGAAGTTGAGATGATACACCATGGGTAAGTGTTGGTGGGGACTTCAACTCAGCCATCAACTTCTCCGGTACAAAAGGGAACCGTAGTCCATGATAGAACAGGGGTTTCCTCTTGCACCGAAGAAGTCAAGGACGGAGTTGATTTGTCTGACCGCGAACCATCAAGATTATGGAGGATCCTCAGCTCGGCCGATGGATTCCGTTGGAGGCAGAGGGATCATCCGTGGGTGAACAGAGATTCCTCTTCCTCCACGGAATCCAACGGCGGAGCTGATATAGCACTGGGAAGGCAATCTCAAGAGTGTTCGGACTCTTGAGGGGGTGCTTCAAGAAACTTTTTTAGGACCAAAGTTTTACTCTTTCTAGAGGAATTTCTTGGAATTTTTGTGGTGGGGTTGATGAAAATGACCCAAGCAATGGCTTTATTTATAGCCAAGATATTACTGTTCCCCATCACATCAATCACATCAATCATTTTTTGAGGTGGGTGATTTGGAGTCCGGGCACATGACAGGCCGAACAGATGCCAAGCCGTGCAGTGTTCCCTCTTTTCCCCGAGGGGTCCGAACATTTATATGCTCAAGGAGTTCATCCCTTAGTCCGGACGGTTTGCCCGGTGGCCGTGCGCCGTATGGGCCAGACGCATTGCCGTAGCCGAACATTGGCAGAGCCGAACCCCGTACTGGCCGACTGCCTTAGCGCCCGAATACTCTTCTGGCCGAGTATTGGACTGACTGAAAAAGGGAAGTCCTCCTTTCCTAGGGGTTCCCGACCCTTTCTCTTGGTCTTTGTAGTGAAATTAGTTAAGTATGGACTGAATGGTATTCGGACCTTTAAGGAGTCCATCCACGTAGGGCCGAATACGTTACTGGCCGAGTCCTGGACTGGCCGAATAGGGGAGCCGCCCTCTCCCAGAGGTGTCCGGCTCCTTTTCTTAGTCTTCATACTTAGTGAAATATGCTGAGTATGGAAAGAATGGTATTCGGACCCTTAAGGGGTCCATCCACGTAGGGCCGAATACATTACTGGCCGAGTCCTGGGCTGGCCGAATAGGGGAGCCGCCCTCTCCCAGAGGTGTCCGGCTCCTTCTCTTAGTCTTCATACTTAGTGGAATATGCTAAGTATGGAAAGAATGGTATTCGGACCTTTAAGGAGTCCATCCACGTAGGGCCGAATACATTTCTGGCCGAGTCCTGGACTAGCCGAATAGGGGAGCCGCCTTCTCCCAGAGGTGTCCGGCTCCTTCTCACGATCCTCATACTTAGTGAAACAAGCTAAGTATGGAAAGAATTGTATTCGGACCCTTAAGGAGTCCATCCTCGTAGGGCCGAATACCTTACTGGCCGAGTACAGGACTGGCCGAATAGGGGAGCCACCCTCTCCCAGAGGTGTCCGGCTCCTTCTCACGATCCTCATACTTAGTGAAACAAGCCAAGTATGGCAAGAATTGTATTCGGACCCTTAAGGAGTCCATCCTCGTAGGGCCGAATACCTTACTGGCCGAGTACAGGACTGGCCGAATAGGGGAGCCACCCTCTCCCAGAGGTGTCCGGCTCCTTCTCACGATCCTCATACTTAGTGAAACAAGCCAAGTATGGCAAGAATTGTATTCGGACCCTTAAGGAGTCCATCCTCGTAGGGCCGAATACCTTACTGGCCGAGTACAGGACTGGCCGAATAGGGGAGCCACCCTCTCCCAGAGGTGTCCGGCTCCTTCTCTTGATCCTCATACTCAGTGAAATAAGCTAAGTATGGAAAGAATGGTATTCGGACCCTTAAGGAGTCCATCCACGTGGGGCCGAATACTTTTCTGGCCGAGTACAGGACTGGCCGAATAGGGGAGCTACCCTCTCCCAGAGGTGTCCGGCTCCTTCTCTTAATCCTCATACTTAGTGAAATAAGCTAAGTATGGAAAGAATGGTATTCGGACCCTTAAGGAGTCCATCCACGTGGGGCCGAATACTTTACTGGCCGAGTATAGGACTGGCCGAATAGGGGAGTTATCCTTGGGATATGAAGAGTCAAATGTAATGATGCCTTGAAAGGGCTCTTGGTTTTCGTGCCCAATCGTCTCTTTTTTCTATAAAAGGGGGTACTTGAATTCATTTGCTCTTTGCTTCAAAAACTTTTCTCAGAGCTTTTCTAAAAAATCCAAAAAACTCTCGAAAAACCTCAGTTTTATCGAATTTCCATCTTTCACATCAAGTTCTTTTCAACTTCAGGTACGTCTTCTTACTCGGTCTTTGTATAGGAATAATGGCCGGCTATAGTTTTTCTTGTTTAAATTTTGACGATAACATTGAACTTGACTTTATAGACGTATATAATTATGTGACCGAGAACGATGTAAACGAGTCTTGCCTTGAGTCCCCTCTCCATTTTCCGGAGTCTTTATACCCTTTCCCTTGGGAACCGACCGTTGCCTTCGCCCCTGGTAAATTTGATGTCGATAATAGTCATTTAGAAGGTATATTGATCGTTCCCCCATACTACAGGCCGTATCCTTCAGCACAAGTAGAAATGGCGCCTACCACTTCGGGCAAGAGTATAGATTTGGGTCAGAACCCCCACTACGATGGGCCGAAACCTACTGCTGATTGTGGTCCAGCCAATTATTTTATTAGGCATAAGTGGGCTGATTCTTTAGACAAGAATCTTTCTCTGATTAAGCAATCTTGGGCATTGCCGGATGGGTATTCGTTGGTAAAGCCCCGGAAGAAGGAGAGTGTCTTGGATGCACCCGAAGGGTGTATCGCTATTTACAAGGACGCAATGGAAACCGGCCTTCGTTTTCCTCTTCATTCGTTCGCGGTAGAAGTTTTGAATGCCTATAACATCACAGTGGCCGAGCTCTATCCCAACGGGTGGGGTTGTATAGTGGCCTTCATTATGCTCTGCTGTGTGATAGGAGTAGAACCCACACTTACAGCCTTTCGGTACATCTTCAGAATGAGAAGATGTACTTCCAAGCAGGGGCCTGGTTGGGTTACATTCCAGCATCGGTCGGGTTTCCTTATTGTAGATAAATTAAAGGATAGTATGAAGAAGTTCAGAAACGACTTCGTCTTTTTGTATAGGGCCGAACCGTGGCCATTTAAGACGAGCTTTGATGAAGAGCCGAATCTTCAGTTAAACAATAATGTCCCTCAGTGCAATCTAGACGAATTTTTGGTGATAGAACATGCCACTAAGGGTTTAGAGTTAGGAGAAACTAAGCCTCAGTTTACACAGAGAAACTTTACGGTAGATAGATTACTTCTTCAGAACGAATTACTCTTGTCGGCTTTAGGAATTAGTTCGAAGTATCATAGGGGTGAGTTGAGTCCCGACTCTGTGCTTTCTTTTTCATCAAAGCAAGTTCTAACTTTCTGTTATCTTGCAGTGGTAGCTTTTGAAGAGTTGGAGAGGAAATACTCAGAGACGATGAATTCCATGACTTTTGCTCAGCTGGCGGCGGATGCCCGGAGGAGGAAGGCCTTAGCCGAGGGCGTTAAACTTCCTAATCCCCCAAAGGTACGTGGTATTGTCTTGACAAAGTTCTTTTGCTCTTCCATTTTATTGACTTCCGTTTTTGTATTCAGAATGGCAAGAACAAGAAGCTGCCGGAAGAGACGCAGCAGGCTACTAGTGATGCTACCGGGTCGACTGACTCTCCCGGTCAGCCAGCTAAGCGCCAGAAAACTTTGCCTCCTACTGGTAGCTCTAGCCAGAAGAAGGTTGATCCCAAGGACAAGGGAAAAGGGGTGGCTCAGGCTGAGGAGCCGGAGTATGAGATTACCCGGAGGGATACTGGGGTAGTGCACTGTTCTGACGTGCCTCTGTCCGAGCTGACTCCCAAAGATCTAAGGATTCGCTGGAGGAGGGCCATGGGCCAGCTGATGTCCGACAAGGACTTGAAGCAACTGGCTGCTATCCCTGCTAAGTCCAGGGTCAACGAGATTTTAGCGTTGCAGGCTGAGGTATTATGGTTTTCTATTCGCCTGTTATTTTACCCTTTTGAAGAATTTCTAACATAACCTCTTGTAGGTGAACTTACGGACTCAGTATGAGTTGACGGCGGCAATGGGGTTGGACACGCTGGAGGCGGACTTGAAGGCCTCAGAGAAGAGGGTCCATGAGCTAAATAGTAAGCTGATTTTGAAGAATGACCAAGTGGTGAGCCTCAAGCATGATAACACGGGTCTTCGGCATGCTCTGGATCAGATGTATGGCAAGTGCCGATTTCTGAAAGAGGCCGTGCTTATGAGGGAACGCCAGCTTTCTCTTAAGAAGAAGTTGGTCAAAGAATGGCTGGAGACTGACGAAGGCCGTCAGTTTCAATCTAGGCTGTGTTCTGACGCCTACAGCCAGGGGCTTCGGGTAAAGGAGTTGATGCTGCAACATGCCAATGAAAAGTCTGAGAACAAAATAGACTTTGAGGCTTTACTTAAGGCCGGGGAAAACGAGCATGAGGCGGCTGTCGCAGAGGCCACTGAAGAGATGAAAGAGTTGGAGGCTCTTGGTCCTGACGAAGACGACGAGGCCGAGAAAGCTGCTTGGGAGGAAGCTTTGCCTGCTGAGCTTTTGAAAAAGTTCGATGTGGATTTCGAACATTATGATATCTCCATCCCTTCCAGGCCGCCAACCCCAAGGGCTTCTCCTGTTCAGGCCGTTCCCCTTCTCCAGTCCCCATTGCCAACTTCTCCTGCTTCCCCAGCTGTTTCCGCGGGCCATCAGTCTCCAGCCCCGGTCGAGATCCCAGACCCCCTCTTCACTATGGACGAGCTCATGGCTGATTAATTTTAGGATTTGTATTGCTGTATTGGTTTTTGGGTTGTAGTTTGTATTGCCCTGATGGGCTGAATTGTATTGACTTTTGGGCTTCGGCCTTTATTGCGACTTTCGTTTACTTTTCTGCTGTTTTTAAATGCTTGTTGAATTGTTTATTTTTGCAACACTTTTCTCTGCATATGCCCAACTATTAAGACGTGCTATGCCATGTGTAAACTAGCCGTGGTCGTTTGTTAGTATTAATGAACTTAATAACATTGTTTCATAAAGCGCCAATCAGTTTCATTCATATAATGCCGGTTAGGCCGGCGCAAATTCATACACTGCCGGTTAGGCCGGCGCCAATTTCTTATAGATCAATAAAACTAAGTGCCGGTTAGGCCGGCGCAAATTCATACAAGTGCCGGTTAGGCCGGCGACGATCCCTTGAAACAAAAAGCCCCCTTTTTTTGATAGTGGGCCGAATACAACGCGAACTATAACTAATGCCGATCAGTATGTAGCAGTATGCCCCCAGTTCGCTTTGGAGGCGGCGCTTCAAACATAGAACTTCTTAAGATGGTCCGAGTTCCATGGCCTAGGCAGAGGTTTGCCATTTTCTTCTAGCTCATAAGTTCCTGGCCGAACGACTCGAGTAACTCTGAAGGGACCATCCCAGTTTTTTCCTAGCTTTCCCTTCTCGGTAGCCTTCCCTGTGGCTTCAACTTTCCTCAGTACCAGATCTCCGACCTGGAACTGGCGTGGCTTAACGAGTTTGTTGAACTGCCTTGTCATCCTTTGCTTCTGGGCTACGGACTTGAGAAAAGCGTCTCCCCGCACTTCTGGTAGTAAGTCCAAGTTGATGGGCTTATCTTTATCGTTACTGTATTGGTCGTAGTAGGTTACCCTGGTGGAGGGAATTCCTACCTCAACGGGGAGTACGGCTTCAGTACCAAATACAAGCGAGAAGGGGGTGTGTCCCGTGGCTTCCTTGACCGTGGTGCGGCTGGCCCACAATATGCCGGGTAGTTCCTCTACCCAATTCCCGCGGCTTCCTTCCAATTTCTTTTTTATCCCTTTGAGGATAATCTTGTTTTCCGCTTCTACCTGGCCATTGGTTTGAGGCCGGGAGACAGACGAGAACCGGGTATCAATACTAAAACGAGCGCAGTACTCCCTGGTGGCCGTACTGTTGAATTGCTTGCCGTTGTCGGAAATGATTACTCGAGGTACCCCATATCGGGTGATTATATTTCTCCAAAGAAACCGACACACCTGTTTGTCCGTGATGGAGCTGAGGGCCTCTGCTTCGACGTACTTCGTGAAGTAGTCGATGGCTACTAAAACGAATCGCCGTTGTCCACTGGCCGGGGGGAAAGGGCCTAATAAGTCGATGCCCCATCTATCGAATGGCAGGATAGCTTGTATAGGAGAGAGGTAGTTGGAGGGCCGGCGAGGCACTTCGCCATAAAACTGACATTTTTCGCAAGTTTGAACAAGTTTTTCAGCATCCGTCTTCATGCTGGGCCAGTAATATCCGCTCCTCAAAACCTTTCCCACAAGTGTCCGAATTCCTTGGTGGATTCCGCAAGCTCCTTCGTGTATTTCTCTCAAAATATAATCTCCCTCAGTGGGGGTCACACACTTGAGCAAGGGGTGAGTATAAGATTTTTTGTACAACGCCCCTTCATACCACTCGAAATACTTGGCTTTTCTTACCAGGATTGGGCCTTCTTCAGGGTCCTCGGGTATTTTGCCATCTCGGAGGAGGGAGATATAAGGATCCATCCAGGAGTCCGTCCTATTGACTCCACCGACGAAGGCGTTTATACTGGGGCTGGGCAAAACTTCCCAGACAATGTTGCGAGGTTCATTGCTGATGGCCGAACTAGCCAATCTTGACAGGGCGTCGGCCTGTGCATTTTCTGATCGAGGGATGTGGCTAAGAGTGACGGATTCGAACTTCTCAATGATCTCTTTAACTTTGATGAGATACATTTTCATGCTCTCATCCCTTGCTTCGAACTCCCCGCTCACCTGGCCTGCAATTAGTTGAGAATCAGTGTGCGCAATGACTTTTTTAGCGCCCGAGGCCAGACAAATGCCGAGTCCTAAAAGAAGGGCTTCGTACTCGGCTTCGTTGTTGGTTGCCACGAAGTCAAAACGCACTGCATGTTCTAGCCTTGCCCCGTGAGGGGATATGATGAGCAGGCCGGCTCCTGCGCAATCCCGTGTCGAGGACCCATCAACAAACAACTTCCATTCCTCTATGGTAGAGATTGGTTCCAACGATCCCGTCAATTCTGAAATAAAATCGGCAAGGGCTTGGGCTTTAATGGCCGTTCTTGGTTCGAATTCCAACCCGTAGTCAGCTAGTTGGTTGGCCCAATCAGCTATCCGAGACGATTGATTCTTACTTTCCAGCACTTTTTTCATCGGCTGGGAGGTGCGAACGGTGACGGGGTGAGATTGGAAGTAAGGCTTCAACTTACGACTTGACATTACCAATGCAAAAATAGACTTTTCAACAGTTGAATATCGCGCTTCCGACCCGCGATATGCATGACTGATGTAATAGACCGGCAACTGTTGTTTGTCTCTTTCGGCCACTAAAACAGCACTTAAGGAAAATTCTGATACAGAAACGTACAAATACAACCTTTCGCCCGGCAAGGGCGAAACTAACTTAGGCATCTCGGCCAAATACTCTTTCAGTTTACGGAAAGCATCTTCTGCTTCCTGATCCCACACAAACCTGGGTTGCTTCAATGTCTTAAAGAAGGAATGGCATCTATCTGCCGATTTGGACATGAATCGGCTCAGAGCCGCGATGCAGCCGGTTAGGCGTTGCACTTCTTTAACAGTACGCGGCGAGCTCATTGACAGTATTGCTTGAATCTTATCGGGATTAGCTTCTATCCCTCTTTCATCCACTAAGAAACCTAGACACTTGCCCCCAGTCACTCCGAACACACATTTCTCCGGATTTAAACGCATCCTGTTCTTCCGCAAGGTCTCAAAGGTTTCTCGAAGGTCTTTCGCGTGGTCCTCGGCGAGCTTACTCTTGGCAATCATATCGTCAACATATACTTCCAGATTTTTTCCAATTTGCTCCTTAAAAACTCTGTTGATCATGCGTTGGTAGGTGGCCCCCGCGTTCTTGAGGCCAAACGGCATGACCATATAACAATAGACTCCGGAAGGGGTGATGAAGGCGGTATGTGGCCTATCTTCCACGGCCAGGGGGATCTGATGATAGCCGGCATTGGCATCCATGAAACTGAGCAGGGCATGTCCTGCCGTGGAGTCTACCAACTTATCGATCTTGGGCAGGGGATAATCGTCCTTGGGACACGCTTTATTAAGGTCGGTGAAATCGACACACATGCGCCACTTACCGGAAGGCTTCTTCACTAAAACCACGTTTGCCAACCAGTCCGAATACTTGCATTCCCTTATAAATCCGGCTTTCAGCAACTTTTCTACCTCTTCTTTTGCGGCGGCGGCTCTCTCAGCGCCCTGATGCCTCAACTTTTGTTTGACAGGCTTGTAGCCTGGCTTGATGTCCAGATGGTGAGAGGCTATTTCCGCGGGTATGCCGGGCATTTCCTCTACCTTGTATGCAAACACATCACGATATTGTTGGATCACATTAATGATATCGTCCTTCACTTGCCCGGCGAGATTCCTTCCCAAACGAATCTTTTCCCCTTCCCATAAAACGATTTCCTCATAGCCTTCTACGGGTTGAGGCTGGGTACTTCTTCTTTGATAGTCTTCTACTACATGCATGATTGACTCGGCAATTTTCCTCTTCTTGTTCTCGGGGTTCCTTTCACCTTCTGCCCCCATTTTGAGGCTATTAACTTGACATTCTCTGGCTATCTTTTGATCTCCATGTAGGGTCCCTACTTGACCGTCGTCTTTCTCATATTGAATGAGTAACTGATGAGACGATATCACAGCTTTAATCTTGTTGATCAGGGGCAGGCCCATGATGATGTTGTAAGGAAAGGATATGTCGACTACTGTGAAACGGACCGGCAAGGTCCTCCCATTTCCTCTTTCCCCAAATCGTACCGGGAGCACAATGGTGCCTGCCGGACTAACTCTACTTCCTCCGAAGCCAACCAACGGCCGATCCAGCTTTTCCAAATGTTCCGAGTTGTATTTGAGTTGTTTTAGGCAATCCATGGTGATGAGATCGGCTGTGCTGCCGGTATCTACCAAAACTCTCCTCACACTCATCAATCCAACTTTAAGTGTTAGGACAATGGGGTCCGAGTGTGGGTGTTGTATTGCTTGACTTCCTTCGCCGAATATCATCTTGGGTCCGTCGACTGCCTTCTTGGTTTCCGCAGTCATCTGACTTAGTGTATGTACGCTGTCTTTCACTGACCGATTGCTGACAAAAAACTCTGAATATCCTCCTGTTATCATATGAATTACTCCTTGCGTGGCTTCAGATTGCTCATTATCATTAGCGCGCCTTTCTGGCCGGGGACGGGGAATCTCTCTTCTTTCCCTCGGTCGCCCCTCCTGCTTCAAAAATCTATTCAACTGACCCTCGTCAGCCATCTTGTCTAGTATTCTCTTCAACTCCCTACATTGTGATAGGGTATGTCCGTGCTCTTTGTGGTAATCGCACCAATAGTCTGTGTTTCTTCGTCCTTGCGACGTAGAGATTCGTGGTGGTGTAGGTAACTGATCTCTTATTGAATAGAAAATGTCTTTTTGACTCCGGTTGAAACGCGATTCGGCGCTTCCTTTTGATTCCAAGGCGGGGTATGCGTGGGCTTGTCTCCGTACTTCTTCCCTAGGGGGTCCCATTGGTGACCGAAACCTTTCCCTCCCCGCATTATCCTGATTCCGCCGGCTAGGCGTAGCTTCCTGCGATCTTCCCGCTTTTTCTTTCTTCCTTCTCGAGTCTAAAGGTGTGCAAATGTCGGAGGCTCGGATGAATCGCTGGACAATTTCCATGGCCTCCGTGTATGTAGTGATGTCATGCTCCAATAACTTCCACTTCAACCTGGGTGTTTTAACTCCGTTGATGAGGGCAGGGACCGTCGTGGCATCGTTGGCTCCCGGTATGGAGAGTACTTCCTCATGGAACCTTTGAACATATTCGGCCACCGTCTCTCCCTCCTTCTGGATGATAGACATTAAATGCAAGTTTGATTTTCTCTGCCTCTTTGATGCAACGAAGTGATCAAGGAACAAGGCCTCAAGGGCTGCAAAACTATCAACGCTTCCCGATGGTAAGGCAGTATACCAGTTCAAGGCTAACCCGGTCAGGGTGGTTGGGAAGAATTTGCAGAGCATGGCCTCGCATGTAGTACTCACGGCCATGTGTGCTCGATAGGAGGCCACATGTTCACTCGGATCTTGTGATCCGTCAAATGATCTAATGACTGGAACCTTGACCTTGTTCCGGTTAGGAACGGCCAGTATACGTGCCGACAGCGGCGTCTTGAAAATGGTAGGGGCCGAGTCTGACCCGTCTCGAATGTACCCTTCCTGAGCGTAGTCATACCGCTCTTGGTATACTGGGCTATGATAGGATTCTTCCATCTGCTCTTTCCCTTGTCTCCGAGAATTGAGGTGAGTCCTGACATCTTGTTCTTTCTTTCTTCTGTTGATAATCTGACGGGCATCGAACCTTGAACTTCCGGATTGTTCTGGCATTTGACTACGAGCCTGTTCCCGAGCGCGGCTGGGAGCTGGTCGAGTTGGCTCCTCTTGTATCCGACTTTGATGCTGCAGGTTTGGCATGCCCCAGATTGGTTGTTCTGCGGGGTCAGGGTTATCTTGCAAAGGTGATTCCTGACTGTCAGCAATGTCCTCTACCCAAAAGTCAGGAGCTTCTCTAGTACGAGTAGTGTGCGGCTCCCTACGCCTTTGGGCAGAATGGAGTAAATGCTGCTGCTGTGGCTGTAGGATAGTAGGCAGAGTCCTCACAGCTTGTTGAAGTGAATCTTGAAAGCGAGAAGTTATGGTGGCAGCGAATTCTTCAAGGTCCTGCCTAGTGACAAGATTCGGCAGGGGTGCGGGTTCCTGGTCGTGGACAGAACGATCAGAGTGGTGCTCAGATTGCCGAGTATTGGCTCTGGTGTTCCTCTTAGAATTCATGGCTTTTTCGTTGGAAATGTAGGTGAAGTCAATAATGCTTATCTCTCCCCACAGACGGCGCCAAATGTTTCTGCTTAGAAATCAGGTCAATATCTCCCTGACCGGAAGGTGTTGTTTCGTTGACTTTTCTCAGACTTTTGAGTGGGAATCTGCAAAACAAACGAAGTCAGCCTGTCCGGGGGCTTTTTCCCGGAAAGCCTCTCCGACGCTCAAGTCAGTTGGATTGATTTGTGAAATGTAATTAGAAATTGGTTTTGGTAAAAGGAGAGAGAAAAGCTTACCAGATTTTGGGTGAATAGTGAGGTATTTATAGCAGAAAATGAGGAGCAAATAGCTCCAAGGGCATTTTGGTAATTTCCCACAAACTGATAGTTTTGGGCTTACCATTAGGGCCCAGATGAGAAATTAGGGTTTGACCCAATAACAACCTGGATTAATCCATAAGTTCTTTAAAGCTGCAGAGATGCTAAGTGAGCAGCTGGAACAGTACTTAAAGAAGGTCCGTCCCGATTGTCTCATTGCAGACATGTTCTTTCCATGGGCTACTCATTCTGCAGCGAAATTCAATATCCCAAGGCTGGTTTTCCATGGAACTAGCAACTTTTCTATTTGTGCTCAAGAAATTATTAGAGTCTATGAGCCTTTTAGGAATGTCTCTTCGGACCAGGAATTATTTAGTTTTCCTTTATTTCCTCATGAAGTGAAATTAACAAGATTGCAGGTGGCTCCTGATCTCATGGCTGACGGCGATACAGAGCTTAAAACAAGGCTCAAAACAGTGAAGGAATCAGAGAAGAAGAGTTATGGTATTATTGTAAACAGCTTTTATGAATTGGAACCTGATTATGCCAATCTTTTAAAAAAGGAATTCGGAAGGAAAACATGGAATATTGGCCCTGTTTCGCTGTGTAATAGAAGTAGGGAGGATAAAGTTCAGAGAGGGAAACAAGCTTCGATAAACGAACACGAGTGCTTGAAATGGCTTAACTCAAAGAAGCCAAACTCAGTGATTTACATCTGCTTTGGAAGCTCACTAAGCTTCATAGCACCCCAACTGCAGGAAATCGCAATGGCGTTGGAATCATCGAACCAACATTTCATCTGGGTTGTAAGGAATGTTGATGGTGATAATGGGAAGAATGAAGAATGGTTACCAGAAGGATATGAAGATAGAATCAAAGGGAAAGGATTAATCATAAAGGGGTGGGCTCCACAGGTGTTAATTTTGGAGCATGAAGCAGTAGGAGCATTTGTGACTCATTGTGGGTGGAACTCGACACTAGAAGGAATCACAGCTGGTGTGCCGATGGTTACATGGCCTGTGTTCGCGGAGCAATTTTATAATGAGAAATTGGTGACCCAGATTTTGAAGACGGGGGTGCCTGTTGGTGCTAAGAAATGGTGTAGAAGGCCATCGCTAGATGAAATGGTGAAGCGTGACGATATAGAGGCTGCACTCAGAGAAATCATGGTGGGAAATGAGGTGCAGGAGAGAAGAATGAGAGCAATGAAATTTAAGGGATTGGCACAGAAGGCAGTTGAAGAAGGTGGATCATCATATTTAGATTTGAGTTCATTCATAAATGAGCTTAGAGAAAATCAATTACAAAATCATCATAAAGGTTAACAAGTTGTTAACTATTTTTTGATTTCTCCCTTGTAATTCTGCTCTCATCCTTGAACTTCCTAATCTTTGATGATCATATTTCTCCCTTTTGTTACAAAATGTAATAAGATATAAAAGAAATTACGGCCCGTTTGGTAGGTGGTAATAAACGATGTTAATGGAAATGGAAAATCTAGTGTAATTTTGGTTGAAAATCTCTTAGCTACTTTGATGTTCATGTTTTTTCAACATCAATAATCTCTTTTTCTTCATAAAATTCATTCCAATGCATTACCATTGGATGATGTGGTATTAGGTGGTAATGGAAATTTGTATAAAAAAAACTTTTTTGTGATCAAAGTTTCATTACCATGAGAATGATATGAAACTTTTGATGAAAATTTGCACTATAATTCATTCCCATTACCACCATTTAATATCACCTACCAAACGGGCCGTTAGTGTATCATCAGTTGAAAGTTAATTATATTTTTAGTGCAAAGAATCTACTTGGAGTATCCTTACTCTCCCATCAAACTCTAACTGAAGATTGTTTCACATATCCTAGTATGAAGAAAATAATAATGCAAACATAACGTTTTTGGTCAGTGAATACTGATTTTGTTTTGAATATGAAAAAAACAATACCACCTATTTATACAAGACAAACTAATTTAATCTAGTGAATGCAGACATATTTGGTAAGTGAGATCTTGCATATAAAATTTGGAGTTTGAAAAATTCTATTACATCAACTATAACTATATTTTAAACATGGAGTTGCATATATTGACATCTATTAAAAAGAAGGGAAAATTACATAAATGTTTTTAATATTCTGACACTTTAATTTTAAGGCTTAAAAGGACAATTCCAAGACTTAAAAATCCAATTTTGAGACTTAAAAGGTCAATTTCAAAGTTTTTAATATCCACATGAATGTTTGAGTCATACTTTAAAGTTGAAATGAAAATTTTTAGTCTAGCAATTGATCTTTTAAGTTTTAAAATTGGTTTTTTAAGTATTAAAATTGAACTTTTAAGTCTTGAAATTGTCAAATTTCATTACTTAAAATGTCAATTTTAAATCCTTGAAATTGTTCTTTTAAGTCTTCAAATTGGTTTTTTAACTCTTACAATTGACATTTTAATTTGTAAATTGATAAACAAAAATATATACAATTGGGCCGGCCCAATAAGACGCACCCAAGTTTTTGTGAATTTTAGTAGATTAGTAATGGAACCCAATTGTATTTATTAATCTTCTCACCCCCCTTTGACCTTAAACGACCCTTCACGTACGCTTCCATTTTAACAAAACGGAAACCAGTCAAAAAGGCTATGAAATTGTATAAGTGCTTAAAATTAAAATGGACCTATAGTTGGGAGTTTTGAATAATAATCAATAGTTGGGAGTTTTAAATAATAATCAATATTGTAAGTTTTATATTTAAACCGCAAATAGTTGAGAATTTTAAAATTAATTTACCCTAAAAAGAATTCACATTTCCCGTCGTAACTTTGTGCCAATTAATCTTTTAAATAGTTTTTCTAGCGGGCCATGCAACCCACGAAGTGTTCATTATCGGGTACCCGGTTACCCGGTTAGCTGGGTACCTAATTTATTGGCCTATGACCCGACCCATTTTATGTGGGTAGCCGATTAGCGGGGATCCGGATAAGACGGGTCGGGACACCGGGTACCCAGTTTATTATTTTTAATGATTTTCCAAATTTAATTATAATTTTTAATAAAAAATTTCTGAGTTGTTTTAGGCCAACTTCAGCAGAATTTTACTAAACTACATTGATCAAAGCTTGAAATTTTAAATTTTAAAATTAATATTCTTCTAATTTTCAAAACTCAAAAGCAATATATGATATCGATATTGATTAAAGCCCTTTATAAACTATAGTCCACCATAACATACCATCAGATTCAATTTATACAACTTCATCAGACCGGAACTTTTTTTCTATCATAAATTGGGATAATACAAGCAATAGTGCTAGAAAAAAGACCAAGCTGGAAGATTAAACTATATAGCGTTCTATATCCTTATCAAGGAAAATAACACAAGAACATGAACTAAACAAAAAAACAATTAAATAGAAGTTCAAAATTTTTATTTAGAGAATTACTGGTTAAGAGAGAGATTCTTAATAATTAAAATCATTAACACCATCAATGGAAATTTAAGATTTTGTTTGAAGAAAGCTGATAATTGTTGAAGCTAAGTAAACACTATTGGACACAAGCAGAAGTGATACTACTTTCTGAACTTGCATCATAATGCAATGTATTCAACCACCTTGTTAAGTAGGGAAATATAGGCATTGTCAGGAGAAAATAAAGAAAGAAGTAGTTAAATACCAAGGGTGTCTTTGCAAAAGTGAGCGCTTTTGATGTGTGGTTAGGCCGTGTATGCCTAGTGAAAGTGGGGATATATCCTTGCCACCACCACAGCTTTGAAGCCAAATGCAACGTCCTCCTTGCAGCACCACCATGACAGTTGTTCCGACATATTAAGGCTGCCACACGAGAGCATCACAATCAGTCTCTTCACCAGCACAGCAGAAGCAAACCGCGCGACAATTCCGAACAAGTAAACAATTGACACTTTTTTATAAATACCACTAAATTGTTTGAGTATGATAAAAAAAAAACGAAAGAAACTGAGAAATTAAGAAGAATAAGTAAATAATTCATAATTTTTATAGGGGCATAGTGCTTAAATGAGAAGGTCATGACTCATGAGTATGTGGTTACAAAGGCGTACATGATATATGTCGACCAAGTTAGTAACCCATAGTTTGGTTATCGTTATTCCAAGCTAGTGTTTCATTTGACATGTTATTGCGCACATTTATCATACAAATTTACCCTAAATATACATCAAGAAATTCAAAAGACACATCCATGTTGAAATTTAATTATAATCACATTTTAATCATACATTAATGTTGTGAACAAATTCTACTTCTAGTCATTTCTTCCTCTCAATATTTGGGAGATATGTTGCTGACAAAAATATCTATCTAGATAACACATGATTTATCATTGCATAGTTTAAAATAATACTATGTAAACACTCTGATTATTAGTCTTTATAATGGTACAGTCATTCAACTTTGATAATCTAAGCATTATATTATGTCAAAGGGAAACAGCAGCCACAACTACAGCAGCCACCACAGCAGCTTTGAAGCCCAATGTAACGACCTCTTTGTAGATGCTCTATATTTAATACTCCCTCCTATTCAACCTATTAGTCCCATTTCCAAATAGGGTTAAGTCACTCTATTAGTCCCATTTCTATTTATGGTATGTCTTTATTACCACATTACCCTTACTTACATTTAAATATTACACATATCCTCTTATTAACCCCAACTAAACAACCCCAATTAATCCCACCCAATCTTAATTAAAATCATTTATCTTAATTTACCCATCCATCCAAACTTACCCTTACCTCCCATTTTAGAAAAACTCTAACCTCCTACTGAATTCATACTTTCCTCCCTCTTGTTCTTATGGGTTCAAGAACCCTAAATCAATAATCCATAGCCTTTTCAATGGCAAAGAAAGCACAAAGTTTACTCTCATTTAATGCATCTAGGATTGACACCATAGTGCAAAATCGCGGTCGCGGTCGCGATAACGGTCGCGATCGCGGATCACGGTAACGGATAAAATTCGATTATCGCGGAACGGATCGCGGTTTGTTTTTAAACGAGAAGAAAATTATTTTCTATATAATAGTACAATTATTTGAAAACAAAATAATATAAATAAATTTTTAAATATCAAAATCAAAAAAATAAAAAATACTCATTACTTTACTAAATTGTGTCAGAATTTTCAAAAAAGTGAAAAGCATGTAGCTGTACAATTTGCTTTTCTTACAAGCAAGCTTTTTCTCACTCATTATTCATCTCTCATTTGTTTTTTCATCTTCCACACACCTTATTTTTCATCTATTGTCCGTCTCATTCATCCCTTACAAGCAAGCTTTTGCCTGTAGCTATGAAGATTTCATTCTGCACCTAATCTCCCATTATACTTAGCTCTATGTTCAATGAATTCACACAAATATCTAGTGATTCTGCTCAGAAACTCGTTAACTCGGTATGGAAACTCACAACTCGGGCTATTAACTCAAAAATCGCCCGTAATAAACGCTTTTCTCCGGTATGAAACGGCCAAAACGGCCAAAAAGCGTGTTGACTCGCCGTTTTTTTATACAACGTGTCAAATCGCGAGTTTTCGGAACGGTAAGCTGAAAATCCGTGTCAACTCGGCCGTTCCGAGTTAACTCGGCCGTGTTTTTGCACCATGATTGACACACATGGATCGAACGGTGTTCACGAACCCAGAATTGAGAGTCTCATCTAATAGATCTATCATTTATCTCACTTAGCTTGTTGAATTTTCCCTAAATCGATTTAGGGTTTATTTGTTTCTGGATTTAGTCTCTTCATCTTTGTTTTCAATTTTTGTTGTTTAAGATTATTTGTATTGTTGGGGATTATTTGGTTTTGATTCGTTGTTTGGGTTTGTTTCTTAAACTCTTGGTTTATTTCTGAGTTTGTTTCTTCAATGGAAACCATGGATGTGGGTTTGTTTCTTTAACTTTGGGTTTGTTTCTTCAACTTTGGTTTTTTTTTTTTTTTTTTGTTTATTTTTTTTGTAGATCTTGATTTTGATGGGTTTATGTTCTTTTTTTGTTTTCTTTGTTTATGTTCTTTGTAGATCTTCACTTTGGTGGGTTTGATTTTGTTGTTGGAGATTATGTTCTTTCTTCTTCAAAATTTGGTCTAATGTTTTTTTACTTTGTTTCAAATTCTGGATTTGATGCAAAATCTGTGTTTGCTTTTTTTTTTTTTTTTTTTTTACTTTTTTGTTTTACTTAACTTTGTTTGAAGCAAATTCTGGGTTTGATAATAATAGAGCATTAGCAATTAACAATTCACTAATTAACACTCTCTCTCCTATTCAAGTGGTCCCATTTTGACCCACCTAAAAAATGGTGCCTAGTCAAATGGGACTAATTGGGGGAATAGGAGGGAGTAACAAACAATTGGCGTTCTATGAACTTGAAGTATGTAAATAAATATCTATTTACTTGAGTAAACCTTTAAATTGATTACAACATATCATTCACAGCAATGCCCACATCCCAAGTTATGAAAGATGCATAACTCTCCTTAGAAGGCGTAACTGCAACATCGTGCAACTTTTTAATAGCAATCCTTTAACAAAATAGTTCAATTAGTTCCTAAAGGTAGAATGTTAAACGATACGCACGCGATTCTCCATCTAGGGTTGTAGTTGAACTTAATCAAGTTTCACGTTGTACCTTTGAAATCACCTTAAGCTCAGTTAGAAACTCACGCTAGCCTTGTGATTCAGCAAGCAGAACTTTGATTGCAACATCTTCTATGTTTCAACTTCCCCTGCAAACACAAATTTATGTTGTTCAATTAAAGGAATGATGCAACACGGAGTCACGAAGTAAACCAAAATCATGGTCTATTTTTACTATTCCAAAAATGTGGAATTTGTTTTATAGATAATTTGCACACATAAGAACAAACAGTTTGAAGGCAAGTTTGTAGTCCATTAAGAATTGTTAACCATGTGATCCTTATACCTTATCAATATATTGTCATATAATGCCTGCTTTCTTCAAAAAGAGCATATGAAACCACATTTGTAACACCTGGTGATGTTGCCTTCTCTTCAATTGAACTTTCATCTAATGCCTTTATGTTGTTGGCTTTCCTGGCCCGAGAAAATGCAGCGTACAGCTGCCCATAAGATAACATGGTTGTCGAATGTAAACTCCAACTTCATGCAGAGTTTAACCTCGTGATTTATTTATAGTCATTGCGAAGCATAACTTGATTGGAAATTGTAATCTCAGAAATTGGAATAGATAACCTGATGATTCTGAGGGCCTGAGATTAATGCACGGCAACATCACACACTCACCCTTTAAAAAGCCTGTAAAACTATCGCATTGTATAATATTTGGCATGAATTTTTTGCACATAAGCCTTGTTCCATATCACAAGCCGCTTAATGGATCAAGGTTGCGCAACAAAATGACCAGGAAATTCAACTTCAAAACCAATTCATGTGGACTCATGCCTCCGGGACAAAGTGTATTCTAAAACTCAGTAGGATAAATGTTACAACAATCATCAATAACTAATTCAAAGCTTTTATAAATACAGACATCTCCAAAGTACTTATCAATTATCTTTGAATAGATCAAATCAACTTCATTCCAAGGTGTCAAGATAGCGTGTTCATCTAAAAATGATTGATGGATACACTCAATCGAAATATTGGAATACACTACTTGCATTAGATCCTCAAGGGTTGTAGTTGATTCTTCACAATTCAAATTCAAGCTCTTTGGAATACTTACTAACTCAGTTTCCTGCATCTGTAGTTCACCGTTGCCTCATGCTAGCAAAAACATTGAAAATTATGGATCTTCTCGAGCTCACATATTTACATTTAGTTCAAATCGGGTGAAAAGAGTCCACAAGTGGGAATGAACCAATTATTTCTTGTTGTGATTTCTTAGGAACAATTGGAACAGTTTGGCAGAAGTCACCACCAAAAACAACAACCTTACCACCAAAGGGTACATCATTTAAACATAAATCTCGTAAAAGCAAATCAAAGGACTCGATGTTCTTTCTACGAGCCATGGAAGCATCATCCCAAATGATCAGTGAACTTTTCTTTATAAGAGCAGCGAGACTTGATTGCTTAACAACGTTACATGTGAAGGATTGGCCACAATTAACTGCTAGTTTAAACCTATAATGCGTAGTGCGACCTGTCGGCATGTTGGAAGCTGCAATACCAGAAGTTGCTGTCGGAAGCACAATTTGATTGAGCATTCGTACCTTTGCATACAGTGCATAGTACAAAAAGGTCTTGCCAGTCCCTCGGGGCCATCAATGAAAAAGAATCCTGATTTTTCTCTTTCACATGAGAAATAATACACTTGTATGCAGTTCGTTGTTCATTGTTGAGTTGTTTCTTTGCAGCATTACATGCCTCTAGAATAGGAGCATCAATAACATCTCTTGTCCTTTGTACTCAAATATCTTCGCTTTTACAAAGGTGTTGTAAAACATAATCTTTAAGACATTTCCCCGTGTTCTCTAAAAAAAGTCAACTGATTGGCAAGTTAGAGATAAAATTATGTTAGGATGACATGGATGCCTAATTGCATAATCTTCTGATAAGTGAAAATAATACCTATCCCACAGGCCACAGTTGAGAAGGATTACTCGATTCGAGGAGGACAAGATTATGGCAAACAACATTCATAAAGCATGAGGCATTTGTACATCAACTACTTCATCTAAGCATTAATCATTCCAATCATCAGGTTAACTACACCACGTTTCAAAGCGGCTTCATGAAATGTTGAACATTTGTGGCCATCATTTATGAGTAGATCAGCAAAAGAGCATGAGCCAGCAACGCGTGCTAACAACAATCTTAATAAATATCGTTCACCTTCGGACGGTGCAACAAATGCAAGTTAACCAATTGATGTACCTCGCTTTCGTTTGTTCCAACTGTTGCTCTGTTTATGCCAAACATGATGCTCAACAAACTTCGAAAAGCAATATTTAGGTTCAAATGGATGTGTTTCATTATAAGAAAAGAATTCTGTCAAAACAGTTTTTAGCTCTACATTGACTATTTGCAACATGTGCAAGGCTTTCCGCAGCATTAAAGCAAACGCTTTGCATATAAGGCAAATTCATTTGTAAAGGCATAACTGATGGTTTTATATCATAAAGGTCAAAACCAAATATTCTCCATGTAGCTTCCGGTTGCGAAACCCATCTACTGGATCGGTATGTTTGAATCTGATCAACCACTTGTTGCTCACTATTAGACCCAGCACTAAATGAAATCTTATCATGGCCTTTGTATACATATTTATAAAGATATTTAACAGCCTTAATTGTTGAGCAAATTTCAATATTTATATGACGATCAAAATAAACAAGAATATACGGATTATAAAGAATAACCCAACTATTATCTAGCTCCACTTTACGAGCACGGAAAGTCTCACCAGTATTGCTTCTTCAATATGTAGGATAACCATATGCATGTGTGGTGAAAGGTGAGAACTCCCTAAGGTAGTGATGCTTGCATTGAGGCTTTGCATTTTATGACTTTTTTAAAAAAATTCAATTATAAAAATGAAAAAAAGTTCAGACCCTAAGGGTCTGGGTACGGGTCCAAAATTTTCAAACCCTATGAATTTGGGTTCGGGTCTGGGTTAATAAAAAAAAGAAAACTTGCTCAAAATAATCTCAACTATCACCCGTTGGCCAAAAATAATCTCAACTATTCTCATAATTTGTTGAAAACATACCCACTCCCTTGTTACCGGCTGGAACAATTAACTTTTCCACTTTTTTTTTACTTAACTGTTTAAAATTAACCATTCCTCTTCATCTATTAATTAAAAAAGAAAGAAAAAAGTGGAAAAGTAACTTATTGCAGCTGGTTAAAAGAGAGGTGTGTATGTTTTCAACAAATTATGAGAATAATTGGGATTATTAAAAAAAATTGATAGTTGGGATTATTTTTGGCCAACGGGTGATAGTTGAGATTATTTATTTGAGCAAATTTTCCTAAAAAAAAAACAGGATCTGAATCTAGGACTCGCTAAACGCAACTTAGATCGACCCATGTCCATCCCTAGTAGACTAGTTAAGAAGGAAGAGGAGTGAGTGGGGACGTGGCACCAATGGAGGGAAAAACTTTTTGAATTTTATTAATTTATTTTCTAAAAGTTTTTTTTTTTTTTTTTTTTTTGTGTAAATGCATGTTTAACAAGTTTTAGATAATTTCAAATAATAGTGGAAAAGCCTTTAATTTGGCATTATTCATGATCAATCCAAAGTAGCGATTATTGTAGGAAAATCATGAAAAGGTTGGATTATTCTGGACAAGTCTTCTTAATTTTTTTCTTCATTGCCTTGTCATGTTTTTTGTCTTGTCTAGTATGAATTGTTTTGCTTTCTTTTGCAAGTCTTATTGAGCATTTAGTGTCTAATAGTCCTGACTTTAATGACCAAGTACTACTAAGGTAGTGGGACAATATATAAGTCCGTAATATATCGCTTAAAACTATTTTAAAGTAGTGGGACAAATACGTATTAATTACGCGGTCCGTAAAGGCATTGGAAGATAAGACAAGACAAAGAACAAGGGGAGCCAAGGTTGGCCTGACAGCCGACTCGGCGATCCCCCTTGTGTAGCCACAGCCGAGTCGGCTGTCAGCTACTGGAAAAACTCATATTTGGTCAGAGACCAAAAGCCGAGTCGGCGGTCCCTATATTGGACCAATCGCCGACTCGGCGGTCTGGGGCAGAATAGTACCGTTGCTTTCTTCCCGTTTTCTTTGTGTTTAATGCCTTGGATTCGTCATTATGCTCATAATCTCTGGTATAATTGAGGAGTATTAAGGAGAATTATGATATACAATAATGACATTAATGTGTATGATCATCAATATGATCATCAATAGTGGTGAATGCACAAGGCTCCTCTTGTGTATAAATAGAGAGCTTGTGCATTGTGTTTGGGGCACCCAATTTCTGAATTCCTCACCTCTTATTCTCTCATTTTGTCTTTAACTCTTGTTCTTGCTATACATTGCTCATAGTATTCTCAAACACATCGTTGTTACGTAATACATCCTAAGTACTAAGGGTGTATTGTTGTTGATTGTATCTCATTGTGAATTTCCAAACACCAACCCAAGTACCTTTGTGGGGGAAATATCACAAAAGGATAGTGAGCACAAACTCATATCAAGTTTCCGGGTAACGGTTGTCGTTACACAATAATCTTCATAGTTTTATTGCTTTTATATCATCTTGTAATTTCAATTTTGTCATCACACAAAGGGGTTTATACAAATTCTCGATTGTAATTTGTATTGTATTATTTAGTTCCCTAATAAGTCTTTCTAGAGCTGATGGACTCTTCGTCTACAACCTTCTTTATGTGTATGGTTTATCATAATCTTGAATCTCTCTCTAGACCTAAATCATAGTTTTTATGAGCAGAATACATTAGGTTTGATGATGATGATTTTGAAAATGTCATTATTAGTTGCTAAATTAAAATTTAAAAGGTAACCTATCAAGACAAATAAGTACTCCTATCTCATCAAATTTGCATAATAGGCAATTGGTGAATCATCCAATAAAAGTGATATTTATGTAAAAGTGAGAAAAATGTATAAATAAGAAAAAAAAAAAAAAGTAAGTTAAATATGTGGCTCAAAATTAAAGAAAAAGTGTGTCATGCCCAAAAACAAATATAGGGCAAATGTAGTGTACAAAAAAAAAGCGGCAAATTTTGTAGAACAAAGGGGTAGTTTGCACAAACAAAAACAAACATAGAAAATTACAATAAACAACATATTAGCAAAATTTAATATTCTCTCCTATCCACTTCGAGTTGTTTCATTTATAAATTTTTTAGTAAACATAACAATTAATTGTCTCAATCTATAAATTAAAACAAAATTAATTGAGATTTTATTTTATTCGTCACTATGAAAATTTTATTAATATTAACTTTGTAATTTTTTATTATTCACAATCAGATATGTTAAGAATTAAATAAATGTATTTGATAGGGCACTCCAAATACTTTAGTTGATTAGTAAGAACGATACTTGTTATTTGTTAAGATCAATTGGGAGGAATACCTTGTCTCATTTCCCAGTCACTTATTACTCCTGCAGGTTGCAAGTTTCCAAACCGTTCATATCATAGTATAGCTTTAGTAATTACTCTATTTTGCAATCTAAACGATCTAGTCTAATTTTAAATAGTCTTATTTTTTAGACCAAATCAGCCCCAAAAACAATTCTATAATCGAAAATCAAGTCTTTTTCTTTTGTCAAAAAAAAATTGTCACAACTAGAGGTGTCTAACGGGTCATGTCGGGTCAAAATTTAAATGGGTTGGGCTAGGGCGGGTCATGTCTGTTAAACGGGCTTGGACAGTTCGAAGACCGTTTAAATACGACCTTCTTTTAGCCTTTTATAGTTCATAAAACAGTTTTTTATTATACTTTAGGACTCGTTAGGTTAATTCAACTATGTATATAATATCATATAAAAATATTTTAAAAAAGTGGTAAAATAATTTTTACAACCAATTCTTATAATTATCTGACCAAGCCCGACGCGACCGTTTAGACAAAGGCCCGCTAATGAATCATTCCATTATTGACCCGACCCACTAATGACCGGTTAAAATGTGACCCTATCCTTGACTCATAGGGCCGTTGAACACCTCTAGCCGCAACCTAGCTATTTCACTCTATCGCTATTTTATGATAATATATACTTGAAATATGTCGTTGCAATCATCTAATTACGAATTATTATAATTCATAATTGTGAGTGCCAATTATTTACATAAACAAAAATGTTGATATTCATTTAAAAAAAAATTTATAACCCATAAACCGTAAACAAAACCAGAGCGTATGCATCCCTTGCTCTAAGGTTAAAAGTGATTAGGCTATGACGAATACTAATGGGATTAAAAAGAAAATACAGTAATAAATTTTGCTCTTCTGTGACTATTGGGATTAAAAAGAAGATACAGTGATACATATTCCTCTTCTAACTCTAGCTCTGTACTATTACACCATGTTATATATACACAAAACTGTATAACAAATTAATCTACAACTTCCTCCAAATGGGTTTTGAATAGGACGACTACATAACGTAATCAAATCAAGCATCAACTAGGTTGCCTCGTCTCAATCTCAAACCCACATCAAACTGTCTATTTACAGCATCCCTCTGCGAATTAGTTGTTTCTATATTTTCATCAGCCCTTTGCAAGCTTACTTCCCCAAAATTATGGAGCCTCCGACCAATAAGATAGCGGTCATCACGAATGGAATTGTGCAGGTTTGTGAACCAGACATGGAACCTCTTTGCGCAGAAAAATATCACACTTAAGCATAGGCAACCCAACCAAGCAAACCGATAGACAGCAGAGTTAACCACCAAGGGGTAACCAAAAACTGGAAATACTCCTCGAGCTAAAACGTAGGGTACACACAGAGCTGTTAGCAGCTTCATTATAATAGGAAGCACGATCTCCCGCAGCACCCAAAGACCCTGTAGCCTCGAGAAACCATCTTCTCTTACTCTTTCAAATTTAGTTCTCCAACTCTCATCTACTAGGGGCATCATGTGGTCCAACATAACCTGTCAAATATTTAAGGAATTCATCTTCAATAATAGATATTTATTCAAATCAAGAAAAAACAGACCAATAACACATCTATCGGGTGGCACTCGTCCAAGTATATTGGTCAAGAATTTTCCATCACCCAAAGCGCAACTATTATGCTCAATACAAAATTATTTACATTGCTTGTGAAGCACCAAGAAACAAATCACAGAAACACAGGAGGTTCACTAAAATTTATGAAATGAACTATACTCACCAATCTCGTCCATATTTTCAAGAATATTAGTCCCAGAGCCCAGTCCTGGTAAAGAAGAAAGACGGGACTTTCATCAACTGGCACTCGCATTGGAACGATCACCAGAAGCTCGAACAGTAGCCCTATCAGCACAGGGATCACAAATATCTGCACAATAAAACCACGAAAGGTCAAATTTTGGTCATTTTATCAAAAGAAATCAAGTCAAATACAAGAACAAGCATGTAACATAAATCCAAAGATAAACATCCCAACTACAGCATTCCACCCCACCAATTCAGTTTACATGATATGTGGATGCATTTCAAGGAAGTTCAATAAGGCTTCAATTCACATGGTATGCGGATGCATTTCAAGGAAGTTCAACATGGCAGAGTTGCAACCGCCACCAGAAATCAAAGAGCTTTTCGAAAAGTACATCGAATGTGAGCCACAAATGAGTAGGAGGGGAAAAAACCATGTGAAAAGTTGAAACTGCACTTGAAAGGTCATATATGAGCATTCAAAGTGTTAGCTTCAAAGTCTCATAAAGAGGTTGGAATTTAATCAAATCTACCAAACATGGCATTTTAATTTTGAGCCATTTCTAGATTTAAAAATATTCCAAACAGGCCATTATAGCATATTCAAATTCTGCTCCACCACAATGCTGCTCCTATAAAAAATAAATTTGAGCAAAAATGGAACACTAGTGGTTGAGACTATGGTGGGTATGACTAGTGTGTGTGCTAAACAGAAAATACACTCACCCATATAGATAAAAGAGCAGAGCTCTTGAGAACAATTCCACACCACTTCCAAACTTGGCCAAGCAAAACTGCTGCCCTCCTTGACTTGATCTGCTCAATTGTATACCTGATTCCAGCTATGGCTGTCCAGATAAGATAGCTTCCAATGGTGAAAGCATACAGATCTGCAGACAACAACCAGAAATATGCTTAAAACACGACCCCAAAACAGTTCAAGACTACCATACATAACAATCAACTGAAGTACCATTGCTTTTAATGCCATGCGTTATCGGAAGAAGAGGAACGGAGTTGAAGATAGCCCTTCCGAGAGATACAGGTATGATAATTAGCACAGAATTGAAAACTAGTAAGGTCATCCAGGCCACCACCAAGAGTAGGACAATACGAAATACAAATTTGTACCGCCTGCCAAGATTTGAGAGAAGAATTTGAGAATGGAAGTAATAAAAATATTAAGACATTAGAAAAAATCTTGATAGCAAAATAAAAAAAATGGGGAGAAATAAATTGAAAAAATATCAGCATCCATGTTCCACCTGCATGTCAAACTAAAACTAACGCATTTCGGACAGCATAACTTACACTGAATCAGATTGTTCTTCTCCATCATACTCCTCCATTACATCGGAATTTACAGACCCATGGGCCTCATTGTTATGAGCATCAGGAAGAAGTGGTAGCTGAGGTTGATCCTGCTGTGCCCCACCCACCTGTAGACCACGTAATCTTTCTAGTCTACCTGCTTCACCATTGCCATCATCATGACCAACTAAATCTTCAGGCTTAGGAAGTAAAAAGTCAGTCAATCCAAGAGCCCAGCCAACAGCAGTGAACCAATATTGAAGAAGAGACTTAATTGTAGTCCTCAATTTGAAATGCTCAATGGCAAAAGGGATGCAAATTTGGAACAGCAGTATATCAGCAGGTATCTCAGTAAATGGATCAGATACTCTGAAAAGCAAGCAAATGTAAGTAGCAAATTAGAAAATTAAAGATTGGAATTTGAATTTGAAGTATGCAGTAACTTAAACAAAATAAAAGGTAGTCGTACGAGATATCTAGAGGGAATATGGAGGGTGCCATTCGCATTGCAAGTTTGACAGGCAGGAAAACGAGCATCACAATCAAACTTCCATAGACAGCTACAGAAAGCATAACTCTACGAGCATGTTTGTGAACTGGATCATCAATGAGATCGCGAAATGGATTGTAGTTGGGATCAGCTGGATCTCGAAGGAAATATAGGACTCCAGTACGTAGCACCTATTAAAAGAATGGTATCAATAATATATAACAAGAGATTTCCCAAGAGCATAAACATCTCAAGGAATGATAGACATACCCCTCGAAGAAGGCTGACAAATATACTGATCTGAAGCATGTAGAATATCCCGACAACCCAATGAACCAAAGAGCTGGCCAATGGAGAGACAGAAAAGAATTCAACTCTTTGACCCATATTTTTTCCGAACATACGAATTGTGCAGATATCCAGCCACCAGCCACACATCAAAGGGAAAACCCCAAGCTCGATAACCAGAAGGAATGCAACCTTAATCATCGTCATCAAATGTCTCATGCCTGAGAAGAACTGTCGTAAAAGAGATGGGATATTCTCTACTGCAGAAGCAATACTTTGAAACCTCCCCATAGTAAGAGGCTCACCTTTGGTATACCTAACAAATGCAACCACACCTAAGTAAAGAAAGACGAGTGAGAAAATAAACATATATCCAACAGCCAGTGTTGTAACATCAGAAAGCTTGGATGTTCCAGCAGTCACTCCTTTCAGGACGTCAGAAGCCAGGGGTGAGCTAATGATGTTGGAAGACACATTTAGTTCACTCGCATTTGGTTTCATTACTTCAGTTACATGATCAATAAGATTTTTCGAGTTCTCAGAAAGATTCGTCACAGGTGTTAAGGCATTTTTCAGGGTGATATTAGCCAAGGAGAGTGCTGATTCTGTGAATGGCATCATTGTGGCAAATGTGGGACTTGTAGCAGAAGAAAAAAGCCACGATACATAATGTAATATTACACGCCCAAGTGAGAAGGGAGCAAAGATAACAACTCCAAGAAAGATCATGTTGCTAGCTAAAACCTGCAAACAAATGACTAAGTTGTCAGAATTATCATAGTAAAAAATAATCAACAGCATCAATATCACCAAAATGCCTCTCAAAAGAAAAAGGCATGCCATACTTATATAAGACCTCTTATCAGTGTTATCAGAATCGCGATCCGGATCGTAGGATCGTACGATCCTACGACCCAGATCGAAGCCCACGCGTAGGATCGTATGTAGAGTCGAAAAGTGGGTAGAATCGCAGCAGAATCGGTGGGATCGAGTGGGATCGAGCAGAATCGCGACTTTAATACGATCCTGTCGATCCCGATCTTTGAGTGTTTTGATTGCCTATAACCTAAATTCCTCAAAAAAAAAACCCTAATCTTACCCAACACCCCCTGCTGTTTCATTTTCCCATCTACACTCAAACCCTAATCGCATCAGACGGCGCTCCTCCTTGCTGCTGCGCACCAGACGGCACTCCTCCTTCCTGCTACAGCAGTCAGCAGCTGCGCACCAGGCACCAGCCACCACGAACACGATTACACGAAGCCACCTCCTTCCTGCTCTGTACGAATTTACCACGAAGGTAAATTTCTTGATGTTTGTCGAAATTTCTTTGGTGTTTGTTGTAATGCTTTTGTCTCCTTTGTTTCTCTAATCTTATTGTCGAATTTACATGGTAAATTTGTCGAAATTTCTGCCAATCTCACTATTTATAATTTCTTTGATGTTTGTAATGCTTTTCTAATGTGATTTTGTCGAAATTCTGTCGAAATTCTGTCGAAATTTGTTTCTCTTTGATGTTTATAATGCTTTTCTAATCTGAATTTGTTTCTCTTTGATGTTTATAATGCTTTTCTCTTTGATGTTTCTCTTTGTTGTTTATAATGCTTTTAGATTAGTTTTCTCTTTGATGTTTATAATGTGATTTAGAATTTATATTGTTTTTTTTAATCTGAATTTATATATGTTTAAATTATATATGTTTAATGTAAATTATATATGTTTAATAAGAAACTTTTGATAATTGATACAATATTTGTGAAGAAATGCAAGTTAAATGGTGTGCTTGTAACTTGTAAGCTATACTAGTATACTTTCTTTGTGGCTTGGATAGACATTGATATATCATATATGGGATTAGTTCGTAATGGTTGAATCACTGATTGTACTGTTTTTATTAATATAACAGAATGTCTAGTTCTAGTAAGAGGAAAAATGCACCGGGTAGTAGAACTGATCCAGGTTGGGAACATTGTATTGAAGTTGATAAAATAGCTAAGAAAGTAAAATGTAAATATTGTGGTGTTGTACGTTCTGGTGGAATTTTCAGGCATAAGCATCATCTTGCTTGTACTGGTATTAATGTTGAAGGTTGTTTGCAAGTTCCTGATGATGTTAAGTATAAGTTTAGGGCATTGTTAGAAGCAACTTCAGAAGCATCTAGTGCAAAAAAGAGAAAAATTTTTGACATTGGTGAGGAAGAATGTGAAAGTGGGGGTAGTAGTAAAAGGGTAAGAGGAGGTATGGATGCTTTTGTTAATAAAAGTAAGCATAGTGGACAAACAACACTTAATCAAAAATTTAAAAGGGAAGAAAGAGAAGAAGTTTGTCAACAAATTGCTCGCTTTTTTTACACTAGTGCTATTCCATTTAATGCGGTTAACAATCCTGAATTTCCAATCATGCTTGAAAAGGTTGCGAGGTTTGGTATAGGACTTAAACCTCCTAGTTATCATGAAATGAGGGTCACATTTTTGAACAAAGAGGTGAAAAATGTCTTGGTCATGCTTGAAGAGTTTAAAATAGAATGGAAAAGGACTGGTTGCACTATTATGTCTGATGGTTGGAGTGATAAAAGAAGACGTTCAATATGCAACTTTCTTGTGAATAGTCCTAAGGGAACGGTCTTTTTATCTTCTATTGATACTTCTGAAATCTCAAAGACAGCTGATAAAGTCTTTGAAATTGATGATGTGTATCAGAAGCAGAAGCACAATTCACATTATTTTGGAACACTAATCATCAATCGTCAATCATCACAATCATCAATCGTCCACTTCTTAACAAAGCAGAAGCACAATTCACATTATTTTGGAACACTAATTGATGATGTGTATCAGACAATATGTGCACATAGTAATACTAAATAATATATACCAATTAACATATCACAATATCACATACATACCCACAAGTTTCTGTTTATAATCTTGATCTACATGTATGGCCATAAAATTGAAAAATGGACTCACGGCATTTCTACAGATATAAGGTCCTACCCACCAGAAACAACCGCAATTGCTGTCTATTTCAAAGAACTAAAACCACCAAATAGCTACAAAGTTCTCGTAGATATAAATATTTCTGTTAAGAGAGCATGCCCCAATACTAATTACTAAAGGTAAATAGCTCCAGAAGAACAAAAGAAAAAAAAATTAAAAAAACAAAATAACAAAAATAAAAAAAGAGAGGAAAGATCACATTACTCAAAGATGTCCAACATAGCATGTACAGAAGGGCTTACTGGTGATGTCTTTAAAAAAATATAGAGTTTTATTCAATATCAACAGATACTGTATGATCAAAATAGACATTTTAGATATTGAACTGTAATTGTTAACAATCATAATACTACATATACATGCATATTACACAATCTGTCAAGTTCCTCCTCTGTTCTAACCACATTTCCCGTTACAAAATTCAGATTCAAGAACATTTCTTAGGCCCCTGATATTAATGATGATACTACTTCATGGAAAATCAGAAGCACAAATAACGATTTATTAGAAGTAATAAACTACTTCCTCCGTTCCATAATACTCGCTACCATTGCATGGGCACAAAGATTAAGAAGTTACTGTGCAATGATGAGTAGGAGGTGGAAAGTTGTTTTTTAGAAATTTTTTAATATTATTTGTTGAAAAATGAAAAAGAAAAATAGGAGTAATTAGATATAGAGTAGGATAAAAGTAGGGGTAGGTATAACTTTAAATGATTGGTTTCTTACTAAAAAGGAAATGTAGCAAGTAATATGAAATTTCCCAAAATAGAAAATGTAGCAAGTATTATGGAACGGAGGAAGTATTCACTACTCTTGAGTACATGAGAAAGAGTATATGAGACAAAAAGAACATGTGCACATTGAAAGACTATATAGACATGTGCACAGGTACCAGTTGTCACATCACAGCATTCCACGAATAAGTATATATCTTGTCAATCTGTTCAACATGAATTTACTAATAGAAGTATTTCAGAAGAGAAATCACATCACCTTTTTAAATACAAATTGAATATCATGCTGACATCAAGGCATGAAAATAATGTGCTACACTAAATAAAATTAGTAGTTTTGATGTGCTCAAATGTTTTGGCTAGCATATCAGCAATTCTCTTTTATAAGAAGGGATAAAACCACTCAAAGAATCACATAGATCTCATAACATAGAATTGTCCACTAAAAGAACAAGGGAAGCAATATCAATGCTAAAGGTCTGAAGAAAAAGCAACTGGAAATTATCATCTCCTTTCAGCAATTGCATTTCTCAACACAAACGTTATGGCAGTTCGCAATTTTGAATGTTCTTAAAAAACTTTTAGAGTCCAAGAATGCTCAAAGTTGCCATGTAATCACTAATAAAAAATAAAAATGGACTCTTCATGTATCATAATGATTTAAGGGGTTTCCATGATGCTTCTTGCTCAAATAGAAATTGAACACAATGATAGTGCACAATCCAGCTCTAGCCCTATAGAGTTCAGCCTTTGGGCGTGGGGTGAAATTAAGATGGTGTGAGAAAATGGCAAAAGAATAGTAGATACTCACAGTAAAAGCATTCTCTACCAAATGGAAGACCGGACCTTGCATGCCCACAAGCTCGTCAAAGGGAACATCATCAGCACCATCAGCATCATCCAGACCATCAAAAATCTGATCAACCTGAACTTCAAGTCGAGCAGCCCGCCTCTCCCAATCAGCAGCAAGATGCTCTGCCCGTCTTATCAATTGATTAGCTCCAGCAATTCCAGGAGCTTCTCCAACATCAACATTGCCATCAGCAAGCAGATTCCTATTGACTTGTCCAAGAGGCCTTCGAACTGCTCGACCACCATTTCTATCCCCTTCAACCTCTCTATCCGCATCATGTCCTTGTGCTTCTCGTACATGCCTAAAATAATCTCTCAAAGAAGTTGCCCCAAGGAATATAAACACAATGCTCGCCGAGAGAAGAAATCCATGTAGACAATCTGTGAGGATAGCAGTAAATGACATATGACTGAGGAATAAGCGATTCGCATCAGAGAAACTACGAACAAAAGCCAGCCGCCAAATCCAAAAGGTGATGAAAGGGATAATAAGAAGCCAAACAGATAACACAAAACCAAGACGCAAAAAGAATTTCAGGACATGACAAGTCTTCTTTCCAATCCCAAATACAAATTCCCGGAACGGAAGTCTAGTAGGAGCATCGTCTGCATAGACGGGGGAGAATGAAAATGCATGCTTGCACACCTGTAAAAAATACCGGGCATTACTATATCATCAGTCAGCATTAAAAAGGATGACAATTGGAACTTTATAGGTAGTGATCAAAAGATGAAAGTATCACACTCGCATGAGGCTAAACTTGAACAAAATTTTAGGGGGAGCGGAGTTAACAAAAAAAATAAACGACATTAACATATAGCCAATCAATACCCAAAATTATAACGTAAATTTCGAATCAAAGTAAGGCTCAACGCTTTATAGCACTTAAAAAGTATCTAGTATATTACTAAGCTATAAAAAGAAAATTGTCGTCCATTTCGTTACGAAGTCTTATCTTTGCAATCTTTATACTTGATTGTTTTATTTTATGTGTTTTCCGTGATTTAAGTATTCACTTATTGAAAATTATTAAATAAAGATAACAAAATTCAATTAAAAATATAAAACAAACCTTTATCTTTCAATTGTTGATGGTGAGCTTCAAGTTTTTATTTATTCGATTTCTCCCAATGGCTTTCTTCTTTTTTTCCTAGTTGTTAATGATAATTTCATTCCTAATTTGATAATACATTATTATTTATAAGATTGTTTTTATTTATTAGGCTAAAATTATAAAAAAAAAATAAAAAATAAAAAATAAAAAATAAATAAAAAAATCCTAAAATGACGGTTGTATATTAAATAAATGCCAAACATCTTGGAGGGGTAAAGCCCCTACCTGTGCCAACTACGTTCCGCCCGTTAACCAACACTCAAAAGCTAACAATGGCAAACAAACTTCGCGATCATTAAAGCAGGTTACATTTCAACTCAACTCGGTGAAACTTATAAAGAATTTTTCATCGCTATTGTTTCGTGCTAACATTTCAATCTCTCAAATCCAAGAAAAGTATATCAGTTCTCTTACAAATAGTTAAAAAATAAAATACTTTTATTTACAAAAACTATTATAAAACTCATCCAAGAATCTTCATTGACTGACTAGTCATCTTCATTGCAAGAGCACCATAGCACCACAACAAATTCTCCATCAAAATTCACGTAACTGGAATTCCTGAAGTCATTAATCATCATCTAAGTACGCCAAAACAATTCAAGTCAAATGAAAGAACTGGAATTTTGATAGCCTCTCTCACACACCCTAATTCTCACGAAATTTATCAGTGTAAATGAAATAATCTACTTCAGAAAAGTTCAATTATTAAATCTTCTTTACCGACCTAAAAACTAATATAACCTCGAAATTACATTCACAACTAAATTTTCACCAAAGACCCATAATCAATCAATTAAATACACAAAATGCAAATGAATTACCACAAAAACCCTATTTTAAATAGTTTTCACTAAAATATTAACAAACCTCGCACTGACGAGCATTACTGTGACTAAGCCACTGGAGAAGGCAATCCTGATGAACGAATTTAATACTACCGCTACAAGCACAAGGATATCTCAAAGGATTATCAGCATCACCAGAATTCCTACAAATCCTACAAACATCCTCTTCTTCATCGTCATCATCGAACAAATTCCTTTTCGCTGAAGATGCTGTTCCAGTCTCCGGAATATTGTTACTTTTCCCGGAGGATTCTCTTTCTTCACTGTGACCGTCGATGTTAAAATCTTCTGAACCAATAATTTCAGATGAAGATGCATCATCTCCATTTGAGCTTAAGGTTTTGATCTGAGTATCGAAAGAAGATGCCGGGGTTGCTGGAGAAATCTCCATTGAAGAAAGAGACAAAAGCTGAAAGGAGAAAGAGGGTTTTTCGGGTTTTCGGGTTTTCGGGTTTTTCGGGTTTTTTGGGATTCAGTTTCCGATTTAGCCCTTTGAATATCGGTTGATGATTAGTTGATACTGATAGAGAGGAGGACTGGAGAAATCTGAAGACGAGGAAATAGACCAACTAAAGTGTGGAAACTCGGTCTGTCAGACGCTATTAAAAATAGAGTTTTTTTTTTTCTCTAAAACAAAAAAAAATATTTCATTTTTCTTTTAAGTTTGTCTACATTACTATAATGGATAGTTTCATAAGTTTGTCATATATAGAATATTTTTATACTCCCTCCCTCTCATTTATTTTGTCCACTTTAGTCCGGGCACGCAAAATAAGGAATGGTGGGACCAAAGCCATAAGTGGGTATTAAGTGAGAATTAGTGTATTTGATTAATTTATAATGATTCCCTCCCTTTTTGTATTTTTGGATGTAGTTTTAAAATTTGACGGAATTTTAAATGATGGAAATTTTTTTTAAAAAAAAAACAGTAAATTAAATACCCAAAATAAATTGCATATAATTAAAATGTTCCATAATTTACATTACATAACCGATTACCAAAAAAAAAATACAGAAATAAATACATAAAAGCTTCATTTTTTTCTGAATTTTGATTTCTTCAACGTCTTTTGTACGACTTCCGCTAACGAACACCCGTCTCGCCACATGCGCATGCGGATATTAAATCTCTCATTGACTTCAGATTATAAAAATGAAAGGAGTATGCATTTTAGTTCCTAAATTAAAATCAACAGCTACATATAACCCAAAAAAAAATTTGATGAAAAATTTTAAGCCAACTTTAATCCCAAAATCAAAACAAGAAATCAAAACCAAAATCAGAAATCATTCATCAACATCATTACAGGAACAGGGGCGCCAAAACAAAAACAGAAATCAAATTTCACCCACATAATTTCACCCACTTAAAATTTAACTTAGGCGCCAAAACAAAACAAGAGATCAAATTTCACCCACTTAATTCATCAACTATATATAGACAAACAAACAGAAACAACATTAAATTTCACCCACTTCATTAATTGAAACCAAAAATCAAATGAATATGGCCAAAGCAAAACAGCTAGACATCTCAGCAAGAAATCAAATTATGCAACATTTACTTATGTCACTAACGGAAAAAGGCAAGCCAGCTCATAGAATTATCGGGGAATTAGCAACAAAATACAGTGTGAGCAAGAGGACAATATCAAGGTTGTGGGCCAAAATCAAACAGCAAAAGGAGCAAAATCAGTTCCCAATAAGGGTCAACACACTAAATGCAGGAAAGAGATGCAGACCTCTAATTCCATTTGATGAGGAAAGGTACAAAAGCATACCAAAGACTCAAAAAACAAGCATATATGCAGTGGCTAGAGCAATGAATGTCAGTAAGAGCACTGTGTGGAGATGGAAGGAGAGGAACATCATACGAAAGCATACAAATGCAATAAAGCCATTATTGAACGATCAAAACAAACTTGACAGGTTAATTTTTTATTTATGTAGCATTGCAGTTAAGGAAGATGGAAGTACATTTGCATTTAGTGACATGTCTAATGTGGTTCATATAGATGAAAAGTTATTTTATCTAACAAGAACAACACAAAATTATTATCTCACACCACAAGAACAAGAACCACATAGAGAGAAGATACAATCAAAACGGTTTATTCCCAAAATCATGTTCATGTGTGCTGTGGCAAAACCCATTTATTCAAGTGATGGTGATCTGATTTTTGATGGAAAAATAGAAATTTTTCCTTTTACAATGCAAGTACCAGCACAAAGATCTTCAAAAAACAGAAGAAGGGGTGAAATGGAGTAAAAACCCATTCAATCCATAACAAAACAGCACACAAGGGACATGATTATTCAACAAATATTGCCAACTATAAGAGCAAAATGGCCACAAGGAGCAAGCAAAGTTATATACATCCAACAAGATAATGCAAAACCCCATATCACAGACGATGACACTGAATTTAGGGAGGCAGCAAATATTGATGGCTTTGAATTCCACTTGGTACAACAGCCCCCAAATTCTCCAGACTTAAATGTCTTGGATTTGGAGTTTTTTAGATCAATACAAGCCCTTCAACACCAACACTCAGCATACAATTACAAAGACTTGGTCACAGTAGTGCAAAATGCATATGATGCACTAACACCAAACACCTTGAGATTTGTTTGGGTTACATTACAAGCATGTAAAATAGAAGTACTCAAGAAATTGGGAGGGATAGACTATAACATTCCCCATATGAACAAGACAAAGCTAGCAAAGGAAGGTTTATTACCTGAATATTTGAGTGTCAATGGGGATTTAATTTTTGACACACTACGTTATTTAGATACAAAAGTAGACAAAGATGTATTTGATGTACTACAGTTCTACTTGGGCATAAAAGATCACAGCTCTTTTCATCACACATCATTAAGTAATGGTACATCAGCCTCAACATCAACAACACAAGTAGCAACAAACACAACAGTAGCAGCAACTCAACAAACAGAAAATGATACAATAGCAGAAGGAGAAGAAATAGAAGACATAGTAGCAGAAGGAGAACAGTAGCAACAGGACAACAACAAACATCACAAATATGCACCTTACATGAACATATCAAAGCTTTTGGAACTTTTGGGATTACTTTTGTTCAAACAAAATGTTTAGAATGTAAACATCAACCATGTATTTTGTTTAATGCTAAACCTTTGAAATCCATGAAATAGAACAAGTTGGCTTAAAAAAATCATCGTTTTTTTTTACGGGTTAAAAAATCTCTCAGTTAAATATCAAGCATATTTTGTCCTCATAGAGAACCCTAGATCCTAAAAGGCCTCCTAAATCTTGTGAAGGAATAGCCTCCTAAACTTATTTGTTTGGTGGCTTATTCCTTCAAAGATTGATGGCAACTTTTAGGAATTAGGGTTTTTTTTGTAGCAGCAAACAATGGGAAATAAAAACCCTCAAAAAACAGAACACATTCATAGGGTTTAAATCCAGCAAACAGGTCTCAAAAAAAAATCATAGACCATCCACCATGCATACTCAAGAACACAGAAAACAACAACAACATAAACGAAATCATCACCAGTCAGAGATTACGAATATCAACATACGAGAGAAGGGACCATGAACATCATCAAAATCAGGGTCCAAATCAGCATCATCAAGTGACTCTTCATCTGAAGAAGAGGGAAAAAAATTTTCAATAAGTTCATCTTGTAGATCAATTTGCAGATCAAACATAGCCATAATTTCTTCATCTTCAGTATCATATTCTCTTCCCCAATTTGGATCTATCATCATCATCATCATCATCATCATCCAACCCAGTGTATCCCGCTCATAGAAACTATGGGCAGGGTCTGGGGAGGGAAAGACGGCGGCAACTCATACCCATACAGGAGAGCGCGACCCAAACTGAGTCCCCCGGCTCGAGGAAGATAAAGATAAAGTACCAGCTACCTGAGAGATCCAAACAACGCATAAAACAATACCACTAAAAAGGCCAAAAACAGAGATAGAGCATATCAAAACCAAGCATATTAAAACTAAGGAAACCAAAAGGGCAAAAGACAAGGTCAAGCAAGAACTCAAGCGCCAAAACGACTCTAAGAAGACAAACAATGGTCTGAGACTTGGATAAGACGCCTCCAACATCCCCTATCCCTAGTCAGGTCCTCAGAGAGGTTTAACTCAAGCATGTCTGCTTTTATTTGCTCTATCCAAGTTCTCTTTGGTCTCCCACGACTCCTTTTACCCTCTACAATAATGCTTTCGACTCTCCTCACAGGGGCGTCAAAAGACTTTCTCTTCACATGTCCATACCACCTTAATCTGCTTTCGCGCATTTTACCAGAAATAGGGGCAACCCCCAGTTTAGCTCTAAAAACTTGGTTCTTAATCCGATCCATCAAAGTGTGTCCGCACATCCACCTAAGCATACGCATCTCTGTGACTTCCATCTTGTGTTCGAAGATCTTCTTAACAGGCCAACATTCTGTCCCATATAACAAAGCAGGTCTGATCGCCACCCGGTAGAATTTTCCCTTTAACTTACTTGGGATCTTCCTATCACACAGCACCCCGGTGGCCGCTCGCCATTTAAGCCATCCCGCTTTTATACGATGATCAACATCTCCGTCTATCTCCACTGAAATGGTAGGAGAATCTAGGACGTACTGGTAGTAGTCAAACCAAGGGTTAGGAGTTCCAAGTAAAATGTTCTCCTCTGATGATTGTTCCCATGAAAGACAAGATTTTGGAGAGGCCATTACAAAAAAACGCAGATCTAGGGTTTTCAGTTCGTAGAGAGAGAAAGGACATATCTAGGGTTTTCAGTTCGTAGAGAGAGAAACGATGAAGATGAACAGAGATGAAGATTGAACAGAGATGAAGATGAACAGAGATGAAGATGAACACAGATGAAGATGAACACAGAAGAAGGTTCAAGAAGATGTCGAGTGAATTAGGGTTAGGGTTCAGGAATGGGAAAGGGTGGGTTATATTGAGAAAATGGAGGGAAAGATTAAGGGTTAGGGGGTGTAATTAATGGGAGTAAATAAGTTTAAGTAAGGGTATTTAAGTAATTTAACATAGGGGATAGGTAGATTAAGAAATTAATTATTTGCCAAAAAAGAAAAGTGGACACTTAAAGTGGTATAACCCAAAATGGAATAGTGGACAAAACTAATGGGACAGAGGGAGTATTTTGGAAAGTTTTTATCTCCCATATACTCTCTTTATCCCTCATTTCTCTCTCATAATACCAATCCAATTATTAATTTACACCACTATTTTAATAAAACACCCACCATCTACAAAGATTTGATATTTCTTAATAAAATAATCTATCTATAACTATTACTAAAACAAAACACGCTTACATCATCACCTTTCAAAATTGCTTATGTGTCGCTTCCACATTAAAAATTTTCCCTCCTAAATCAAATGATGATGTCATTGTTATTATGATCTTTGACTTCCTATTTTTTAATTTGAATATTTTATTTTTCTTATTAATTGTTTTTTTTTAACTTTTTGGGTCAAATCATATTTAATACTCCCTCCTATTCAGCTCAATTGGGACATTTGACTTTTCACGGATTTTAAGGTGGGTCAAATTGGGTCCCATTGAGTAGGAGAGAGAGAGAGATATTATGGGTTTTAATTAATTGATTAGGGAATTAATGATTCCCTCCTTTTTTTGAAAAAAATGGTTGGAAGATTTAAAGTTAGAATATTTTACACCTAAAAAATTACATAAATGTTTTTTTAATAGCCGAATATTACAATGTTCGGGTCAAACTACAAAATTACATTGTTCATACCAATACATAATTAAAATTACATTGAATAAACTATTCTAAATCCCCAAGCTTCTTCAAATCTTCGACGGCCTCGGAGTAATTCATGTCGTTCTTGATCATGTGCGTGCGAATTTTTTTCCGATCAGCGACTTCAGATTAAACACGTTAAAAAACAAATCGATGCATTAAATTTCTCCAAAAAAAATGCCACGTTATTTTAAACAACCCAAAATTCAATTTATTTGTAAAAATAAAAAAACATCATTGTACAAATCCCTTTTTTTAATCAAATTCAATTCATGTCCAAAAAAATCAAACACAGGCGCCAAAATGCAAGAACAGCAGCATTCAAACAGAATGCAAAATCTCAAAACAGAATGCCCAAAATGAAAACACAGGCGCCAAAATGAAAACAGAACAACAGCATTATTGGCACCAACAGCAGCAGCACCCACCCACCCACTTACACCCAATAAATACACCATAATAATGAAGCATTCAATGCACTCAAAAAATCCAAAAAAATGGTGGGAACCAGAAATTTAGATAGCCAACAAAAAACCCAAATAATGCAAAAATTACTTAGCAAATTAAACAAAAAAGGGAGACCAATGTTAGGCACAATTAATGAGATAGCAAGTGAGTACAATGTTAGTAGGAAAAAAATCACAAGATTGTGGCAAGAGGTTCACAAACAGATGGAGAACAACAGCACTTGCATAAATCTAAGCAACAAGAGGGTTGGGAAACAAGCTTTCAACAAAATCCAATTTGATGATGAAAAATTCAAATCAATCAAGTTTGAGCTCAAAGGTACTCAACACTCAGTGACAAAATAGATGGAAGTGTCACAGTCCACAGTTTGTAGGTGGAAGAAAGACAAAATTATACGCAAGCACACAAACGCCATTAAACCAACACTCAATGATAACAACAAACTACACAGGTTATCCTTTGCATTGTCTAAGTTGCACTATGATGAACACAATGACACATTAAAATTTAAACCACACACAAACATTGTTCACATAGATGAGAAGCACTTTTATTTAACACGAGAATCACAGACGTATTACCTAGCACCAGGTGAGATCGAACCACATCGGGAATGTCAATCAAAACAATTCATCCCAAAGATTATGTTCATGTGTGCAGTTGCAAACCCTATTTATTTATCTAATGGTGATGTATTTTTGGATGGAAAGATAGGAATATGACCATTTATTACTCAAGAACCTGCGAAAAGGAGTTCAAAGAACAGAAAGAGGGGGGAATTGGAGACCAAACCAGTGCAATCAATAACTAAAGAGCACATGAGAGAAATGCTAATCACTAATGTCCTACCCACAATAAGAGCAAAGTCGCCACACGGAATGTCGAAGCACATTTTTATCCAACAAGATAAAGCAAAGCCACACATAGCACACAATGATAGTGAATTCATGATGGAAGCAATGAAAGATGATTTTTTTATACAACTTGTACAACAACCACCCAATTCACCCGACATGAATTTACTAGACCTAGGTTTTTTTAGGTCAATCCAGGCTTTGCAATATCAAAATGCAGCTTATAATGTACCCCAATTATTAAGTGCTGTGAACAATGCATTTGACAATTTAAGTCACAAGTGTTTGCGTTTTGTGTTCATCACACTACAAGCTTGCATGATTGAAACAATGAAAAAACAAGGGGGTATAGATTATCATATCCCACACATGAATAAGACAAAGGCTGCAAGGGAAGGGACTTTGCCTGACACTCTAAGTGTTGATAAACAATTAGTGTTGGATTCACTACAACACTTATTGCCCAGAATTAGTTCACAAACAATGCAGCAGTTAGTTGACATGATAGGCTATCAAGGGCCTATTGATGCACAGAACATAACAGAAGGGGGTATTGATGCACAGAACATCACAGAAGGGGGTATTGATGCACAGAACATCACAGAACAGCACAGAACATCAACCCAGCATCAACATTTAACAGCAACAACAAACCAACAGCAAAATGTACCAACAACAACCCAGCAGCAACATTTAACAGCAACAACAACCCAGCAGCAAAATGTAACAACAACAACAACCCAGCAACAGAACACATGAACATAAACCCAAAAGCAGCAACAACAGAAGAGGGGCAATGATGAACAGAAACCACTTACCAGTTGAAGAAAATCATTTTTTGGACATGTTTTTGAGATCTTAAAAATGGGATGTTTCAGATCTAAACAATAAATGTAAAAACTTTTGTTGTTGTTTACAATGAAACATTTGTACTCAGGTTTACAATGAAAAAATTGAAAAAAGTGGTTGTTTATTTTCAAACTCTCAGAATATTTAACAAATTCAAATCACTGAGTAAAAACGAACATATCTGCGCTTAAGTATTGGGAAAACTTTCCAAACCCTAAATTTTGTGTTCGTTTTTTTTGTGGCAAAATTTAAGTGCTCTCAAAAAAAAATCATTGAGCCACATGCATCGAAATTTTTAACGAGAAACAACAATAATAAAACATCATTAGTCAAAAACGCACCCACAAGAATAGAAACATACTCGAAAATGGGCCAAGCTTATCAAGCCATTCTTCTTCCTCACAGTCACTGTTACAGAACAAAGCATCAGCAGCAATATACTCACGATCTGGGTTATCAGGCCAATCAGGCTCTGGAGTGTAGATGGGCTCTCCTTCAGAGTCTAGTTCTCTACCCCACTTAGGATCTGTCTCAACTGAAGACTCATACGAGTCATAATAGTCATCATCATAATACTTAGGGTTTGAGGGAGGGGACTTGCAAGATTTCAGAGGAGATACTTCAGGTGAGGAATTAGGGTTCTTAATGGGTGAAGCAGCGGGAGGACTTTTAGGGTCGTCCATGAAAGAGAAAAGAGAGAAGAGTGTTCTAGATTGAAGAAGAAGAAGATGAATAGTGTCGCAGCTTCAAGAACAAGATGAAGATCTGGGTTTTTAGTGAAGAGAGAGAAGAAAAGTCTAGAATATGAGAGAGGGAGATGAGAGGTCACGTATAAAATAGAGGGAAATGGGGTGGGTTAATGAAATTGGGGTATAGATTATGTTAGATTAATTAGATGTATTGAAAAAAATTAAGTAGATTTAATAAGGTTAAAAAGTAAATAGGTAGAGTAAATAAGGGTATAAGGGTAAAAAATCTAAGCCAAAAAAGGAAATTGGACATTTGAGCTGACTTGACCCAAAAAGGAAATGGGACATTTGAGCTGAATAGAAGGGAGTATGTATTAGCAAATTCTATATATTAGTATTTTATTTAGGAAAAATTACCTAGAATAATACGACCTTTCACTGATTTCCCAAGAATAATACGAACTTTCAATTAACCACCAATAATACGAACTTTGACATGCATTTTCCGCTGGCATACATGACCTATTTATAACCGGTAGTACAGGTCTTTTTTTGACCGTTGCTCAGCAAGTTTCATCTCGTATCATTGGTGGTTAATTGAAAATTCGTATTACCGGTTGAAACTTGCTGAGCAACGGTCAAAAAAAGACCTGTACTACCGGTTATAAATAGGTCATGTATGCCAGCGGAAAATGCATGTCAAAGTTTGTATTATTGGTGGTTAATTGAAAGTTCGTATTATTCTTGGAAAATCAGTGAAAGGTCGTATTATTCTGAGTAATTTTTCCTTTTATTTATTTCAATTATTTATAAAAGTTTTTTTAATTTTTAATTATTTAATGTATTGAATATTTTGAGATAGTTAAAACATAATATACTTCTACTAAGATTTGTTTTTGTTATTTATACTCAGAAAATTTAATTAAACCGTGCATCGCACGAGCACTATCTAGTATTCACTATCTACAAAGATTTCACCTTTTTAATAAAGTAATATCCACTACTACAAAAATTTCACCTTTCTTGATTTGCATGAAATCTTCAAATAGGACAATAAAGAAAGAACGAAAGGAGTAGCGTTTTTTTCTAAAAGGTACTAGAGATAACAGATATTACTAAAATTTAAAAATAGTTTTTTTCTTTGAAAGGTACCCTCTCCCCCTCTTTTAACTTATTCACTTTTAAGTTTTTACATTTTTAGATATAGAAATTTAAATTTTGATTTTTGAAGTATTGAGTAAAGAAAATATATCCTTGTAGGTTCTTGTTTGATTCGCCTTGATGCAAAAGAAATATAATATATTTTTTCTGTTTCATAATACTTGCTACATTTAACTTTTTTATGCAATCCAATGTATTATTTGGGTCATTTATATGTCAAATTATACACGTTTAAAAATTATAAAAAGTTTATATTATGAAAGTTTGCGATTAGACGATTCAAACAAGATCCCATTTGACTATATTATTACTTACATATTAGCCGGAATATATAAAATAAGCTTAAAAGAGTAATAGTGCCCAAAAAAAAAAGCAAGTATTTCGGAACGGAAGAAGTATAATTTTTACAATTTCTTATACTAATGCGTACTAAGAGATATCGAGGCTTAAAATTTGCTTTGAAATGCGTGCAAAAAGTAAAGTAAACAAACAAAAAAGAGGAGTGAGCGTATTAAAAATAGATTTTATCAAATTATAATTAATTTATCAAATAATTTCAGTAAAAGTATAATTAATTTAATTTGTCAAATGATAAATATTTGAAATCTAAATTCGAGTATTGCAATATTATAGAGAACCTTATAAATAAATTAATAAGATTCATCATGAAATGGACATTAATAAAAAATGACCATTTGTATCTTCATTTTCTTTTATAAATCAACATTATATATTTATCGTTTGTTCTGAGAGTAGTTTATTTTGCTTTCTTTTTCGTGTGTTTACAAGAGAGCTTTGTAATAACATTTAATAATTGTTTCAATTATCAAATCATTATAAAAAAGAATAGTAATTCTAGACTTCTTATAGATTCTTATATTGAAGTCTTTAACAATATTTTTTATTATAACATATATTTTTTAGAAAATTGTACTTTAATTTATAGAATAACAATAAATTAAAGATATAAATTTGTGATAGAAAAACCAAATTACTTCCTGTGACGAACAAAAACAATGCTTATGTACACCGCCGAGATCTCTGATACACCAATCTTCAACACGAACCAAGTAACAAGAAGATTTTGTTAGAACTTGATATAAATTCTAGTCGAGATGCTCTTTCCTAAAACGTTATTTCCTCCCTACCACGGTACTTGGGATCAAACCGAAAATACGTTCTGAGATACAAAGAATCACACTAATCTCCTAGTACATACATAAGAAAATCTTAAATGGAAGGAAATATGGAAAATCACAATCAAGGATTACAAGTTCTCGATGTGAAGTGCTCGAGAAGAGAAGAGAATCAGAAAATTCAAGTGTCAAATAACACACAAGCATCCTATATTTATAGAATAACTCACATTACTTCACGAAGCAACATATCACTTCATAAAACACGAGGTTAATCCACAAAGCACGAGATTGATTAATGAACCAAAGTAGCCTTTCTTCCAACCCGTTTATCCCAAAGAACATGGCTATAAATAAGTAATAACTATAACAACTATAGGAAGTTATTATATAACCACCAAAAAAAAGCAAAACGTCGCAAGGAAAAATCCAGAAATTTCAAATTTTTGCAGGTCGCAAGTTTTAATTTTCACAAAACTGAAATATTGTGCCTGCATTTCGCGATCCTTGAATCGATTCGCGACTAGTGACTTTTAATTTCCCTAAAATCACTTGTTCCTTATAACCTTGGGATATTTATCAGAGATCTCGGTGGTGTACATAAGCATTGTTCTTATTTGTCATATGTAATTAGGTTTTTCTATCACAAACTTGTATCTTTAATTTATTGTTATTTTATGAATTAAAGTACAATTTTCTAACAATATTAATATCGTTTAAGCTAAATATAAATGATGGCTTATAAACATGATGGCAAATGGCAATACATGTAATGAGTGTGCTTTTATATTCCGAAAAATAGGTTACCACTAATCATTTATCAGTACTCCCTCCGTTTCCTAATGTTCTTCCCATTTAGAATATTCTATTTTGGAAAGATAGATTTGATTAAGATTTTTAAGACATATAGAAGACAAAATGTATCCATGTAAGATCTCATTAGATTCGTCATAATGTATACTTTTTTATTATATATTTTTTATGATGCGTATTTAGAGATATTTAGACTCAAAATTTACTTTGAAAACTGTGCAAACAATATGGGAAGAATTTGAAAACGGAGGGAGTAAAAGACAAAATTATAAAATCATAAAAGAATAGTTGTGTTTTGATTTCTCGTAAAGCACCACATTGATTTGTTTTTGTTGAATAATTATTAGTTTACAAAAACATACATTTGAGTTTTGATAATTTTGAAGTATAATTGAATCATACTCTATTATATTATCGTATAGTTAGTCTAATAGATTAAAATATATTTTCATAAATAAAATTTTGTAAATATATAGTTTCCTATCTATATCAAAAAGTATCAACTTAACGCTTTGTTTATATCAAATACTAATGGTTAGATACACTATAAACATTTGCAAGCCAACCGTATAATTAGGGCTGAACAAAGTTTGGTCTAAATCGTGAATTAAACTGGACCAAATCGGAATTTTAGTATTTAGTATTTGGTTTGGTCTACGGTTTAAATGGTCTGGTCTGGTTTTTTCAAATTATATTACGGTTTACGGTCCAGTCTCGGTTTTTAAAATTTTCAGACCGGAGTGGACCGCAAATTGTACTTTGGTCGAAAATCATAATTTTGTTTTTAAAAATTAAGTTGCTACCTAGATATTTTAAGATGTAGATATTTTTATGTAGGAATATATACTTGAATAATGTTGATGTTACAACTAATTACAAATTATTATATTTATTAATTGTAGGTGTGAAATATTTACATAAATACAAGTATTAATTTGGACAAAAAATAAAAGAAAAAAATCGTAGACCAGACCGTTGTAAAACAATTTGGTTCGGTCCGGTCCGGTCTGGTGATGTAAACGGTCCGGTTCGAAAAATTTTCAGATCGAAATTTCTGGTTTGGTCTGATTTTAGTGTCAGACTAGACCAAACCGGACTGTGTTCAGCCCTACGTATAATGCTTTTTAACTACTAAAGATAAACAATCATGACACCGAACATTGCTTTAAAGCTGATTTGAAAAGTAAATGTTAACAAATAATGATTATGTCCCCAGCTAAAACAATTAAACTAACCAGATAGATTCTCATGTTAAGCACGGCTTATGAATTATTTAAATAAAAAACTACTAAATTATATCAGTAATTAAGGTGTTATATGATTGCTAAAACATATTGAAATTATAAATTAATTTATTTAAAAAAGTTGTAAAAGTATTACTATTAGATTCAAATATATAGTTAGAAGTAATTACATAAAAACAAAAGAAAATTTTAACACATAAATAAATAATATAAATAATAATTTAAATGTTTAATGTCTTTGTAAAACTTTAAAATAAGTTTTGAGCCTAAATAACATATTCCCTCTAGACCTTAAAGAAGTTCTCATTTGCCATTTTAGGTGTTCCATTTGTTGTTCTCATAAAAAATCTTTATATTTATGTATAAATTTTGAACAAAATTAACGTTATTCATTCTAATTTAATTGTAACACCCCGGCCCAACGGATCACCGGTGACTACTCATGGAGACTATAAACTAGCCCCACAGACTAACACAAGTCTTTCCAGCACACTTTGGCCTCACTCGTGCGCACCCAGGAAAACTTCCCAGGAGGTCACCCATCATAAGATTGCTCTCCACGAAGCACGCTTAACTATTGAGTTCTTAGCAAATGGGCTCCTAAAAAAGAAAATGCACCTTGTTGATATGAGTAGTCTATCAATCTCTTTTCAAGCTAAATCTGGGGTATCACATTAATATTTTAATATTACTTATGCTCCCCACATATCTTCCATTAACTTAATTTTAACACTAGCTTTTATATTCTTTATGGTCCTTATTAGGGCTGAACAAAGTTTGGTCTAAACCGTAAACCAAACCGGACCAAACCGTAATTTAAATGTTTGGTTTGGTCTATAATTTAAAAGGTCTGGTCCAGTTTTTTTATAAACAAAAAAGGTTTCCGGTCTGGTCTAGGTTTTAAAAATTTTAGACCAGACCGGACCGGTAAACCGTAATAAAATTTTGGTTTAGTGTAAACTGGGACCGTAGACCTTGAACCGTAATACTCCATACTTGTATGAGTAGATGAGTTAGGCGGCCTAACTTTGGCCCAACTCTAATATTTGCCTGCCTCCAACCCAAATTCCAATTTTCATTATTTTAGGTTTTAAAAAGTGAAAACCTAATTCCTCTTTCATTTTTCTCACTTCTCACAAGCGGCGGCTCTAATGCTTGATCAACACAATAGTCAACTCTCATCTCACAACTCTCGTTTTTTCCTTTTTCTTTCATTCATCCGTGCAACGACACCTCTTTTTTCTAATCTCAAGTACTAATTTTCACAATGAAATCAAGTATAGAATCTTCAATCTTGTAATATAAGTATGTTTGTTGTTTTTAGGAGTTTTTCGGTTTATTTTTGTTGTTTTTCGAATGATTGTTGTTTTTTTATGATTGTTTTTAGATTTATTTGTGTTTGATTTTTTTTATGATTGATTTTTTCTTTTTTTGTGTTTGGTTCAATTTTTAGTATGTAGTTCTTTTTTTGTTGATTGTTTGTGGTGTTTGGTTTAATATTTCTTGTATTTCGAATTCTTGGTTGAATTTTTTTTCCAGTTTTTTTTTCCTAGAGTATGTATTTCGTCAACCAATACTTCAAAGGAATAAATACATCAATTGCAGAAAAAAAAAAAGAAAAAACCGTAAAAACGGTCTGGTCCGGTCCGGTCTGGTGTCTTGACTGGTCTGGTCTGGTCTAAAAATTTTCCAGACTGGAATTTCTGGTCTGGTCTGATTTTACTGTCAAACCAGACCAGACCGGACCATGTGCAGCCCTAGTCCTTATATATTTTCGACTAACTTTATAAAACATGTTTATTATTAGTTATGGTCCCTAAATGTTTTCCACTAACTTTTATTTAATGTTTTTTTAATGTTTATGGTCTCCACTTTTCCTCCATTAAATTTATTATTTAATAAAAAATATGTCAATTATTTAAAAGATTCTATTTTTTTAATTCCTGTAAACGTTCCTTGTGGGAACTTCATTAATAAACAGAGGGAGTATTATTTTTGTTTCGATAATGAAACGAGAAAGTGCAAAAAACACTTAAAAATACCTATAGATAGGTGTAATTAGGAACAATTGTCAATATGATGAAAGTGCTTATGATCCTTACGCTGACCTGCAATACAACGTTAGCCTTGTTCGGGAGGTGGTTTCCCGGAAAACCCCTCCGACGCTCAAGTTAGATCAGAAAACCGAAAGTAATGAATATATGATAATTAATGATTGCAAGATTATAGGATTATAGGATGAGTTCAAATCAAACAGAGGATATTCATTAAGTATAGATGCAAGTAAGAAGGCGGTGTATTTTTATGGAGTAACGACAAGGAGATCAAAGCTTCCAAATCTATAAGTTAATGATGCAACAAGTATTTATAATGATAGTGTAACAACCAAAGTTGTTAAAATCGTGATTCTACTTAGAATCGTTTGGAGAGGTAGAATCGAATCGATAGAATCGAATCGTAGAATCGTATGATTCTACAAATAAACTTAAAAATAATAAAATATCCTGTTTTTTATCATTATTATCCAATTCAAAAGTATTTTAATTTATGAATAAAAGTTTCTTTGACTTTATTTTTAAGAATATAACGAAAACTTTTCAATAGTTAGTTTAAATCTACATACCGATTAAGAAATTTGTTTTTAAAAAGTTTTCATGATGGAAAATTTGAAATTTATGTGTATATGTGAAAGAGATTAGTAAAATATGGTACATAAGAAATAATTAAAAATAATGCATACTATATTAGTAGAATCGGATCGGTAAATCGTAGAATCGTAGAATCGTGTTATGATTCTAATTCTAAAAATTTACGATTCTAGAACTTTAAGATTCTAATTGCGATTCAAATCGCTCGCTTGTTTTTGAATCGTAAAATCGTAGAATCGTAGATTAGAATCGCGATTTTAACAACCATTAACAACCGTAATTTCCAACCCCTTAAACGAAACCAAAAATCGCAAAGGATGGGAGGAAATTCGGGTGTTACATAAAAAGAACAACAAAAAGAATTTTGATAAACGTTAAAGATCAACTTTAAAGATGTGAGTGGAAATTTCAGCAGCTTCTCTGCTAAAACTCAAACATTTAGTAGAGGAGTTAGCACAGTAAAAACATTAAACTAATCTAAGGCATCATTGCCTTTAAAATCTCACACCACGACGGAAAGGTTCATTGCTGACTTCTCAAATTGACATGCCAGGCATGGAAATTTCAGCAGCTTCTCTGCTAAAGCTCAAACATTTAGTAGAGGAGTTAGCACAGTAAAAACATTAAACTAATCTAAGGCGTTTTTAACAGACTCGACTCTTTAATACCATACAGGTTATAAATTATGCATGCGCAGCAGAGATAACTTATACAAAAGGAGGACATGTACCTTAAGCCAAAAACATAAACAAATTTAAATACAAAGAAACTACATGTAGCGTCAAAAACAAATACAACATTGTACGCTTCAACGTTCTCACTCATATCACCCGTATGCAATGCATAGAAGCTCCATCACCTGTAATATCTATCTATGATGTCCTCGCTACTCAACGTAAGATCATAGAGCAACGCGTCATAGCAAGACCATCAAAGATCAGCCATCAACAAAGAAAATAAACAGTACACGTCAGTATTTAACGTCATATCATCATAAGACATAATTAGCATCAATAGAGTATGTCATAATATGACGGGGATTTCACAACACTCCAAGTGCCAATCATAACCACTGAACAACAGTTCCTACTTCTCATTGTCAATTCCATTTTCTTCACTTCTTTTCGATTTCATAACTTCTTTTCGACTTCATATAATTTCTTAAGATAACTTGAACCAAGAGCTTAACCACTTTAAAATATTTGTATATATGTGACTAGAGCCACCATACTGGGGTTTGTAGGACCCACATGGACACACCTCAACCAAAGGGTGGTGACAGACCATACTAGTGCTCAATGGTAAAGTATGATCATACCCTCGCACAGCGACCATATATAGATAATCCTTGCCTTCGGGAACTAAACCCACTAGGCTACTAAACCAGCGGAGCCAACATACCTAAACGTATATGACTAGAGGCCACCATATTGGGTTTGCAAGACCCAAATGACAACACCTCAACCAAGGGCAGTGACGGGCCATACCGATGCCCAATAGTAAAGTATGAACATTTCCCCGTACAACGACCATATACTGATGATTCATGCGTCCGGGAGCTAAACCCACTGGGGTACCCTAACCAGGGGAGCCACAATAATCGAACAAATCTGCTATCTCATCAATAAGGGACTCATTCCTATTACAACCAACAATTTTCTTGCTCCATCATTAAGGGACTCCTTACAACCAACAAGTTTCTTACTCCATCACTAAGGGATTTATTTTCATTGCATTTCACCTCATACCACACTTTCTTACTCCATCACCAAGGGAATCTTTTCCATTCATAAAACATAAATCAACCAGATTAATAAGGGGACCATTCCCTATTCAACTAACATAAATCAATCTCAATAGCAAAGGAGTCATTCCCATTCGAACTAACGTAAGTCAAACTCATCAATAAGATCAGAATCGTTCCCATTCAACTAGTAATAATCAATATCATCAATAAGGAAACCAATCACTATTTCCAACTAACAATAAGCAGTATAATTAATAAGAGACTCGTTCCCTTTCAAACAAATAATGATCAGTTTAATATCAAGGGAATCGAATTGTTCTCATTCTAAATCATTACCAAACATTTAGCATATTAGCATTATTCTCTACTAGTAAACTTGAAAATTATATAATCAATAACTTTGATATTTAATTCGATGACAATTCATAGATAGTGTATATTATATGTTTTAAAACAATTCAATATTGTTAAATATACAATGGGAGATACATGCAAGAGTTAATTATTGCGTGTACGTACATGCAAGCGTCGCTGCACGACCAAAAGTTATACAAGTCACCCAACTAAGGTTCTACTTTCCTCTTATGAAATGGACACCTATATAAGTGAGGAGTAGAATTAATAAGTCTCTTAAAATACTTTGGCATACCAACTAAATACCAAACTAAACCGCCATCATCCATTCAACATAAGTTTCTGATTACTCTAGCACACACAGAACTCATTCAATACAAGTCATGATCATGAACTCAGCAACAACACAAGTCTTTCTATCAATTTAAGAATAAAAGGATTATGTGAATCATTTATTTACATCAACTAAATGTGAGTTATATTGATTCACGTTACTCAAAAATATATTTAATCACAACTAGGCTTACAATTTTAGTATTACACTTATATAACGATAAGACAAATTTTAGAGTTACCGAATCGCGATATCACCTGTTACATTCTTCAAAGCTAGAAAAACTATAATCAAAACAGCACGACAAGTAACTTTAGTAGCCATCGACGATAAGTTGACGCTATGCTCATGAGTTACTAATATCATGTTTTTATAACTTCAATAACATGATAAGAGTACTTGTAATTCTCAACAATCAAACTACACAATTAGCAACTATTATTCCTAATTTAACAACCAAAATCACTTCCATAGTCAACTTAAATTCCACCATTTCTATCAAAAAATTCCACCATTTCTATCAAAAAATTCCACCATTACTAATTATCACAACAATAACAGTCGACTAAGTCTTAAAACAACTTTTAAGGCTATTTAATCATTCATCGCCAAAATACAACATCAAAACACACATCGTTAGCAATTGCATTTCTAAATCAAAACTCTAGTCATTTCATGTTCAAAGATAATACTTTTAACTATTATCCATAGCAAGAATAAATAAACTAATACACCACCAAAAAGTAACATGAAAGCCCACACCATTTAAAATTTCATCTTTAAATGAAACCCTAATTAATTCATTGTGCAAAGCTAACATCTTTAATTATTAACCACAATAAGACTTAAAATAATTTACACATTATCAACCCAAAGCTCATAAATTTGGTAAATTCTAACTAGAACAAGAAACTAATTAAATGGAGAAGTAAAGGATGGCTCACAAGGGTGAAACTAGGAGATGGACAAGGAGGTAGGTGGTGACCCACTGTGGGTGGTGGCTGCCCCTTGCTTGTGGCATAGCAGCCTCCGTACTGGTGGTGGGAGAAGCCGCAGTTTGCTGCTGCCGTGGAGGAAGAAACGCAAGCTTGGGCTGGCTGCCGTGAGAGAGGAAGGGAAGGTTGCTGCCATGGTGGATGTTCACGGTGGGGGCGTTACCGTGGCTGTTGGTGAGGAGTCTAAACATGAGCTTGAGGGAGCCAAGATGTCATAGGGAGAAGAGGAAGTAAGAAAAAGAGAGGAGGGAGATGGAGGCATGATTTTTGAATAAGGGAGTAAGGGTATCTTACATAAAACCCTAATCCATCCTTTTTTTATTTGTTTACTTATTTATTTATTTATCTAGATTCATTTTCTTGTGATGCCTAGATAAGAAACTCACTTTCGTGTGCTCCCACATTTTAAATAAAATAATTATTTTTATTCGATCCACTTTATTTTAGAAATCGTAACTGTATCTTTAATATAGATATATGTTAACATTTAAATTCGTATATAAAAGAAATTTATTAAAACTAACTCAAATTAATTTAATATACTACCTCTGTTAAATGTTATCTGCAAATCTTTCCATTTTTGTCCGCTCAATATTATCTGCAACTCACTTTTTTCTTTCCTTTTTTAGTTAAAGATAACCAATCTAATTACCTATCCCATTATTTTCTCTCTCCTTTAATCACCTATCCCATCATTTTCTCTCTTCTTTTTTTCCCTTAATTACCTATCCCTACTTAATTCCTCTCTCCTTCTTTCTCTTACTTACCTATCCCTACTTCCATCATTTTCTCTCTCCTTCTTTCCCTTAATTACCTATACCTACTTCCTCTAATTCAATCTTTAACGGAGGTAGTATTTATAAAATCTCCAAACTGATAATAATAATGATTCATGACGTCATTAAAATGACGAGGTGTTACAGACTATCCCCTTAAAGGGAGTTTCGTCCCCGAAACTAGAGTAACAAGTACACTAATCATAAAAATTTGTATTTCATATAACTTAAGAAGGTAATCTAACCTTTTTAAACCTAAAATGGGCTAAAAGATCATGACTCTATTACCACTATTGACAAAGGAATACTCAATCAATCAAAATAATCATACATTTATCATTTTGAGTATTTATAACCTCCCAAATAAGCTCAACAACCAATCAAAACATGTAAACGTCACACAATTGACTCCACACTATCAATCAAAAGCATGTACATATCACACAATCTACTTAACACGATAAACCAAAAGCATGTAAATATCATACCAATTGATAAATATCACACCAATTGATTCGAACAATCAATCAACAACATGTAAGTTTGTAATAGGTTGTTATCATAGAGGCGAAAATGCGTGAAAACGCAGGAGAAAATGTGTCTAAACGCGCGAAATTTTATCGCATTCTACCTCCCTTAAAACTTAGTTACGACCCCGTAACTGACTAACCTCAATTCGTAGGCAAGGGTAGTTTGGTTAGACCATGAAATTTAATTATTTAATATCTCTAATCTCAATACTACACACCTTAGTATCCAGGTCTCAATATGTTCTCTTAGTAAGACAACTCTTCTCAATGTTTACAAAAGTAATGAATCTAGCACATGTGGCTTATAAAAACTGTATCACTTGAGCTCGTAACAATACGAAATGTCTTGTTATCTAATGTAATTCTTTAAACAACTTTTTCACTTCTACGTGACCATCTAAGGTCGTACTTTGTGATAATTTTGCAATGTACTAAAGGTTCAACTATTGTAATTTAAATCATAAATGGGGGGAAAAATATCAAAACAACAAGGTCTTAAAAATAAGTGCACGAAGTTGCTCAATACTTAACTCGTATTACAATTAGACACCCTAGGCCAAAGGATACATGAATCTCACAAAATTGATTGGTTATCAACCTGTAATTGATTCACCACTAACTTTACTTATCATGACATAATCCTAATCTTTTAATTAACATGAAATGCTGTCTTTATTACTCATATATGATCAAATTATTTTATAACATATCAAATCGTACCTCATGACTCGTTTAGTAGATTAACAAATCAAATTAATAGCTCAGAACATAATACATGTTTCAAGTATATAATCTAGTTATATATACCACATTTAGCAAGTTACTGTAATTAAAAATCATACGTTCATAGTCATGATACTAATATACATATCATAATTGTTCAACAATCATATCCTTTATCAATCATAATATCAAATTCTAATTACGACACTATGAGGATGATTTAGAATCATGAATGGCAACGTCAAAGTTCAGCAACATTTTTCAGCTATTCATTTGTCATACGACTAGATATGTTGAAAGTATAAAACTTGTATCAAACTACATATGAGTGAAGTTATAAATTATACATGTATGTGGCAAGGATTTCAATATTATAATAATAACAATGACGATCAACACAACTGGTATTTTAATATACAAGAAGGATAATGTGTGAATACATCTATCTCGCTACAAAAACCATCAAAAGCATTTTTTTAACAGAATGTCGATACTTTAGCATTAGCAACTAGAACATTAATGACAAGACAACCATCAACCATAAATTATTACATTAACAATCCCAGCGCCATACGAAAATACAACAATATGATAACAAAGTAATACTTAAAATTTTCCATCACATTAGTTCATTAGAGAACACGTGGGGTTAAATCCATCTGCAACATAGGATGCTAAACTTAGAACTAACAAATATAACATATGTGTTTATATATAAAAAAATATACTTTGAAATTACAAAACTTTTTTCATCTAAAGCTTATTATGATCCAATTATTTAGTACCATCTAATTTAACACTTTTTGACACCAGAGCGAGAATCAATTAACTCAATTCATCACCTATTGATGATTTTTTTTAATCAGTTTGAAATGTAACTTATGTTTTCGATTTAGCTCTGAAGTTACAAATTATTTGCATACTTGTTTCCGTTTCTTTAATGTTTAGATGACAAAAACACCTCTTGATTTTCATTTTGACCACACTATAGTCATTGAGCAAATCCCATACTCAATTTATCTCGTTTCACATCAAAGCAATCACTTATTTAAAAATTAGTTTCATCATTTCTATCGACATTAGATAATATATTACTTTTGCAAATTGATCACTATTCACCAGCTGTTTTTGTGAGTTCTAATTGTGCTAAAAATGTATCAATAGCAAAAATTTAATTATTGATTAAATGACGATGAGTAATGTTTATATTGTAGGCATGCTCAAACTAAAGCGCAATCAAAGACAAAGAACCAATATAGTAGTTAAATTCTCGTAATACTTATATAAAAAGTGATTGAATCAATCTAGTTAATTTAAAACATAATATCGAACCACTAACTACACATATATTACATTAAAATCTCACTGCAAGCATAAGACATTGACTTAGAACTAACAAATATATTACATTATCCAATCAACTTGAATATGAATCAAAAAAAAAAATCATTAAACTCATTCGCTGTACAAATGTGAAAGCATTTATCAATAAGCACAATCATGCTACACAAAACTTAACATTAATGTTGCTATGACCAATTAGCAAACTTAAAACCGCAATCACAATTAGCCCAAGACTTACTTGGATTTGACAATACTTAAAACTCCAAAGCCATCCCAAAATAATTATAAAATCAAAGGAAGATGTTAAACCAATACCAGTTGAACAATACTCCTAATACATAATAACTTCGTACTTATGATTAAAACTTAAAACAAGACATATCAAGAATCATTACAACCAAAACAAAATAAAGGATAAGTAAGTTCAAACCACTCGAATTTTCTTGTTTGATTTTCTAATGTCATTCATGCATCAATAACTTTCAATTCTTCATATTCTAACATACTCCATCAACATTAATAACCATACAGTGTCATTTGGATCCATACTTATCTACATATCGTCAATGATCTAAGACAATAACTAATGGCTACCCAAGGTGTAAGTATTTTATAACCAAATTCAAAAACATGGATCAAAGTGTCACCATTTGATTTAAAACACCAACTTGACTTCAAAGACTATAACACAACCCTAGGTGTATCAGCAAGGCATTATCTACAGGGTATCATATCAATTTCCTAACCAAGCAACTTCATTTACAATCACGTGCGAATCTTATCCTATTTTTAATTCCTCGTCCTTATTCTTGTTTAACCCACTTACAATCATACTTGCACAATCATTAATCATATTCAAAAGAATTATGATCAACACATTCTATGCAACGATGAACGAATGCACTTGACAATGAAATGTTCAACCAGATAAATAAACAATGGATTTATGTATAGGATAAATATCAACACACGTAAGCTTTATAAAAACAATTAACATGAACAAATATTTAAACACATAAGACTAAATTTCGTATTATCGTCGCAAGCGAAAGAAAATCCCTAATGCAACCAACTTCTCTAGAATTCCACCATTCATACTTTATATCTCCATAAATACTAATAATACAACTCATGAGTTGAACCAAATACTCAAAGATATCATTATTGTTTGATAATACATAATTCAAATCTACTGATTTATTGAATCATATCATCCTGCAAACCACAATCATAATTTATTAATTATAATAATAACGCACATGAGAATGAGTCTCATAAGAAGCTAAACAAACTATATATTTACTAGTATAGAAGCTCGTGCAATATATGAATTTGTTAGTGCGAAATATATGTAAAAACAGTTTCAAATAATAATGTAAGTAGTTTAAGTATTGTATACTATCATTATTAAATTTACCAAATACTGCTCTAGGAACTGTGAGACCCTTCTTTTTGAGTACTGCTCTAGGAGCATGGCTTGCTCCCCAGCAAGGGCTACAGTCAAGTGAGGCACAGTGGCTACCTTCATCCTTAGGTCTTCCCTCAGCCCACCTAGGAACTTACCTACCCTTATATCCTCTGAATCCTTAATGTCACATAGCACAGAAAGCTTCTCCCACTCTTGAATGTATTGTGCTACTGACTTGTTGCCTTGACTAAGGGTGTTCCATTGCATGGACAATTGTTGGATGTAATTGCTAGGGACATACTTCCTCCTAAGGATTTTCTCCAATTTCTCCCAAGAATTGATCTTAATCTTGCCTTCTCTCACTCTTTGCCTCTGAATTCCCTCTAACCAAGTTGCAGCTAGCTTGGTTAACTTCACCTTAGCCACCTTAAATTGTTGGTCTTCTGGGGTACCCTTATACTCAAAATAATTTTCTATGCTAGCTTCCCAATCAAGGTAGTCCTCAGGGTTTAATGATTGACCAGTGAAGTCAGTGATGTCTACCCTCAAGCTCTTGTCATCATGATTTCTGTTTTGAGGTGTTCTGTCCTGAGGTGTGAGCCCTAAGGTGTGTAGTCTTTGGTTTAAGGCCTCTAGGGTCTCCTCAATCAGCAATCTCCTTTCCTCAGCATTCATGGTTAATATTGTTACAAATTTCAGTAATCAAGACACCACAGTAACAAATAGGCACAAAGAAATGAATTCTTGAAACTAATAATGCACTGTGTTCAGATTTCAGAAACACCAGGTGTGTTCTGTTCTGATTTCTGTATTGAACAATAATAGTGACAAGGCAAGGATGGTTCAGGGACAATGTTGTTGCATATACACAAAATTTTACACAAGAATTTAAGTGTAACGGACTGTTCTTTCCTAAATATAAGTTTAATATAATATAATAGTAAGTAATGCTAAAGCGAAAGTCTATCGAGCCGTTATTGTATATAAAAAAAACAGTATTTTTAAAACAAAACTTAAAACATTAAAATCAATTTTACATACTACATCTTACTTTATTACATACTTATAGTTATTACACACCCATTATATATATTACATAAAGCCTATAATCTAATATCACATAGACGATACATTAGCTTCTTAATAATCTCATGCAAAGTCACCTGGAGCATCTGCTCCCATTATAAGGGAACAACCAACAAGAATCGGTCAGCTAATAAGCCAAGTATAAAAACTTGCTAGCAATAACAGAAGTATACAATACATGGATTGCAATAAGTAATTAATATGCAAAATGTTTTATGCAATATAGAGGATTCATTTTTATGCAAATTTTTATATATTAAACTTCTGGTCCTTCTGCTTGAGTACCAGAGCGTGATTTACTAACACTTCTGCTTAAGTGTTAGGGCATGGAATCCGATTACTTATTTAATGAATGCAACACATATGATCTTTGTTTGATATATGTAAGGGCCTGTTAGGGTGAGGTAAACCAAAACCCCTAACTTAGTGGGAGTCGTCACTCCTCCAGTACAATGTTGCTCGAGCCACAGGTCAGGTTAAATAACCTTACTGTGTTCGCCGTATTTTACGTGCCGGAAAACACGTCCCACGTTTTTTTACATGCCAGAAGCATGGTTCGGCATTTCCTTACTATCAAGCCTTTATATTATCATGTTACTGTTTTCACATAAGTATAACATTACAATAACATATAATATAAATAAAATTTATAACAATTTAAATATAAATAATCATTTATTACAAGACTAAACCAAAACTTTAAATGGGTCTTTAGTATTAATTTATAGAGTAACTTTCAATTAGCTTTATTAATTTCTTAATAAACAATTTCTTAAATGTCTATTTTATAAATGATACATTAAATAGTTCTATCTTAAATAACTACTAAAAATATCTTAAAAAGGACATATTGGGTTTATTTTAGATCCTAGCCCATTTATCCAAATTTTTAGAAAAATAATTTTTATGAAAAAAAAATTAATGTGCCGCAACAGTAAAATAATTTATTTTTCCAGATTTATATATTTTCAACCCAAATTATTAATTTCCTTATTTTATGCGTTTTTTTAGGAAAATTAATAATAATATTTATGCTTAACTATAATTCACGAAATTAATACACAAACTATATCTCATATAATTATATGTACAGTAAAATTTTCGTTTAAAAATAATTAGATTTACTATTTTAAATTAAATTATTTCAGATTGTGCGATTTTTTTAGCAAAAATTAATAATAGTATTTATACTCAACTATAATTCACGAAATTAATACAAAAAATATATTTCATATAAATATATGTACAGAAAAATTTCCGTTTAAAAATATTCAGATTTACTATTTTAATTTCAATTATTTTAGATTGTGCGGTTTTAGTAAATCAAAATAAATAAATAATATAAATTAATTTATAATGAATCAAATCACGAAAATTTACAAAAAATTAAATTTATATATTACAATCACATATAAAATTTATCAGAATAAATTCATGTAAATAAATATATTTAAGAATTTATATACTTCCTCCGTATTTAATTATTTGCAACTTTGGGGTCCTTCACGGACTCCTAGACAAAACTTTTAGTAGTTTATTAAAATAGATTAATGAAGTTAATGGGGTGGGATTATAGTATTATAATATTAAAAAGTAAGAGAGAGTATTAAAAAGTATGAGAGAGAGTATTAAAAAGTAAGAGAGAGTATAAAAAAGTAAGAGAGAGATAATAGAAAAGTAATAAAAAACTTTCTATAAATGGAAAAAAAAAGAAAGTTGCAAATAATAGAATACGCCATTTTTGGTAAAAGTTGCAAAAAACCAAATACGGAGGAAGTATTAATAATTTCACTATTAATGAGTTTCTTTATTTGTAGGATTTCTAGCCACAAAATTATCTTTCTTCCCTTGAATTTCTATAAATAATACTAAATACTATTATTAGGGAATTTTTGAGGATTTTTAAGAATTTTTCTAGGGTTTTTAGAGATTTTTAAGGAATTAGTTTTTAATTAATATTTTTTTTTATTTCTTTCCTCCCTTCCTCTTTCCTACGGTTGCTAGAAGTTACTCATCTCTTTTTTTTTCTTTATATAGAAGCAAAAGATAAAAATTAGAGATAAGGCAAAACATTAAAAGAATGGAAAAAAATTACCACCATTACATAAAATATATATTAACTTTTGGGTCCCTTAGCATTCTCATCCTAAGTAGTCTATGCCGCCAACTCAAAAGTTTTTTTTTTTTTAGATATTTTATTTATTTATTTATTATTATTATTATTATTATTATTATTATTATTATTATTATATCTTTTTATCACAAAATAATATTGGAAATAAAATATTAAGTTATTATAGCTAAAGTTAATATTTAAAATACAATATAATTATGAAACCGAGAGAGAGGAAAATAAAAATTTTTAAATTGCCAAATATAATTAAATTAAAATAGAACTTATAATTTAAGTCTAAAATTCTATTTTAAGAGAAATTAAGTATTAAATAAATCAAGAACTTGGGAGCAATTTGAGTAAAATTCGGAAGGAAAACAGAATTAGAAATAATAAAACGGAACGATGATTGAATTTGTCAAAATATTTAAGATTAAGAAAAAGGGTCTGTTACAACTCTTCCCCCCTTAACATAGTTTCGTCCCGAAACTTGAACCTAAAAGAACAACTGAGGATAGCGTTCTCTCATATCAGCTTCGCTTTCCCAAGTTGCTTCTTCGACATGATGGTTCAACCATAGTACTTTAACTTGAGGGATTCTTTTATTCCTCAATTCTTTCACTTGATGATCCAATATTCTAATTGGTCTTTGTTCATAAGCCAGGTTTTCATCAATTTGGAGGGGTTCGTGAACTAATACATGTGATGGGTCATGGATATACTTTCTCAATTGAGAAACATGGAATACATTATGAACTCTAGCTAAACTCGGGGGTAAAGCTAGTTCGTATGCCACTTCTCCTACTCTTTACAAAATTTCAAAAGGTCCGATAAATTTAGGGCTTAATTTCCCTTTTATCCCAAAGCATTGGACTCCTTTCGTTGGTGAAATCTTTAGAAATACTTTATCACCTTCATCAAATTGCAAAGTTTTGCGACGGTTATCTGCATAACTCTTTTGCCTACTTTGTGCTGCCTTTATGTTCTCTTGCACTACCCTCAAGCTATCAATAGAGTCTTGGATAAGATCTGGTCCTTCAGGCACGTTTCGGTCCATCTGATCCCAACACAACGACACTCGACATTTTCTCCCGTATAAGGCTTCGTTTGGTGCCATCTTGATGCTGGTTTGATAGCTGTTGTTGTATGAAAACTCTATCAAAGGCAATTTCTGCTCCCATGAACCACCAAATTCAAGAATACAACATCTCAAAAGATCCTCTAATGTCTGGATGGTTCTTTCGGTTTGGCCATCAGTAGCGGGTGAAACGTAGTACTTAAACACAGTTTAGATCCGAATGCTTCTTGTAACTTTTCCCAAAATCGTGACAAAAACTTTGGATCTCTATCAGACACAATTGTTCTCGGTACTCCATGTAATCTTATAATTTCTCGAACATAAGTGTCAGCCAATTGTTTTACTGACCATGTTCCCTTCATTGGCAGGAATCTTGCAACTTTGGTCAATCTATCAACTATTACCCAAATTGTGTCATTTCCTCGCTGCGTTCTCGGTAATCCAACTACAAAATCCATGGATATGGAATCCCATTTCCATTAAGGAATTTCTAGTGGTTGGAGTAGTCCAGAACTTTTCTGCCTTTCAAATTTCACCTTCTGGCAAATCAAACACCGAGATACGAATTCAGCTACATCTTTTCTCATACCTTTCCACCAAAACAGCTTTCTTAATTCTTCAATCATCTTATCTCTACCAGGGTGTAAATGAAACATTCCTTGATGTCCTTCTTTCAAAATCTCTTCTTTCAGCTCTGTATTATCTGCTATACACAATCTCCCGTTCATTCTTAGTTCACCTTTGTCACCCACTTCGAATGCTTCTGTCTCTTTTCTTTGCACTCGAATGATTAACTCGATTATCTCGGGATCTTCTTGTTGTGCTTCTATAATTCTTTCGAACAAAGTCGGCTGTATCGTCATTGCTCCCAAATACTCAACAACTTCATAGTGATTAACAATTTCTAGATCTAACTTCTGGATTTCTCGGTATAGTTCCCAAGGTATCGTCATTATAGCATTTACAGATATCCTCGGCCTTCTACTCAATGCATCTGCCACTTTGTTTGCTTTTCCAGGATGATAATTAATGTCAACTTCAAAGTCTTTAATGATTTCCAGCCACCGCCTTTATCGCATATTCAGCTCCTTCTGATTGAAAACATATTTCAAATTTTTATGATCGATGAAGATTTTGCATGGTACTCCATAGAGATAATGTCTCCATAACTTCAAGGCAAAAATTACAGCTGCTAGTTCAATGTCGTGTACTGGATAATTCAATTCGTGTGGCCTTAATTGCCTTGACGCATAAGCTACTACTTTGCCTTCTTGCATTAGCACACATCCCAAACCTTCCTTCGATGCATCACAATATACCTCAAATGCTTTCCCACAGTCGGGCATGGTCAACACTGGTGCAGTTGTAAGTCTCCTCTTAAGCTCTTCTAGTGACTTACTATGCTTCTCGCCCCAGTGAAATCGAACTCCCTTTTTAAGCAACTCAAACAACGGCCGGGCAATTTTAGAAAAATTCTCCACAAACTTCCTGTAATAGCCTGCTAAGCCTAAGAAACTTCTTACTTCAGTAACACTCTTAGGATTCGGCCACTCCATCACTGCCCTAATCTTTTCAGGGTCAACAGAAATTCCATCTTTCGAAACAACATGCCCTAAGAAAGATATCTTTTCTAACCAAAATTTACATTTACTAAACTTGCCATAAAGTTTCTCCTTTCTCAATTTCTCTAAAACTATCGTTAAGTGCTTCTCATGTTGCTCTTCATTCTTTGAATACACCAATATATCATCAATAAACACAACTACAAACTTATCCAGATAAGGGTTGAAGTATCTTTGCATGAGATCCATGAATGCTGCTGGAGCATTCGTTAGACCAAATGGCATTACTAGAAACTCATAGTGCCCGTATCTGGTTCTGAATGGAGTCTTAGGAATATCTTCTTCAGCAATTCTTAATTGATGATATCCAGACCTCAAATCTATCTTTGAAAAGACCTTTGCTCCTCCCAACTGATCAAAAAGGTCGTCTATCCTTGGCAAAGGATAACGATTCTTGATGGTAATCTTGTTGATCTCTCTATAATCAATGCATAGCCTCATACTCCCATCTTTCTTTTTGACAAAGAGAACCGGAGCTCCCCATGGTGAAACACTAGGTCGAATGAAACCTTTTTCTAGCAGTTCATCTAGCTGCTTCTTCAGCTCAGCCAATTCAGCTGGAGCAAAACGGTAAGGAGTTTTCGAAAAAGGTGTGGTATCAGGAATAAGGTCAATATGGAAGTCTACTTCTCTTTTTGGAGGTATACTGGGTAATTCTTCAGGAAACACATCAAAATACTCTTGAACAATCGGGGTTTCTTGCAAACTGGGTTTAGGTTTCATTTCCTCAGTAGTAACAAAACATAAGAACCCTTCATCTCCTTGTTTTATCATTTGTAACGCTTGAATTGCAGAAATTGTCTGTATATGAGAGTTTGAATTTTTCCGAATATACTTCGTTCCCTCGGGAGTTTTTGTTCTAACAACCTTTTCGTTACACAAAATCTCCGCTGAATATCTCTCCAACCAATCCATGCCCAAAATAATATCAAAAGTTCCCAAATTAAATTTAATTAAGTCAACTGGTAGAAGATTCCCACAAATCTCCAATGGAAAATTGTAAAAGATATGATCACAGAGGAAAGGTGTACCATCAGGTAAATGGATACACAATTGAGATTTTTGAGGTTCCAAAGAAATAGAGGATTTGTGGAGAAAAGCACTAGAAATGAAAGACCTATCCGCTCCACAATCAAACAAAACATTTTCTTTTAAATTACCAACAGAAAATTTTGCAGAAATTACTTTACCTTTAATTTCAAACTCTTGGTGTAATCCATCATAATGATCCCCAATGCATGCAGGCCTACTGATGCCCTAGTTTCATTCCTTTGATTGCCAAATGCTCTGCTACCTGCAGCTTCCGATGTCGTTTTGCTCTGATTGAACGTTTCTCTGCAGTTATTAGCCAAATGTCCCTCCTTGTGGCACTTGTAACATACAATCTTTCCATTACAGTTTCGGCCTCGATGATCTTTTCCACATAACCTACATTTCCATTGTGTCGGTCTTGCTACAGTCTGAAATGGCTTCTTCCCCTCATTCCTAGCCTTCTTGTATCCATCACCATTACTAGTTTCATTCTTTCTTTTATTAAACCCGTCTTCTTTTCCCAAAATACGCTCGTACTCCAAAGCTTGATTGTACAAATCATCAAAATCTTGGTATCTAGGAGTGCCTTTTTGGATTCTAAGGTTCAGACCCTCAAAAAATCTAATTGCCTTGCCCCTATCAGAGATCACTATTTCGGTAGCGAATCTGGCCAGCTCTCTGAACTTACTTGCGTATTCGATCACTGACATAGTTCACTGCCTCAGAAACAAGAATTCATTCTCTTTCTTTCTTTGAAGTGAGGGCGGGTAGAATTGATCACGAAGCTTCTTCAAAAATTGTTCCAAGTAGAATCTATGGCAGTTTGTTTTACAGTCCTCCACCATAGTTCAGCAGTGCCTGTCAAGTAGAATGCAGCCAATTTCACTTTCAAATTTGACGAGCAGTTAATGGCCTCCAATAGTTTCTCCATTTCTGCAATCCAATCCTCAAAACAAACTAGATCAGGTTCTCCATCATACTTTGGAGGTTGATGACTAGACAATCTCTTATAGAACTTCCCTTCATCATCTTCATTGGAACGACTCATCTGCTTCTCCATTAGGTTCAATAGCCTCTCATTATTTCTTTCCATCATTCTTAACTGATTTTCCAGAGCTAAAACTCTTGCATTTTGCGTCGTATCTTCAGCAAAATTGTCCCTCGTCTCCGAAGGTTCACCCCTTACTATACACCCTCTACCACCACCTCTTGGCATCCTTAATTTAAGGAGGAAAGTTTTGCGTTAGCAACATTTCAAATCGCAAATTGCATTTTTTAATCATATAATACACATAAGCACATTTTAAAAAAAAAACATTTGAATTTTTTTTTTTAAAACGTAGTCTTTCACGGAGTTTCCTAGTATCGGAATAGAAGATCCAATCGTTCGAATAACGTTGGCTCTGATACCACGTGTAACGGACTGTTCTTTCCTAAATATAAGTTTAATATAATATAATAGTAAGTAATGCTAAAGCGGAAGTCTATCGAGTCGTTATTGTATATAAAAAAAACAGTATTATTAAAACAAAACTTAAAACATTAAAATCAATTTTACATACTACATCTTACTTTATTACATACTTATAGTTATTACATACCCATTATATATATTACATAAAGCCTATAGCCTAATATCACCTAGATGATACATTAGCTTCTTAATAATCTCATGCAAAGTCACCTGCAGCATCTGCTCCCATTATAAGGGAACAACCAACGAGAATCAGTCAGCTAATAAGCCGAGTATAAAAACTTGCTAGCAATAATATAAGTATACAATACATGGATTGCAATAAGTAATTAATATGCAAAATGTTTTATGCAATATAGAGGATTCATTTTTATGCAAATTTTTATATATTAAACTTCTGGTCCTTCTGCTTGAGTACCAGAGCGTGATTTACTAACACTTCTGCTTGAGTGTTACGGCATGGAATCCGATTACTTATTAAATGAATGCAACACATATGATCTTTGTTTGATATATGTAAGGGCCTATTAAGGTGAGGTAAACCAAAACCCCTAACTTAGTGGGAGTCGTCACTCCTCCAGTACAATGTTGCTCGAGCCACAGGTCAGGTTAAATAACCTTACTGTGTTCGCCGTATTTTACGTGCCGGAAAACACGTCCCACGTTTTTTTACATGCCGGAAGCATGGTTCGGCATTTCCCTACTATCAAGCCTTTCTATTATCATGTTACTGTTTTCACATAAATATAACATTACAATAACATATAATATAAATAAAATTTATAACAATTTAAATATAAATAATCATTTATTACAAGACTAAACCAAAACTTTAAATGGGTCTTTAGTATTTATTTATAGATTAACTTTCAATTAGCTTTATTAATTTCTTAATAATCAATTTCTTAAATGTCTATTTTATAAATGATACATTAAATAGTTCCATCTTAAATAACTACTAAAAATATCTTAAAAAGGACATATTGGGTTTATTTTAGATCCTAGCCCATTTATCCAAATTTTTAGAAAAATAATTTTTATGAAAAAAAAAATTAATGTGCCGCAACACTAAAATAATTTATTTTTCCAGATTTATATATTTTCAACCCAAATTATTAATTTCCTTATTTTATGCCTTTTTTTAGGAAAACTAATAATAATATTTATACTCAACTATAAGTCATGAAATTAATACACAAACTATATCTCATATAATTATATGTACAGTAAAATTTTCGTTTAAAAATAATCAGATTTACTATTTTAAATTAAATTATTTCAGATTGTGCGGTTTTTTTTAGCAAAAATTAATAATAGTAGTTATACACAACTATAATTCACGAAATTAATACACAAACTATATCTCATATAATTATATGTACAGTACAATTTTCGTTTAAAAATAATTAGATTTACTATTTTAAATTAAATTATTTCAGATTGTGGGGTTTGTTTTAGCAAAAATTAATAATAGTATTTATACTCAACTATAATTCACGAAATTAATACAAAAAATATATTAAATATAAATATATGTACAGAAAAAATTTTTTAAAAAAATATTCAGATTTACTATTTTAATTTCAATTATTTTAGATTGTGCGGTTTTAGTAAATCAAAATGAATAAATAATATAAATTAATTTATAATGAATTAAATCACGAAAATTTACAGAAAATTAAATTTATATATTACAATCACATATAAAATTTATCAGAATAAATTCATGTAAATAATCATATGTAAGAATTTATACCTTAATAATTTCACTATTAATGGGTTTCCTTATTTGTAGGATTTCTAGCCACAAAATTAGCTTTCTTCCCTTGAATTTCTATAAATAATACTAAATACTATTATTAGGGAATTTTTGAGGATTTTTAAGAATTTTTCTAGGGTTTTTAGAGATTTTTAAGGGATTAGTTTTTAATTAATTTTGTTTTTCCTCCCTTCCTCTTTCCTACGGTTGCTCCATTCCAATATATAGAGAACTTACTCATCTCTTTTTTTTCTTAATATAGAAACAAAAGATAAAAATTAGAGATAAGGCAAAACATTAAAAAAATGGAAAAAAATTACCACCATTACACCTAAGTAGTCTATGCCGCCAACTCAAAAGTTTTTTTCTTTTTTTTTAGATATTTTATTATTATTATTATTATTATTATTATTATTATTATTATTATTATTATTATTATTATTATTATATCTTTTTATCACAAAATAATATTGGAAATAAAATATTAAGTTATTATAGGTAGTTTAGCTAAACTTAATATTTAAAATACAATATAATTATGAAACCGAGAGAGAGGAAAATAAAAATTTTAAATTACCAAATATAATTAAATTAAAATAGAACTTATAATTTAAGTCTAAAATTCTATTTTAAGAGAAATTAAATATTAAATAAATCAAGAACTTGGGAGCAATTGGAGTAAAATTCGGAAGGAAAACAGAATTATAAATAATAAAACGGAACGATGATTGAATTTGTCAAAATATTTAAGATTAAGAAAAAGGGTCTGTTACATTAAGGCTAAAAAGCAGTTCAGTTTTGTTCTCAAAAACAAAAGATCAGGCCCCTTTTTGAAATCTCAAGAAGTTGTACTTCTTGTGTTTTAGAAATCAAATATGGTCTCAATGAGTGCAACAAGATCAGTGTGCCAATAGGGGACACTTATGCTGTTAATGCAACCCTTAGTTATCTATTCCTAAAGGAAAATCCTATAGAACATACCACTTATTCCCAAAAATCAGAATCTTGAAATTCCAAGATCCTGTTCCTGCAGTGTTAGAAATGCCTGCACCAAATGTCATTCTCACAATAAAATCCAAAAATTCTTCCAAGAGTCTAAAGTTTAGAGATAGACTTGTCTTGCTGCAAAAGGGCTTGGCAAAATTCTATTCCTACACAGAGTTATGATTGAAATTCTCACCAGACTAATACGGGATCAGTTTCTTGATGTTTGGTGGTTGTTCTTGATTTTCCAGCCACTACAACCAGGGCTCTGATACCAATTGGAACAAATCTGGGTGGGAGGACCTTCAACATAGGCCAAGGAAGGCATCCAGCCCTTGCCCTTTCCTTTCTTGGCAAGGAAACACACCCAAATTTGATTAAGAGACACAACCAATCCCAATTCTGTTGAACAAATGCTGTTGGACTATTTCTTGATTGTTGAGTTTTAGGACACTCAAAGCCACCAAATCCCCTAATCTACTAAGGACTACTCTTAGTGAATTAGAAGAGGGTCTTGTACTACTCAAGACCAGTTAGGTGTTCATACACACCCAAAATAGCCAAAGGAATGAAATCCAATGCACTGATTTTATTTAAAGACAAAAACTGAGTTTTTACAAGCATAAGATCATATATATATATATATATATATATATATATATATATATATATATATATATATATATATATATATATATATATATATATATATATATATATATATATATATATATATATATATATATATATATATATAAAAAGAGTTCTAGTGAGAGAATGGCTGGCGCTGGGATGGGCTGCTAGCCGTCCCACGTCGGTTATCTTCAACAGTACAGCCACCGGAAAAAGCCATGAGAGGCGGGAAAAATTCACGAGGGAGAGGAGGGCGAGGACGGGGTGAGGATCTCAGAGACTTAACAGCAATAACACGAAGTGGAGCAGCTATGGCGGAAGTTAGGGTTGGCGAAATTGAAAGTGGTGAAACACACACTGCCAGAAATGAAAGTGGCGAGAATACTACTCCCATGGCAGGTGAGATCCCAATCCAACCCATAGGGAGAAAGGAACCTGGTGCTATTGCGGAATTGGAGTTTATTAAAGACCAAATGAAGGAGTTGCAAAACCAATTTCAGAAAGTTCTTGCCCAGAGTTCGAATGAGGCCAACAGCACTATTGAGAATTCCAATTCTTGCGGGGTACAACAATTAGAGGGTGATGACGAATTCCCTGCTCTGGGAAACAACTCAAACACAATTGTGAGTCCTCAATTAACACAGTGGAAAGACAAGGTAAAAAGCCCTACTCCTACTATAGGTATGCCACTTAAATTTGTGCCACCTATATATGAAAATGGAAATCAAATTGTTCATATTGATGCTCTTGATGTTGCGGAATCTATTAAATTGTGGGAGCGTGCGTTGGTTGTTTATGTTGTTGGAGGCAATGTGACTAGTGATATTCTTAGAGGATATATTAGGAAGCACTGGAACTCAGTTAGTATGCCCGTTATTCATGCCCATGAGGAGGGATATTTCATATTGAGGTTTAATTCTGAGATTGAATGTGAAGAGATACTTAAAGGAGGACCTTATTTTCTGAACAGAGCACCTATGGTAGTAAAAAAATGGAACAGTTCTTTTGACTTCAAGGAAGAAATCATGAGAGTGATCCCTGTCTGGGTCCGTCTCCCCAACCTCCCTCTCCACTGTTGGGGAGAAGACACTTTGAGTAGAATAGTGAGTGCTATTGGTGTCCCGATTCTTGCAGATGAATGCACGGCAAAGCAGCTTAAAGTATCCTATGCTAGGGTCCTTGTAGAAATCGATATCACACGGGATTTTGTGAAGGATATCAGAGTTCGGGATAATGCGGGTCGAGAATTTACACAAATGGCCATTCCTGAGTGGAAGCCGTTCTTTTGTAAGAAATGCAATAAAATTGGCCATGATTGCAAGAACACCCAAGTGAGCTCTCAACCACAAACAAAGCATAAAAATAATGAAGTAGATCATGAGGTGGAGGGTAGGAAGGTGTGGATGCCATCAGCTATAGTTAGAGTGATGAAAGGGGTTACAACTATTTCTCAATTGAAAGCAAAACTGAGTGAAGGAAAAGAGGACTGCACGTTTTTGCAAGAACAAGTGACTAAGGCAGATCAGAATGTAGAGACACATGGAGATAGTGAAGGAACAAATGACACCCCCCCTGCTGCTGTTTCTGGCAGCCCAGTGGAGACAATTGCTACGGCAGCAGCAGGCTGTACCCCTGCAGACAGCCACGGCCAGACAGTAGTGGAGGAGGGTTGGACGCCTGTGATCTCCAAATCTGCCCGTAGAAGGCAGAAGCTCCCCCTGCAGGTCGATTTTCAGCCCACAGAGGCTTGTTGTGTTCCAGACAATACTTGTTTGTTCGGAGATTCGGAGGATGATGATAAAGCTAATCATGATAGGGACGGGAACCCTCTAATTCCCTCTACGTCATGATTATTGCAGCTTGGAATGTCCGGGGCCTTAATAACCCCGTAAAAATATGGGAAATTAAATGTTTCCTTGAGAAGAAGAACATCACAGTGGTTGGTTTATTAGAAACAAAGGTCAAAGCTCCCAATGCTAGAAAAATCCAAAATAAACTAGGTAGTAAATGGAAGTGGTGCATGAATTACTCCCATCATGAAAATGGTAGAATTTGGGTTGGTTGGAGGCACGACAAGTGTAAAGTGGAACAGGGGGATACTCACCTGCAGTTTATTAATACCAAAATTACGCCAATTTACACTAATGTTAGTTTCCATATTGTGTTTGTGTATGGTTTGCATACAGTGAGTGATCGCAAAGCCATGTGGAAGGAGATGAGTACCTTGGACTATAATTCAGCTTGCCTTTTCATGGGGGATTTTAATGCGATCTACAAGGAAGATCAGAGGAAGAATGGGTCACAGGTGTCAACTTATGAAACGACTGATATGCAGCAGTGGCTTGACACTAAGGGGCTTCACCCGATCATAGAGAGAGGTCACAAGTACTCTTGGTCCAACAGAGCGGAGGGAGAAAACCGTATCCTCACCAAGATTGATCATGCTGTAGGGAACATCCAGTGGCTTCAGAAGTACAGTTATGCGAGCGTGTGCTATGATAATTCTCAATCCTCAGATCATACTCCCCTGATTGTTAACCTCACCGAGCTTGATCAGAACCTTAGCAGACCCTTCCGTTTCTTTAATTACTTATGCGATCACCAAGATTTCAAAAGGGTGGTGGAGGAAGCTTGGAACATGAGGGTCAAAGGAGCGGGCCTTCAGAGATTTTGGCACAAAATGAACAATGTCAAGCGGAGTTTGAAACAGTTACACAATAGAGAGTTCGCGGGGATAAAGAACAGAATTAGTCATTTGGAGGAGCAGCTAGATCATATTCAAACTTGTTTACAATCCAATCCTACTAGTGAGGATCTTCATAAGCAAGAGAAAGAAACTTCCTCCTTGATTCGTAAATGGAGAAATATAGAAGATCTTCATCAGAAGTCGAGAATAAATTGGATAAAGCATGGTGATGAGAACTCTTCCTTCTTCCATGCATCCATTAAAGAGAGATTGGCCTCCAATAGCATCCACGAGCTCCAGGATAGTAGTGGCACATGGTTGAGAAATACCCAGGAGATCCATAAGGAAATTTCCCATTTCTACCAAAACCTTCAAGGGACTGCAACCCCCCACCTTGAAGGGATTGATAGAAGCATCATGCGTGCGGGTCCTCAAATAGACAATAGCAACAGCCAGGCCCTAATTCAAGATGTGCAGGATGAGGAGATTAAGGAGGCTCTTTTTGGCATGAATGATAACAAGGCTCCAGGGATAGACGGGTTTAATGCATGTTTCTTCAAGAACACGTGGGATATCATCAGAGTTGATTTCATCGCTGCCATCAAGGATTTCTTCAGCAACAACTCGCTCTTTCCACCTTACAACTGCACCTCACTTACTTTGATCCCTAAATCCTCCAATGCAAACAGAGTTGGGGATTTTAGGCCTATTGCTTGTTGTACGGTGATGTATAAGGTCATCTCCAGGGTCCTAGCGGGTAGACTTCAGAGGGTGATGGGGTTGGTGATTGATCAAGCCCAATCAGGGTTTATCCCAGGTAGACAGATGGCAGACAATATCCTCCTTGCGGCAGAGCTGATCAAAGGGTACAATCGGAAAAACAACAGTCCTAAGTGTATGATCAAGATGGACCTTAGGAAAGCCTATGACTCGGTTAGCTGGTCCTTCCTCTTCTCAGTTATGGAAGAAATGGGTTTCCCTACCAGGTTTGTGGATTGGATCAAGACATGCGTTACTACAGTGTCCTTCTCTATCCTTGTTAATGGCATCCCCCTAAAGCCTTTTGTTGCGAGAAAGGGTCTTCGCCAGGGAGATCCGATCTCCCCGTATCTTATTGCCATTGCAATGGATTACCTCTCAAGGCTCATGAAAAAGCACAGTGACATGACTAATTTCCATTTCCATCCCAGATGCAAGCGCGCGCACATCACTCACCTCCTGTTTGCAGATGATCTCTTATTGTTTTGTAGAGCTGACCCCCACTCCGTCCAAAGCCTGATGAGCACTTTTCAAAAATTCTCCAAGGCTTCGGGCCTTGAGGCAAATAATAGCAAGAGCAATGTGTATGTGTCTGGGGTCGATGATCAGGGCAAAGAGCAGCTCCTCCACCACCTTAACATGGTTGAAGGCGATTTTCCGTTCAGATATTTGGGAGTTCCCTTACACTCTAAAAAACTCAATGCTCGAGAGTGTAGGCCTTTAGTTGATAAAATTGTGGGAAGAATTGGGTATTGGTCCTCTCGTATGCTATCCTATGCAGGTCGGGTCCAGCTGGTTCGTAGTGTTATTGGAGGTATGCATAATTTCTGGGCTCAAATCTTCTGCCTCCCTAAAAAAGTCATCAAGATGGTCGAGAGCATTTGCAGAACCTTCATCTGGACAGGTAAAGAGGGGGTGTCTAGAAAAGCAGCTGTCGCTTGGAAACAAATGAGCTTACCTTACTCTAAGGGGGGCTTGAATCTGAGAGATATGTACGTGTGGAATAGGGTTGCTATCCTCAAGCATTTGTGGAACATCGCGAGCAATAAGGAGAATCTGTGGGTAAAATGGGTCCATAGCTACTATGTGAAATCGCAAGAGATCCAAGAAGTCTGCCCTTCTATTCACGCTTCTTGGAGTTTTAAGAAGATCATCAAGCAGAGAGAGCTCCTGGATCAGCTTGGGGGTTGGGACAATATTACCAAAGGAGGTACCTTCCACATTGGCAGGGTATACGAGCGACTTATTGCAGATGAACCTAGAGTCCAGTGGGGGAATATTATGATCAAAAACATCGGTAGTCCTAGCGCCAGGTTCATCACATGGCTCGCAATTCAGGATCGTTTGGCTACTAGGGATAGAGTTGGGAAATGGACTGACATATCGGATGATACTTGCGTTTTGTGCAATGGGTTTCGTGAAACTGCTCAACATCTTTTCTTTGAGTGCTCGAACGCCAAGGAAATTAGGGCTAGAATCTTCAACTTCCTTCCTCGGGGGCTCGACAACACCAATTTTCAGACCGAGATTACAAACATGAACAATATAAACAGGAAGAAGACAGATAGAGCCAAGCTAATTGTTGGGATCTGGACGGAAATGATTTATAGCATTTGGATGCAGCGGAACAAAAAGATTTTTGATAACCATGCCTTCACTTTGAAGGAGGTTATAGATTGTATAGTTTTTAGGATTGCCAATAGGGCAAACAGTAGAATGATGGATTTTCTTGTCTTGTAAGTAGGTTGGTTTTGGGGGTTTTTGGGCTTCCGCTCTCCTTTTTGTAAAGAGCGTTAGCGTTTTTGGTGGTTCGGGGGGAGTTAATTTCCACCCTGAACGTCTGTTTTGTCTCTTCTCTTGGTATATAATACAAGTTAACTGGCAAAAAAAAAAAAAAAAAATATACATATATATATATA